>JARDYJ010000123.1:0-226568 GCA_029215755.1 Spea hammondii
GATAGATTAGATAGAGTGATGGCTGGGGTGCTGTTGTGAGAGGTTAGGGGTGGTGTGCGTGTGAGGGGTGCTAGGGTTGCTGGGTGCCTTACTTGCTGCATGATTCCTCTTGTTGTTGCAGGTTGCAGGTTGATGGGATGGCCTTTCCCCCCCTGTCGTTTCCCTCCTGTTGTTTAACTCCTGTTTTAACTCCGCCGTGCCACTTACCAACACGCCACTGAGGGTGAGAGGGACATGGGATGGATAGATACATAGACAGATAGATAGATAGATAGATAGAGTGATGGCTGGGGTGCTGTGTGGAGAGGTTAGGGGTGGTGTGCGTGTGAGGGGGTGCTAGGGTTGCTGGGTGCCTTACTTGCTGCATGATTCCTCTTGTTGTTGCAGGTTGCAGGTTGATGGGATGGCCTTTCCCCCCCTGTCGTTTCCTCCTGTTGTTTAACTCCTGTTTTAACTCCGCCGTGCCACTTACCACACGCCACTGAGGGTGAGAGGGACATGGGATGGATAGATACATAGACAGATAGATAGATAGATAGATAGAGTGATGGCTGGGGTGCTGTGTGGAGAGGTTAGGGGTGGTGTGCGTGTGAGGGGTGCTAGGGTTGCTGGGTGCCTTACTTGCTGCATGATTCCTCTTGTTGTTGCAGGTTGCAGGTTGATGGGATGGCCTTTCCCCCCCCTGTCGTTTCCCTCCTGTTGTTTAACTCCTGTTTAACTCCGCCGTGCCACTTACCAACACGCCACTGAGGGTGAGAGGGACATGGATGGATAGATACATAGACAGATAGATAGATAGATAGAGTGATGGCTGGGGTGCTGTGTGGAGAGGTTAGGGGTGGTGTGCGTGTGAGGGGTGCCTTCCTTGATGGGATGGCCTTTCCCCCCCCTGTCGTTTCCCTCCTGTTGTTTAACTCCTGTTTTAACTCCGCCGTGCCACTTACCAACACGCCACTGAGGGTGAGAGGGACATGGGATGGATAGATACATAGACAGATAGATAGATAGATAGATAGAGTGATGGCTGGGGTGCTGTGTGGAGAGGTTAGGGGTGGTGTGCGTGTGAGGGGTGCTAGGGTTGCTGGGTGCCTTACTTGCTGCATGATTCCTCTTGTTGTTGCAGGTTGCAGGTTGATGGGATGGCCTTTCCCCCCCTGTCGTTTCCCTCCTGTTGTTTAACTCCTGTTTTAACTCCGCCGTGCCACTTACCAACACGCCACTGAGGGTGAGAGGGACATGGGATGGATAGATACATAGACAGATAGATAGATAGATAGATAGAGTGATGGCTGGGGTGCTGTGTGGAGAGGTTAGGGGTGGTGTGCGTGTGAGGGGTGCCTTCCTTGATGGGATGGCCTTTCCCCCCCCTGTCGTTTCCCTCCTGTTGTTTAACTCCTGTTTAACTCCGCCGTGCCACTTACCAACACGCCACTGAGGGTGAGAGGGACATGGGATGGATAGATACATAGACAGATAGATAGATAGATAGAGTGATGGCTGGGGTGCTGTGTGGAGAGGTTAGGGGTGGTGTGCGTGTGAGGGGTGCCTTCCTTGATGGGATGGCCTTTCCCCCCCTGTCCGTTTCCCTCCTGTTGTTTAACTCCTGTTTTAACTCCGCCGTGCCACTTACCAACACGCCACTGAGGGTGAGAGGGACATGGGATGGATAGATACATAGACAGATAGATAGATAGATAGATAGAGTGATGGCTGGGGTGCTGTGTGGAGAGGTTAGGGGTGGTGTGCGTGTGAGGGGTGCTAGGGTTGCTGGGTGCCTTACTTGCTGCATGATTCCTCTTGTTGTTGCAGGTTGCAGGTTGATGGGATGGCCTTTCCCCCCCCTGTCGTTTCCCTCCTGTTGTTTAACTCCTGTTTTAACTCCGCCGTGCCACTTACCAACACGCCACTGAGGGTGAGAGGGACATGGGATGGATAGATACATAGACAGATAGATAGATAGATAGATAGAGTGATGGCTGGGGTGCTGTGTGGAGAGGTTAGGGGTGGTGTGCGTGTGAGGGGTGCTAGGGTTGCTGGGTGCCTTACTTGCTGCATGATTCCTCTTGTTGTTGCAGGTTGCAGGTTGATGGGATGGCCTTTCCCCCCCCTGTCGTTTCCCTCCTGTTGTTTAACTCCTGTTTTAACTCCGCCGTGCCACTTACCAACACGCCACTGAGGGTGAGAGGGACATGGGATGGATAGATACATAGACAGA
This sequence comes from Spea hammondii, assembly GCA_029215755.1. NCBI lineage: Eukaryota > Metazoa > Chordata > Amphibia > Anura > Pelobatidae > Spea > Spea hammondii. The sequence goes on from JARDYJ010000123.1 coordinate 2,216, forward strand.
TAGATAGATAGATAGATAGAGTGATGGCTGGGGTGCTGTGTGGAGAGGTTAGGGGTGGTGTGCGTGTGAGGGGTGCTAGGGTTGCTGGGTGCCTTACTTGCTGCATGATTCCTCTTGTTGTTGCAGGTTGCAGGTTGATGGGATGCCTTTCCCCCCCTGTCGTTTCCCTCCTGTTGTTTAACTCCTGTTTTAACTCCGCCGTGCCACTTACCAACACGCCACTGAGGGTGAGAGGGACATGGATGGATAGATACATAGACAGATAGATAGATAGATAGAGTGATGGCTGGGGTGCTGTGTGGAGAGGTTAGGGGGGTGGTGTGCGTGTGAGGGGTGCCTTCCTTGATGGGATGGCCTTTCCCCCCCTGTCGTTTCCTCCTGTTGTTTAACTCCTGTTTTAACTCCGCCGTGCCACTTACCAACACGCCACTGAGGGTGAGAGGGACATGGGATGGATAGATACATAGACAGATAGATAGATAGATAGATAGAGTGATGGCTGGGGTGCTGTGTGGAGAGGTTAGGGGTGGTGTGCGTGTGAGGGGTGCTAGGGTTGCTGGGTGCCTTACTTGCTGCATGATTCCTCTTGTTGTTGCAGGTTGCAGGTTGATGGGGATGGCCTTTCCCCCCCCTGTCGTTTCCCTCCTGTTGTTTAACTCCTGTTTTAACTCCGCCGTGCCACTTACCAACACGCCACTGAGGGTGAGAGGGACATGGGATGGATAGATACATAGACAGATAGATAGATAGATAGATAGAGTGATGGCTGGGGTGCTGTGTGGAGAGGTTAGGGGTGGTGTGCGTGTGAGGGGTGCCTTCCTTGATGGGATGGCCTTTCCCCCCCCCTGTCGTTTCCCTCCTGTTGTTTAACTCCTGTTTTAACTCCGCCGTGCCACTTACCAACACGCCACTGAGGGTGAGAGGGACATGGGATGGATAGATACATAGACAGATAGATAGATAGATAGAGTGATGGCTGGGGTGCTGTGTGGAGAGGTTAGGGGTGGTGTGCGTGTGAGGGGTGCCTTCCTTGATGGGATGGCCTTTCCCCCCCCTGTCGTTTCCCTCCTGTTGTTTAACTCCTGTTTTAACTCCGCCGTGCCACTTACCAACACGCCACTGAGGGTGAGAGGGACATGGGATGGATAGATACATAGACAGATAGATAGATAGATAGATAGAGTGATGGCTGGGGTGCTGTGTGGAGAGGTTAGGGGTGGTGTGCGTGTGAGGGGTGCTAGGGTTGCTGGTGCCTTACTTGCTGCATGATTCCTCTTGTTGTTGCAGGTTGCAGGTTGATGGGATGGCCTTTCCCCCCCCTGTCGTTTCCCTCCTGTTGTTTAACTCCTGTTTTAACTCCGCCGTGCCACTTACCAACACGCCACTGAGGGTGAGAGGGACATGGGATGGATAGATACATAGACAGATAGATAGATAGATAGATAGAGTGATGGCTGGGGTGCTGTGTGGAGAGGTTAGGGGTGGTGTGCGTGTGAGGGGTGCTAGGGTTGCTGGGTGCCTTACTTGCTGCATGATTCCTCTTGTTGTTGCAGGTTGCAGGTTGATGGGATGGCCTTTCCCCCCCTGTCGTTTCCCTCCTGTTGTTTAACTCCTGTTTTAACTCCGCCGTGCCACTTACCAACACGCCACTGAGGGTGAGAGGGACATGGATGGATAGATACATAGACAGATAGATAGATAGATAGATAGAGTGATGGCTGGGGTGCTGTGTGGAGAGGTTAGGGGTGGTGTGCGTGTGAGGGGTGCTAGGGTTGCTGGGTGCCTTACTTGCTGCATGATTCCTCTTGTTGTTGCAGGTTGCAGGTTGATGGGATGGCCTTTCCCCCCCCTGTCGTTTCCCTCCTGTTGTTTAACTCCTGTTTTAACTCCGCCGTGCCACTTACCAACACGCCACTGAGGGTGAGAGGGACATGGGATGGATAGATACATAGACAGATAGATAGATAGATAGATAGAGTGATGGCTGGGGTGCTGTGTGGAGAGGTTAGGGGTGGTGTGCGTGTGAGGGGTGCTAGGGTTGCTGGGTGCCTTACTTGCTGCATGATTCCTCTTGTTGTTGCAGGTTGCAGGTTGATGGGATGGCCTTTCCCCCCCCTGTCGTTTCCCTCCTGTTGTTTAACTCCTGTTTTAACTCCGCCGTGCCACTTACCAACACGCCACTGAGGGTGAGAGGGACATGGGATGGATAGATACATAGACAGATAGATAGATAGATAGATAGAGTGATGGCTGGGGTGCTGTGTGGAGAGGTTAGGGTGGTGTGCGTGTGAGGGGTGCTAGGGTTGCTGGGTGCCTTACTTGCTGCATGATTCCTCTTGTTGTTGCAGGTTGCAGGTTGATGGGATGGCCTTTCCCCCCCCTGTCGTTTCCCTCCTGTTGTTTAACTCCTGTTTTAACTCCGCCGTGCCACTTACCAACACGCCACTGAGGGTGAGAGGGACATGGGATGGATAGATACATAGACAGATAGATAGATAGATAGAGTGATGGCTGGGGTGCTGTGTGGAGAGGTTAGGGGTGGTGTGCGTGTGAGGGGTGCCTTCCTTGATGGGATGGCCTTTCCCCCCCCTGTCGTTTCCCTCCTGTTGTTTAACTCCTGTTTTAACTCCGCCGTGCCACTTACCCAACACGCCACTGAGGGTGAGAGGGACATGGGATGGATAGATACATAGACAGATAGATAGATAGATAGATAGAGTGATGGCTGGGGTGCTGTGTGGAGAGGTTAGGGGTGGTGTGCGTGTGAGGGGTGCCTTCCTTGATGGGATGGCCTTTCCCCCCCTGTCGTTTCCCTCCTGTTGTTTAACTCCTGTTTTAACTCCGCCGTGCCACTTACCAACACGCCACTGAGGGTGAGAGGGACATGGGATGGATAGATACATAGACAGATAGATAGATAGATAGATAGAGTGATGGCTGGGGTGCTGTGTGGAGAGGTTAGGGGTGGTGTGCGTGTGAGGGGTGCTAGGGTTGCTGGGTGCCTTACTTGCTGCATGATTCCTCTTGTTGTTGCAGGTTGCAGGTTGATGGGATGGCCTTTCCCCCCCCTGTCGTTTCCCTCCTGTTGTTTAACTCCTGTTTTAACTCCGCCGTGCCACTTACCAACACGCCACTGAGGGTGAGAGGGACATGGGATGGATAGATACATAGACAGATAGATAGATAGATAGATAGAGTGATGGCTGGGGTGCTGTGTGGAGAGGTTAGGGGTGGTGTGCGTGTGAGGGGTGCTAGGGTTGCTGGGTGCCTTACTTGCTGCATGATTCCTCTTGTTGTTGCAGGTTGCAGGTTGATGGGATGGCCTTTCCCCCCCCTGTCGTTTCCCTCCTGTTGTTTAACTCCTGTTTTAACTCCGCCGTGCCACTTACCAACACGCCACTGAGGGTGAGAGGGACATGGATGGATAGATACATAGACAGATAGATAGATAGATAGATAGAGTGATGGCTGGGGTGCTGTGTGGAGAGGTTAGGGGTGGTGTGCGTGTGAGGGGTGCCTTCCTTGATGGGATGGCCTTTCCCCCCCCTGTCGTTTCCCTCCTGTTGTTTAACTCCTGTTTTAACTCCGCCGTGCCACTTACCAACACGCCACTGAGGGTGAGAGGGACATGGGATGGATAGATACATAGACAGATAGATAGATAGATAGATAGAGTGATGGCTGGGGTGCTGTGTGGAGAGGTTAGGGGTGGTGTGCGTGTGAGGGGTGCCTTCCTTGATGGGATGGCCTTTCCCCCCCCTGTCGTTTCCCTCCTGTTGTTTAACTCCTGTTTTAACTCCGCCGTGCCACTTACCAACACGCCACTGAGGGTGAGAGGGACATGGGATGGATAGATACATAGACAGATAGATAGATAGATAGAGTGATGGCTGGGGTGCTGTGTGGAGAGGTTAGGGGTGGTGTGCGTGTGAGGGGTGCTAGGGTTGCTGGGTGCCTTACTTGCTGCATGATTCCTCTTGTTGTTGCAGGTTGCAGGTTGATGGGATGGCCTTTCCCCCCCCTGTCGTTTCCCTCCTGTTGTTTAACTCCTGTTTTAACTCCGCCGTGCCACTTACCAACACGCCACTGAGGGTGAGAGGGACATGGGATGGATAGATACATAGACAGATAGATAGATAGATAGATAGAGTGATGGCTGGGGTGCTGTGTGGAGAGGTTAGGGGTGGTGTGCGTGTGAGGGGTGCTAGGGTTGCTGGGTGCCTTACTTGCTGCATGATTCCTCTTGTTGTTGCAGGTTGCAGGTTGATGGGATGGCCTTTCCCCCCCCTGTCGTTTCCCTCCTGTTGTTTAACTCCTGTTTTAACTCCGCCGTGCCACTTACCAACACGCCACTGAGGGTGAGAGGGACATGGGATGGATAGATACATAGACAGATAGATAGATAGATAGATAGAGTGATGGCTGGGGTGCTGTGTGGAGAGGTTAGGGGTGGTGTGCGTGTGAGGGGTGCCTTCCTTGATGGGATGGCCTTTCCCCCCCCTGTCGTTTCCCTCCTGTTGTTTAACTCCTGTTTTAACTCCGCCGTGCCACTTACCAACACGCCACTGAGGGTGAGAGGGACATGGGATGGATAGATACATAGACAGATAGATAGATAGATAGATAGAGTGATGGCTGGGGTGCTGTGTGGAGAGGTTAGGGGTGGTGTGCGTGTGAGGGGTGCTAGGGTTGCTGGGTGCCTTACTTGCTGCATGATTCCTCTTGTTGTTGCAGGTTGCAGGTTGATGGGATGGCCTTTCCCCCCCCTGTCGTTTCCCTCCTGTTGTTTAACTCCTGTTTTAACTCCGCCGTGCCACTTACCAACACGCCACTGAGGGTGAGAGGGACATGGGATGGATAGATACATAGACAGATAGATAGATAGATAGATAGAGTGATGGCTGGGGTGCTGTGTGGAGAGGTTAGGGGTGGTGTGCGTGTGAGGGGTGCTAGGGTTGCTGGGTGCCTTACTTGCTGCATGATTCCTCTTGTTGTTGCAGGTTGCAGGTTGATGGGATGGCCTTTCCCCCCCCTGTCGTTTCCCTCCTGTTGTTTAACTCCTGTTTTAACTCCGCCGTGCCACTTACCAACACGCCACTGAGGGTGAGAGGGACATGGGATGGATAGATACATAGACAGATAGATAGATAGATAGATAGAGTGATGGCTGGGGTGCTGTGTGGAGAGTTAGGGGTGGTGTGCGTGTGAGGGGTGCTAGGGTTGCTGGGTGCCTTACTTGCTGCATGATTCCTCTTGTTGTTGCAGGTTGCAGGTTGATGGGATGGCCTTTCCCCCCCCTGTCGTTTCCCTCCTGTTGTTTAACTCCTGTTTTAACTCCGCCGTGCCACTTACCAACACGCCACTGAGGGTGAGAGGGACATGGGATGGATAGATACATAGACAGATAGATAGATAGATAGATAGAGTGATGGCTGGGGTGCTGTGTGGAGAGGTTAGGGGTGGTGTGCGTGTGAGGGGTGCCTTCCTTGATGGGATGGCCTTTCCCCCCCCTGTCGTTTCCCTCCTGTTGTTTAACTCCTGTTTTAACTCCGCCGTGCCACTTACCAACACGCCACTGAGGGTGAGAGGGACATGGGATGGATAGATACATAGACAGATAGATAGATAGATAGAGTGATGGCTGGGGTGCTGTGTGAGAGGTTAGGGGTGGTGTGCGTGTGAGGGGTGCCTTCCTTGATGGGATGGCCTTTCCCCCCCCTGTCGTTTCCCTCCTGTTGTTTAACTCCTGTTTTAACTCCGCCGTGCCACTTACCAACACGCCACTGAGGGTGAGAGGGACATGGGATGGATAGATACATAGACAGATAGATAGATAGATAGATAGAGTGATGGCTGGGGTGCTGTGTGGAGAGGTTAGGGGTGGTGTGCGTGTGAGGGGTGCTAGGGTTGCTGGGTGCCTTACTTGCTGCATGATTCCTCTTGTTGTTGCAGGTTGCAGGTTGATGGGATGGCCTTTCCCCCCCCTGTCGTTTCCCTCCTGTTGTTTAACTCCTGTTTTAACTCCGCCGTGCCACTTACCAACACGCCACTGAGGGTGAGAGGGACATGGGATGGATAGATACATAGACAGATAGATAGATAGATAGATAGAGTGATGGCTGGGGTGCTGTGTGGAGAGGTTAGGGGTGGTGTGCGTGTGAGGGGTGCTAGGGTTGCTGGGTGCCTTACTTGCTGCATGATTCCTCTTGTTGTTGCAGGTTGCAGGTTGATGGGATGGCCCTTTCCCCCCCCTGTCGTTTCCCTCCTGTTGTTTAACTCCTGTTTTAACTCCGCCGTGCCACTTACCAACACGCACTGAGGGTGAGAGGGACATGGGATGGATAGATACATAGACAGATAGATAGATAGATAGATAGAGTGATGGCTGGGGTGCTGTGTGGAGAGGTTAGGGGTGGTGTGCGTGTGAGGGGTGCTAGGGTTGCTGGGTGCCTTACTTGCTGCATGATTCCTCTTGTTGTTGCAGGTTGCAGGTTGATGGGATGGCCTTTCCCCCCCCTGTCGTTTCCCTCCTGTTGTTTAACTCCTGTTTTAACTCCGCCGTGCCACTTACCAACACGCCACTGAGGGGTGAGAGGGACATGGGATGGATAGATACATAGACAGATAGATAGATAGATAGATAGAGTGATGGCTGGGGTGCTGTGTGGAGAGGTTAGGGGTGGTGTGCGTGTGAGGGTGCTAGGGTTGCGGGTGCCTTACTTGCTGCATGATTCCTCTTGTTGTTGCAGGTTGCAGGTTGATGGGATGGCCTTTCCCCCCCCTGTCGTTTCCTCCTGTTGTTTAACTCCTGTTTTAACTCCGCCGTGCCACTTACCAACACGCCACTGAGGGTGAGAGGGACATGGGATGGATAGATACATAGACAGATAGATAGATAGATAGATAGAGTGATGGCTGGGGGTGCTGTGTGGAGAGGTTAGGGGTGGTGTGCGTGTGAGGGGTGCTAGGGTTGCTGGGTGCCTTACTTGCTGCATGATTCCTCTTGTTGTTGCAGGTTGCAGGTTGATGGGATGGCCTTTCCCCCCCCTGTCGTTTCCCTCCTGTTGTTTAACTCCTGTTTTAACTCCGCCGTGCCACTTACCAACACGCCACTGAGGGTGAGAGGGACATGGGATGGATAGATACATAGACCAGATAGATAGATAGATAGAGTGATGGCTGGGGTGCTGTGTGGAGAGGTTAGGGGTGGTGTGCGTGTGAGGGGTGCCTTCCTTGATGGGATGGCCTTTCCCCCCCCTGTCGTTTCCCTCCTGTTGTTTAACTCCTGTTTTAACTCCGCCGTGCCACTTACCAACACGCCACTGAGGGTGAGAGGGACATGGGATGGATAGATACATAGACAGATAGATAGATAGATAGATAGAGTGATGGCTGGGGTGCTGTGTGGAGAGGTTAGGGGTGGTGTGCGTGTGAGGGGTGCCTTCCTTGATGGGATGGCCTTTCCCCCCCCTGTCGTTTCCCTCCTGTTGTTTAACTCCTGTTTTAACTCCGCCGTGCCACTTACCAACACGCCACTGAGGGTGAGAGGGACATGGGATGGATAGATACATAGACAGATAGATAGATAGATAGATAGAGTGATGGCTGGGGTGCTGTGTGGAGAGGTTAGGGGTGGTGTGCGTGTGAGGGGTGCTAGGGTTGCTGGGTGCCTTACTTGCTGCATGATTCCTCTTGTTGTTGCAGGTTGCAGGTTGATGGGATGGCCTTTCCCCCCCCTGTCGTTTCCCTCCTGTTGTTTAACTCCTGTTTTAACTCCGCCGTGCCACTTACCAACACGCCACTGAGGGTGAGAGGGACATGGGATGGATAGATACATAGACAGATAGATAGATAGATAGATAGAGTGATGGCTGGGGTGCTGTGTGGAGAGGTTAGGGGTGGTGTGCGTGTGAGGGGTGCTAGGGTTGCTGGGTGCCTTACTTGCTGCATGATTCCTCTTGTTGTTGCAGGTTGCAGGTTGATGGGATGGCCTTTCCCCCCCCTGTCGTTTCCCTCCTGTTGTTTAACTCCTGTTTTAACTCCGCCGTGCCACTTACCAACACGCCACTGAGGGTGAGAGGGACATGGGATGGATAGATACATAGACAGATAGATAGATAGATAGATAGAGTGATGGCTGGGGTGCTGTGTGGAGAGGTTAGGGGTGGTGTGCGTGTGAGGGGTGCCTTCCTTGATGGGATGGCCTTTCCCCCCCCTGTCGTTTCCCTCCTGTTGTTTAACTCCTGTTTTAACTCCGCCGTGCCACTTACCAACACGCCACTGAGGGTGAGAGGGACATGGGATGGATAGATACATAGACAGATAGATAGATAGATAGATAGAGTGATGGCTGGGGTGCTGTGTGGAGAGGTTAGGGGTGGTGTGCGTGTGAGGGGTGCCTTCCTTGATGGGATGGCCTTTCCCCCCCCTGTCGTTTCCCTCCTGTTGTTTAACTCCTGTTTTAACTCCGCCGTGCCACTTACCAACACGCCACTGAGGGTGAGAGGGACATGGGATGGATAGATACATAGACAGATAGATAGATAGATAGAGTGATGGCTGGGGTGCTGTGTGGAGAGGTTAGGGGTGGTGTGCGTGTGAGGGGTGCTAGGGTTGCTGGGTGCCTTACTTGCTGCATGATTCCTCTTGTTGTTGCAGGTTGCAGGTTGATGGGATGGCCTTTCCCCCCCCTGTCGTTTCCCTCCTGTTGTTTAACTCCTGTTTTAACTCCGCCGTGCCACTTACCAACACGCCACTGAGGGTGAGAGGGACATGGGATGGATAGATACATAGACAGATAGATAGATAGATAGATAGAGTGATGGCTGGGGTGCTGTGTGGAGAGGTTAGGGGTGGTGTGCGTGTGAGGGGTGCTAGGGTTGCTGGGTGCCTTACTTGCTGCATGATTCCTCTTGTTGTTGCAGGTTGCAGGTTGATGGGATGGCCTTTCCCCCCCCTGTCGTTTCCCTCCTGTTGTTTAACTCCTGTTTTAACTCCGCCGTGCCACTTACCAACACGCCACTGAGGGTGAGAGGGACATGGGATGGATAGATACATAGACAGATAGATAGATAGATAGATAGAGTGATGGCTGGGGTGCTGTGTGGAGAGGTTAGGGGTGGTGTGCGTGTGAGGGGTGCCTTCCTTGATGGGATGGCCTTTCCCCCCCCTGTCGTTTCCCTCCTGTTGTTTAACTCCTGTTTTAACTCCGCCGTGCCACTTACCAACACGCCACTGAGGGTGAGAGGGACATGGGATGGATAGATACATAGACAGATAGATAGATAGATAGATAGAGTGATGGCTGGGGTGCTGTGTGGAGAGGTTAGGGGTGGTGTGCGTGTGAGGGGTGCTAGGGTTGCTGGGTGCCTTACTTGCTGCATGATTCCTCTTGTTGTTGCAGGTTGCAGGTTGATGGGATGGCCTTTCCCCCCCCTGTCGTTTCCCTCCTGTTGTTTAACTCCTGTTTTAACTCCGCCGTGCCACTTACCAACACGCCACTGAGGGTGAGAGGGACATGGGATGGATAGATACATAGACAGATAGATAGATAGATAGATAGAGTGATGGCTGGGGTGCTGTGTGGAGAGGTTAGGGGTGGTGTGCGTGTGAGGGGTGCTAGGGTTGCTGGGTGCCTTACTTGCTGCATGATTCCTCTTGTTGTTGCAGGTTGCAGGTTGATGGGATGGCCTTTCCCCCCCCTGTCGTTTCCCTCCTGTTGTTTAACTCCTGTTTTAACTCCGCCGTGCCACTTACCAACACGCCACTGAGGGTGAGAGGGACATGGGATGGATAGATACATAGACAGATAGATAGATAGATAGATAGAGTGATGGCTGGGGTGCTGTGTGGAGAGGTTAGGGGTGGTGTGCGTGTGAGGGGTGCTAGGGTTGCTGGGTGCCTTACTTGCTGCATGATTCCTCTTGTTGTTGCAGGTTGCAGGTTGATGGGATGGCCTTTCCCCCCCCTGTCGTTTCCCTCCTGTTGTTTAACTCCTGTTTTAACTCCGCCGTGCCACTTACCAACACGCCACTGAGGGTGAGAGGGACATGGGATGGATAGATACATAGACAGATAGATAGATAGATAGATAGAGTGATGGCTGGGGTGCTGTGTGGAGAGGTTAGGGGTGGTGTGCGTGTGAGGGGTGCCTTCCTTGATGGGATGGCCTTTCCCCCCCCTGTCGTTTCCCTCCTGTTGTTTAACTCCTGTTTTAACTCCGCCGTGCCACTTACCAACACGCCACTGAGGGTGAGAGGGACATGGGATGGATAGATACATAGACAGATAGATAGATAGATAGAGTGATGGCTGGGGTGCTGTGTGGAGAGGTTAGGGGTGGTGTGCGTGTGAGGGGTGCCTTCCTTGATGGGATGGCCTTTCCCCCCCCTGTCGTTTCCCTCCTGTTGTTTAACTCCTGTTTTAACTCCGCCGTGCCACTTACCAACACGCCACTGAGGGTGAGAGGGACATGGGATGGATAGATACATAGACAGATAGATAGATAGATAGATAGAGTGATGGCTGGGGTGCTGTGTGGAGAGGTTAGGGGTGGTGTGCGTGTGAGGGGTGCTAGGGTTGCTGGGTGCCTTACTTGCTGCATGATTCCTCTTGTTGTTGCAGGTTGCAGGTTGATGGGATGGCCTTTCCCCCCCCTGTCGTTTCCCTCCTGTTGTTTAACTCCTGTTTTAACTCCGCCGTGCCACTTACCAACACGCCACTGAGGGTGAGAGGGACATGGGATGGATAGATACATAGACAGATAGATAGATAGATAGATAGAGTGATGGCTGGGGTGCTGTGTGGAGAGGTTAGGGGTGGTGTGCGTGTGAGGGGTGCTAGGGTTGCTGGGTGCCTTACTTGCTGCATGATTCCTCTTGTTGTTGCAGGTTGCAGGTTGATGGGATGGCCTTTCCCCCCCCTGTCGTTTCCCTCCTGTTGTTTAACTCCTGTTTTAACTCCGCCGTGCCACTTACCAACACGCCACTGAGGGTGAGAGGGACATGGGATGGATAGATACATAGACAGATAGATAGATAGATAGATAGAGTGATGGCTGGGGTGCTGTGTGGAGAGGTTAGGGGTGGTGTGCGTGTGAGGGGTGCCTTCCTTGATGGGATGGCCTTTCCCCCCCCTGTCGTTTCCCTCCTGTTGTTTAACTCCTGTTTTAACTCCGCCGTGCCACTTACCAACACGCCACTGAGGGTGAGAGGGACATGGGATGGATAGATACATAGACAGATAGATAGATAGATAGATAGAGTGATGGCTGGGGTGCTGTGTGGAGAGGTTAGGGGTGGTGTGCGTGTGAGGGGTGCCTTCCTTGATGGGATGGCCTTTCCCCCCCCTGTCGTTTCCCTCCTGTTGTTTAACTCCTGTTTTAACTCCGCCGTGCCACTTACCAACACGCCACTGAGGGTGAGAGGGACATGGGATGGATAGATACATAGACAGATAGATAGATAGATAGATAGAGTGATGGCTGGGGTGCTGTGTGGAGAGGTTAGGGGTGGTGTGCGTGTGAGGGGTGCCTTCCTTGATGGGATGGCCTTTCCCCCCCCTGTCGTTTCCCTCCTGTTGTTTAACTCCTGTTTTAACTCCGCCGTGCCACTTACCAACACGCCACTGAGGGTGAGAGGGACATGGGATGGATAGATACATAGACAGATAGATAGATAGATAGATAGAGTGATGGCTGGGGTGCTGTGTGGAGAGGTTAGGGGTGGTGTGCGTGTGAGGGGTGCTAGGGTTGCTGGGTGCCTTACTTGCTGCATGATTCCTCTTGTTGTTGCAGGTTGCAGGTTGATGGGATGGCCTTTCCCCCCCCTGTCGTTTCCCTCCTGTTGTTTAACTCCTGTTTTAACTCCGCCGTGCCACTTACCAACACGCCACTGAGGGTGAGAGGGACATGGGATGGATAGATACATAGACAGATAGATAGATAGATAGATAGAGTGATGGCTGGGGTGCTGTGTGGAGAGGTTAGGGGTGGTGTGCGTGTGAGGGGTGCTAGGGTTGCTGGGTGCCTTACTTGCTGCATGATTCCTCTTGTTGTTGCAGGTTGCAGGTTGATGGGATGGCCTTTCCCCCCCCTGTCGTTTCCCTCCTGTTGTTTAACTCCTGTTTTAACTCCGCCGTGCCACTTACCAACACGCCACTGAGGGTGAGAGGGACATGGGATGGATAGATACATAGACAGATAGATAGATAGATAGAGTGATGGCTGGGGTGCTGTGTGGAGAGGTTAGGGGTGGTGTGCGTGTGAGGGGTGCCTTCCTTGATGGGATGGCCTTTCCCCCCCCTGTCGTTTCCCTCCTGTTGTTTAACTCCTGTTTTAACTCCGCCGTGCCACTTACCAACACGCCACTGAGGGTGAGAGGGACATGGGATGGATAGATACATAGACAGATAGATAGATAGATAGATAGAGTGATGGCTGGGGTGCTGTGTGGAGAGGTTAGGGGTGGTGTGCGTGTGAGGGGTGCTAGGGTTGCTGGGTGCCTTACTTGCTGCATGATTCCTCTTGTTGTTGCAGGTTGCAGGTTGATGGGATGGCCTTTCCCCCCCCTGTCGTTTCCCTCCTGTTGTTTAACTCCTGTTTTAACTCCGCCGTGCCACTTACCAACACGCCACTGAGGGTGAGAGGGACATGGGATGGATAGATACATAGACAGATAGATAGATAGATAGATAGAGTGATGGCTGGGGTGCTGTGTGGAGAGGTTAGGGGTGGTGTGCGTGTGAGGGGTGCCTTCCTTGATGGGATGGCCTTTCCCCCCCCTGTCGTTTCCCTCCTGTTGTTTAACTCCTGTTTTAACTCCGCCGTGCCACTTACCAACACGCCACTGAGGGTGAGAGGGACATGGGATGGATAGATACATAGACAGATAGATAGATAGATAGAGTGATGGCTGGGGTGCTGTGTGGAGAGGTTAGGGGTGGTGTGCGTGTGAGGGGTGCCTTCCTTGATGGGATGGCCTTTCCCCCCCCTGTCGTTTCCCTCCTGTTGTTTAACTCCTGTTTTAACTCCGCCGTGCCACTTACCAACACGCCACTGAGGGTGAGAGGGACATGGGATGGATAGATACATAGACAGATAGATAGATAGATAGATAGAGTGATGGCTGGGGTGCTGTGTGGAGAGGTTAGGGGTGGTGTGCGTGTGAGGGGTGCTAGGGTTGCTGGGTGCCTTACTTGCTGCATGATTCCTCTTGTTGTTGCAGGTTGCAGGTTGATGGGATGGCCTTTCCCCCCCCTGTCGTTTCCCTCCTGTTGTTTAACTCCTGTTTTAACTCCGCCGTGCCACTTACCAACACGCCACTGAGGGTGAGAGGGACATGGGATGGATAGATACATAGACAGATAGATAGATAGATAGATAGAGTGATGGCTGGGGTGCTGTGTGGAGAGGTTAGGGGTGGTGTGCGTGTGAGGGGTGCTAGGGTTGCTGGGTGCCTTACTTGCTGCATGATTCCTCTTGTTGTTGCAGGTTGCAGGTTGATGGGATGGCCTTTCCCCCCCCTGTCGTTTCCCTCCTGTTGTTTAACTCCTGTTTTAACTCCGCCGTGCCACTTACCAACACGCCACTGAGGGTGAGAGGGACATGGGATGGATAGATACATAGACAGATAGATAGATAGATAGATAGAGTGATGGCTGGGGTGCTGTGTGGAGAGGTTAGGGGTGGTGTGCGTGTGAGGGGTGCTAGGGTTGCTGGGTGCCTTACTTGCTGCATGATTCCTCTTGTTGTTGCAGGTTGCAGGTTGATGGGATGGCCTTTCCCCCCCCTGTCGTTTCCCTCCTGTTGTTTAACTCCTGTTTTAACTCCGCCGTGCCACTTACCAACACGCCACTGAGGGTGAGAGGGACATGGGATGGATAGATACATAGACAGATAGATAGATAGATAGATAGAGTGATGGCTGGGGTGCTGTGTGGAGAGGTTAGGGGTGGTGTGCGTGTGAGGGGTGCTAGGGTTGCTGGGTGCCTTACTTGCTGCATGATTCCTCTTGTTGTTGCAGGTTGCAGGTTGATGGGATGGCCTTTCCCCCCCCTGTCGTTTCCCTCCTGTTGTTTAACTCCTGTTTTAACTCCGCCGTGCCACTTACCAACACGCCACTGAGGGTGAGAGGGACATGGGATGGATAGATACATAGACAGATAGATAGATAGATAGATAGAGTGATGGCTGGGGTGCTGTGTGGAGAGGTTAGGGGTGGTGTGCGTGTGAGGGGTGCTAGGGTTGCTGGGTGCCTTACTTGCTGCATGATTCCTCTTGTTGTTGCAGGTTGCAGGTTGATGGGATGGCCTTTCCCCCCCCTGTCGTTTCCCTCCTGTTGTTTAACTCCTGTTTTAACTCCGCCGTGCCACTTACCAACACGCCACTGAGGGTGAGAGGGACATGGGATGGATAGATACATAGACAGATAGATAGATAGATAGATAGAGTGATGGCTGGGGTGCTGTGTGGAGAGGTTAGGGGTGGTGTGCGTGTGAGGGGTGCCTTCCTTGATGGGATGGCCTTTCCCCCCCCTGTCGTTTCCCTCCTGTTGTTTAACTCCTGTTTTAACTCCGCCGTGCCACTTACCAACACGCCACTGAGGGTGAGAGGGACATGGGATGGATAGATACATAGACAGATAGATAGATAGATAGATAGAGTGATGGCTGGGGTGCTGTGTGGAGAGGTTAGGGGTGGTGTGCGTGTGAGGGGTGCTAGGGTTGCTGGGTGCCTTACTTGCTGCATGATTCCTCTTGTTGTTGCAGGTTGCAGGTTGATGGGATGGCCTTTCCCCCCCCTGTCGTTTCCCTCCTGTTGTTTAACTCCTGTTTTAACTCCGCCGTGCCACTTACCAACACGCCACTGAGGGTGAGAGGGACATGGGATGGATAGATACATAGACAGATAGATAGATAGATAGATAGAGTGATGGCTGGGGTGCTGTGTGGAGAGGTTAGGGGTGGTGTGCGTGTGAGGGGTGCTAGGGTTGCTGGGTGCCTTACTTGCTGCATGATTCCTCTTGTTGTTGCAGGTTGCAGGTTGATGGGATGGCCTTTCCCCCCCCTGTCGTTTCCCTCCTGTTGTTTAACTCCTGTTTTAACTCCGCCGTGCCACTTACCAACACGCCACTGAGGGTGAGAGGGACATGGGATGGATAGATACATAGACAGATAGATAGATAGATAGATAGAGTGATGGCTGGGGTGCTGTGTGGAGAGGTTAGGGGTGGTGTGCGTGTGAGGGGTGCCTTCCTTGATGGGATGGCCTTTCCCCCCCCTGTCGTTTCCCTCCTGTTGTTTAACTCCTGTTTTAACTCCGCCGTGCCACTTACCAACACGCCACTGAGGGTGAGAGGGACATGGGATGGATAGATACATAGACAGATAGATAGATAGATAGATAGAGTGATGGCTGGGGTGCTGTGTGGAGAGGTTAGGGGTGGTGTGCGTGTGAGGGGTGCTAGGGTTGCTGGGTGCCTTACTTGCTGCATGATTCCTCTTGTTGTTGCAGGTTGCAGGTTGATGGGATGGCCTTTCCCCCCCCTGTCGTTTCCCTCCTGTTGTTTAACTCCTGTTTTAACTCCGCCGTGCCACTTACCAACACGCCACTGAGGGTGAGAGGGACATGGGATGGATAGATACATAGACAGATAGATAGATAGATAGATAGAGTGATGGCTGGGGTGCTGTGTGGAGAGGTTAGGGGTGGTGTGCGTGTGAGGGGTGCTAGGGTTGCTGGGTGCCTTACTTGCTGCATGATTCCTCTTGTTGTTGCAGGTTGCAGGTTGATGGGATGGCCTTTCCCCCCCCTGTCGTTTCCCTCCTGTTGTTTAACTCCTGTTTTAACTCCGCCGTGCCACTTACCAACACGCCACTGAGGGTGAGAGGGACATGGGATGGATAGATACATAGACAGATAGATAGATAGATAGATAGAGTGATGGCTGGGGTGCTGTGTGGAGAGGTTAGGGGTGGTGTGCGTGTGAGGGGTGCTAGGGTTGCTGGGTGCCTTACTTGCTGCATGATTCCTCTTGTTGTTGCAGGTTGCAGGTTGATGGGATGGCCTTTCCCCCCCCTGTCGTTTCCCTCCTGTTGTTTAACTCCTGTTTTAACTCCGCCGTGCCACTTACCAACACGCCACTGAGGGTGAGAGGGACATGGGATGGATAGATACATAGACAGATAGATAGATAGATAGATAGAGTGATGGCTGGGGTGCTGTGTGGAGAGGTTAGGGGTGGTGTGCGTGTGAGGGGTGCTAGGGTTGCTGGGTGCCTTACTTGCTGCATGATTCCTCTTGTTGTTGCAGGTTGCAGGTTGATGGGATGGCCTTTCCCCCCCCTGTCGTTTCCCTCCTGTTGTTTAACTCCTGTTTTAACTCCGCCGTGCCACTTACCAACACGCCACTGAGGGTGAGAGGGACATGGGATGGATAGATACATAGACAGATAGATAGATAGATAGATAGAGTGATGGCTGGGGTGCTGTGTGGAGAGGTTAGGGGTGGTGTGCGTGTGAGGGGTGCTAGGGTTGCTGGGTGCCTTACTTGCTGCATGATTCCTCTTGTTGTTGCAGGTTGCAGGTTGATGGGATGGCCTTTCCCCCCCCTGTCGTTTCCCTCCTGTTGTTTAACTCCTGTTTTAACTCCGCCGTGCCACTTACCAACACGCCACTGAGGGTGAGAGGGACATGGGATGGATAGATACATAGACAGATAGATAGATAGATAGATAGAGTGATGG
This sequence comes from Spea hammondii, assembly GCA_029215755.1. Classification (NCBI taxonomy): domain Eukaryota; kingdom Metazoa; phylum Chordata; class Amphibia; order Anura; family Pelobatidae; genus Spea; species Spea hammondii. The sequence goes on from JARDYJ010000123.1 coordinate 18,958, forward strand.
CTGGGGTGCTGTGTGGAGAGGTTAGGGGTGGTGTGCGTGTGAGGGGTGCTAGGGTTGCTGGGTGCCTTACTTGCTGCATGATTCCTCTTGTTGTTGCAGGTTGCAGGTTGATGGGATGGCCTTTCCCCCCCCTGTCGTTTCCCTCCTGTTGTTTAACTCCTGTTTTAACTCCGCCGTGCCACTTACCAACACGCCACTGAGGGTGAGAGGGACATGGGATGGATAGATACATAGACAGATAGATAGATAGATAGAGTGATGGCTGGGGTGCTGTGTGGAGAGGTTAGGGGTGGTGTGCGTGTGAGGGGTGCCTTCCTTGATGGGATGGCCTTTCCCCCCCCTGTCGTTTCCCTCCTGTTGTTTAACTCCTGTTTTAACTCCGCCGTGCCACTTACCAACACGCCACTGAGGGTGAGAGGGACATGGGATGGATAGATACATAGACAGATAGATAGATAGATAGATAGAGTGATGGCTGGGGTGCTGTGTGGAGAGGTTAGGGGTGGTGTGCGTGTGAGGGGTGCCTTCCTTGATGGGATGGCCTTTCCCCCCCCTGTCGTTTCCCTCCTGTTGTTTAACTCCTGTTTTAACTCCGCCGTGCCACTTACCAACACGCCACTGAGGGTGAGAGGGACATGGGATGGATAGATACATAGACAGATAGATAGATAGATAGATAGAGTGATGGCTGGGGTGCTGTGTGGAGAGGTTAGGGGTGGTGTGCGTGTGAGGGGTGCTAGGGTTGCTGGGTGCCTTACTTGCTGCATGATTCCTCTTGTTGTTGCAGGTTGCAGGTTGATGGGATGGCCTTTCCCCCCCCTGTCGTTTCCCTCCTGTTGTTTAACTCCTGTTTTAACTCCGCCGTGCCACTTACCAACACGCCACTGAGGGTGAGAGGGACATGGGATGGATAGATTCATAGACAGATAGATAGATAGATAGATAGAGTGATGGCTGGGGTGCTGTGTGGAGAGGTTAGGGGTGGTGTGCGTGTGAGGGGTGCTAGGGTTGCTGGGTGCCTTACTTGCTGCATGATTCCTCTTGTTGTTGCAGGTTGCAGGTTGATGGGATGGCCTTTCCCCCCCCTGTCGTTTCCCTCCTGTTGTTTAACTCCTGTTTTAACTCCGCCGTGCCACTTACCAACACGCCACTGAGGGTGAGAGGGACATGGGATGGATAGATACATAGACAGATAGATAGATAGATAGAGTGATGGCTGGGGTGCTGTGTGGAGAGGTTAGGGGTGGTGTGCGTGTGAGGGGTGCCTTCCTTGATGGGATGGCCTTTCCCCCCCCTGTCGTTTCCCTCCTGTTGTTTAACTCCTGTTTTAACTCCGCCGTGCCACTTACCAACACGCCACTGAGGGTGAGAGGGACATGGGATGGATAGATACATAGACAGATAGATAGATAGATAGAGTGATGGCTGGGGTGCTGTGTGGAGAGGTTAGGGGTGGTGTGCGTGTGAGGGGTGCTAGGGTTGCTGGGTGCCTTACTTGCTGCATGATTCCTCTTGTTGTTGCAGGTTGCAGGTTGATGGGATGGCCTTTCCCCCCCCTGTCGTTTCCCTCCTGTTGTTTAACTCCTGTTTTAACTCCGCCGTGCCACTTACCAACACGCCACTGAGGGTGAGAGGGACATGGGATGGATAGATTCATAGACAGATAGATAGATAGATAGATAGAGTGATGGCTGGGGTGCTGTGTGGAGAGGTTAGGGGTGGTGTGCGTGTGAGGGGTGCTAGGGTTGCTGGGTGCCTTACTTGCTGCATGATTCCTCTTGTTGTTGCAGGTTGCAGGTTGATGGGATGGCCTTTCCCCCCCCTGTCGTTTCCCTCCTGTTGTTTAACTCCTGTTTTAACTCCGCCGTGCCACTTACCAACACGCCACTGAGGGTGAGAGGGACATGGGATGGATAGATTCATAGACAGATAGATAGATAGATAGATAGAGTGATGGCTGGGGTGCTGTGTGGAGAGGTTAGGGGTGGTGTGCGTGTGAGGGGTGCTAGGGTTGCTGGGTGCCTTACTTGCTGCATGATTCCTCTTGTTGTTGCAGGTTGCAGGTTGATGGGATGGCCTTTCCCCCCCCTGTCGTTTCCCTCCTGTTGTTTAACTCCTGTTTTAACTCCGCCGTGCCACTTACCAACACGCCACTGAGGGTGAGAGGGACATGGGATGGATAGATACATAGACAGATAGATAGATAGATAGAGTGATGGCTGGGGTGCTGTGTGGAGAGGTTAGGGGTGGTGTGCGTGTGAGGGGTGCCTTCCTTGATGGGATGGCCTTTCCCCCCCCTGTCGTTTCCCTCCTGTTGTTTAACTCCTGTTTTAACTCCGCCGTGCCACTTACCAACACGCCACTGAGGGTGAGAGGGACATGGGATGGATAGATACATAGACAGATAGATAGATAGATAGAGTGATGGCTGGGGTGCTGTGTGGAGAGGTTAGGGGTGGTGTGCGTGTGAGGGGTGCCTTCCTTGATGGGATGGCCTTTCCCCCCCCTGTCGTTTCCCTCCTGTTGTTTAACTCCTGTTTTAACTCCGCCGTGCCACTTACCAACACGCCACTGAGGGTGAGAGGGACATGGGATGGATAGATACATAGACAGATAGATAGATAGATAGAGTGATGGCTGGGGTGCTGTGTGGAGAGGTTAGGGGTGGTGTGCGTGTGAGGGGTGCCTTCCTTGATGGGATGGCCTTTCCCCCCCCTGTCGTTTCCCTCCTGTTGTTTAACTCCTGTTTTAACTCCGCCGTGCCACTTACCAACACGCCACTGAGGGTGAGAGGGACATGGGATGGATAGATACATAGACAGATAGATAGATAGATAGATAGATAGAGTGATGGCTGGGGTGCTGTGTGGAGAGGTTAGGGGTGGTGTGCGTGTGAGGGGTGCTAGGGTTGCTGGGTGCCTTACTTGCTGCATGATTCCTCTTGTTGTTGCAGGTTGCAGGTTGATGGGATGGCCTTTCCCCCCCCTGTCGTTTCCCTCCTGTTGTTTAACTCCTGTTTTAACTCCGCCGTGCCACTTACCAACACGCCACTGAGGGTGAGAGGGACATGGGATGGATAGATTCATAGACAGATAGATAGATAGATAGATAGATAGAGTGATGGCTGGGGTGCTGTGTGGAGAGGTTAGGGGTGGTGTGCGTGTGAGGGGTGCTAGGGTTGCTGGGTGCCTTACTTGCTGCATGATTCCTCTTGTTGTTGCAGGTTGCAGGTTGATGGGATGGCCTTTCCCCCCCCTGTCGTTTCCCTCCTGTTGTTTAACTCCTGTTTTAACTCCGCCGTGCCACTTACCAACACGCCACTGAGGGTGAGAGGGACATGGGATGGATAGATTCATAGACAGATAGATAGATAGATAGATAGAGTGATGGCTGGGGTGCTGTGTGGAGAGGTTAGGGGTGGTGTGCGTGTGAGGGGTGCTAGGGTTGCTGGGTGCCTTACTTGCTGCATGATTCCTCTTGTTGTTGCAGGTTGCAGGTTGATGGGATGGCCTTTCCCCCCCCTGTCGTTTCCCTCCTGTTGTTTAACTCCTGTTTTAACTCCGCCGTGCCACTTACCAACACGCCACTGAGGGTGAGAGGGACATGGGATGGATAGATACATAGACAGATAGATAGATAGATAGAGTGATGGCTGGGGTGCTGTGTGGAGAGGTTAGGGGTGGTGTGCGTGTGAGGGGTGCTAGGGTTGCTGGGTGCCTTACTTGCTGCATGATTCCTCTTGTTGTTGCAGGTTGCAGGTTGATGGGATGGCCTTTCCCCCCCCTGTCGTTTCCCTCCTGTTGTTTAACTCCTGTTTTAACTCCGCCGTGCCACTTACCAACACGCCACTGAGGGTGAGAGGGACATGGGATGGATAGATACATAGACAGATAGATAGATAGATAGATAGAGTGATGGCTGGGGTGCTGTGTGGAGAGGTTAGGGGTGGTGTGCGTGTGAGGGGTGCCTTCCTTGATGGGATGGCCTTTCCCCCCCCTGTCGTTTCCCTCCTGTTGTTTAACTCCTGTTTTAACTCCGCCGTGCCACTTACCAACACGCCACTGAGGGTGAGAGGGACATGGGATGGATAGATACATAGACAGATAGATAGATAGATAGATAGAGTGATGGCTGGGGTGCTGTGTGGAGAGGTTAGGGGTGGTGTGCGTGTGAGGGGTGCTAGGGTTGCTGGGTGCCTTACTTGCTGCATGATTCCTCTTGTTGTTGCAGGTTGCAGGTTGATGGGATGGCCTTTCCCCCCCCTGTCGTTTCCCTCCTGTTGTTTAACTCCTGTTTTAACTCCGCCGTGCCACTTACCAACACGCCACTGAGGGTGAGAGGGACATGGGATGGATAGATTCATAGACAGATAGATAGATAGATAGATAGAGTGATGGCTGGGGTGCTGTGTGGAGAGGTTAGGGGTGGTGTGCGTGTGAGGGGTGCTAGGGTTGCTGGGTGCCTTACTTGCTGCATGATTCCTCTTGTTGTTGCAGGTTGCAGGTTGATGGGATGGCCTTTCCCCCCCCTGTCGTTTCCCTCCTGTTGTTTAACTCCTGTTTTAACTCCGCCGTGCCACTTACCAACACGCCACTGAGGGTGAGAGGGACATGGGATGGATAGATTCATAGACAGATAGATAGATAGATAGATAGAGTGATGGCTGGGGTGCTGTGTGGAGAGGTTAGGGGTGGTGTGCGTGTGAGGGGTGCTAGGGTTGCTGGGTGCCTTACTTGCTGCATGATTCCTCTTGTTGTTGCAGGTTGCAGGTTGATGGGATGGCCTTTCCCCCCCCTGTCGTTTCCCTCCTGTTGTTTAACTCCTGTTTTAACTCCGCCGTGCCACTTACCAACACGCCACTGAGGGTGAGAGGGACATGGGATGGATAGATACATAGACAGATAGATAGATAGATAGAGTGATGGCTGGGGTGCTGTGTGGAGAGGTTAGGGGTGGTGTGCGTGTGAGGGGTGCTAGGGTTGCTGGGTGCCTTACTTGCTGCATGATTCCTCTTGTTGTTGCAGGTTGCAGGTTGATGGGATGGCCTTTCCCCCCCCTGTCGTTTCCCTCCTGTTGTTTAACTCCTGTTTTAACTCCGCCGTGCCACTTACCAACACGCCACTGAGGGTGAGAGGGACATGGGATGGATAGATACATAGACAGATAGATAGATAGATAGATAGATAGAGTGATGGCTGGGGTGCTGTGTGGAGAGGTTAGGGGTGGTGTGCGTGTGAGGGGTGCCTTCCTTGATGGGATGGCCTTTCCCCCCCCTGTCGTTTCCCTCCTGTTGTTTAACTCCTGTTTTAACTCCGCCGTGCCACTTACCAACACGCCACTGAGGGTGAGAGGGACATGGGATGGATAGATACATAGACAGATAGATAGATAGATAGATAGAGTGATGGCTGGGGTGCTGTGTGGAGAGGTTAGGGGTGGTGTGCGTGTGAGGGGTGCCTTCCTTGATGGGATGGCCTTTCCCCCCCCTGTCGTTTCCCTCCTGTTGTTTAACTCCTGTTTTAACTCCGCCGTGCCACTTACCAACACGCCACTGAGGGTGAGAGGGACATGGGATGGATAGATACATAGACAGATAGATAGATAGATAGATAGAGTGATGGCTGGGGTGCTGTGTGGAGAGGTTAGGGGTGGTGTGCGTGTGAGGGGTGCCTTCCTTGATGGGATGGCCTTTCCCCCCCCTGTCGTTTCCCTCCTGTTGTTTAACTCCTGTTTTAACTCCGCCGTGCCACTTACCAACACGCCACTGAGGGTGAGAGGGACATGGGATGGATAGATACATAGACAGATAGATAGATAGATAGATAGAGTGATGGCTGGGGTGCTGTGTGGAGAGGTTAGGGGTGGTGTGCGTGTGAGGGGTGCCTTCCTTGATGGGATGGCCTTTCCCCCCCCTGTCGTTTCCCTCCTGTTGTTTAACTCCTGTTTTAACTCCGCCGTGCCACTTACCAACACGCCACTGAGGGTGAGAGGGACATGGGATGGATAGATACATAGACAGATAGATAGATAGATAGATAGAGTGATGGCTGGGGTGCTGTGTGGAGAGGTTAGGGGTGGTGTGCGTGTGAGGGGTGCCTTCCTTGATGGGATGGCCTTTCCCCCCCCTGTCGTTTCCCTCCTGTTGTTTAACTCCTGTTTTAACTCCGCCGTGCCACTTACCAACACGCCACTGAGGGTGAGAGGGACATGGGATGGATAGATACATAGACAGATAGATAGATAGATAGATAGAGTGATGGCTGGGGTGCTGTGTGGAGAGGTTAGGGGTGGTGTGCGTGTGAGGGGTGCCTTCCTTGATGGGATGGCCTTTCCCCCCCCTGTCGTTTCCCTCCTGTTGTTTAACTCCTGTTTTAACTCCGCCGTGCCACTTACCAACACGCCACTGAGGGTGAGAGGGACATGGGATGGATAGATACATAGACAGATAGATAGATAGATAGAGTGATGGCTGGGGTGCTGTGTGGAGAGGTTAGGGGTGGTGTGCGTGTGAGGGGTGCCTTCCTTGATGGGATGGCCTTTCCCCCCCCTGTCGTTTCCCTCCTGTTGTTTAACTCCTGTTTTAACTCCGCCGTGCCACTTACCAACACGCCACTGAGGGTGAGAGGGACATGGGATGGATAGATACATAGACAGATAGATAGATAGATAGAGTGATGGCTGGGGTGCTGTGTGGAGAGGTTAGGGGTGGTGTGCGTGTGAGGGGTGCCTTCCTTGATGGGATGGCCTTTCCCCCCCCTGTCGTTTCCCTCCTGTTGTTTAACTCCTGTTTTAACTCCGCCGTGCCACTTACCAACACGCCACTGAGGGTGAGAGGGACATGGGATGGATAGATACATAGACAGATAGATAGATAGATAGATAGAGTGATGGCTGGGGTGCTGTGTGGAGAGGTTAGGGGTGGTGTGCGTGTGAGGGGTGCCTTCCTTGATGGGATGGCCTTTCCCCCCCCTGTCGTTTCCCTCCTGTTGTTTAACTCCTGTTTTAACTCCGCCGTGCCACTTACCAACACGCCACTGAGGGTGAGAGGGACATGGGATGGATAGATACATAGACAGATAGATAGATAGATAGATAGAGTGATGGCTGGGGTGCTGTGTGGAGAGGTTAGGGGTGGTGTGCGTGTGAGGGGTGCCTTCCTTGATGGGATGGCCTTTCCCCCCCCTGTCGTTTCCCTCCTGTTGTTTAACTCCTGTTTTAACTCCGCCGTGCCACTTACCAACACGCCACTGAGGGTGAGAGGGACATGGGATGGATAGATACATAGACAGATAGATAGATAGATAGATAGAGTGATGGCTGGGGTGCTGTGTGGAGAGGTTAGGGGTGGTGTGCGTGTGAGGGGTGCCTTCCTTGATGGGATGGCCTTTCCCCCCCCTGTCGTTTCCCTCCTGTTGTTTAACTCCTGTTTTAACTCCGCCGTGCCACTTACCAACACGCCACTGAGGGTGAGAGGGACATGGGATGGATAGATACATAGACAGATAGATAGATAGATAGAGTGATGGCTGGGGTGCTGTGTGGAGAGGTTAGGGGTGGTGTGCGTGTGAGGGGTGCCTTCCTTGATGGGATGGCCTTTCCCCCCCCTGTCGTTTCCCTCCTGTTGTTTAACTCCTGTTTTAACTCCGCCGTGCCACTTACCAACACGCCACTGAGGGTGAGAGGGACATGGGATGGATAGATTCATAGACAGATAGATAGATAGATAGATAGAGTGATGGCTGGGGTGCTGTGTGGAGAGGTTAGGGGTGGTGTGCGTGTGAGGGGTGCCTTCCGTGATGGGATGGCCTTTCCCCCCCCTGTCGTTTCCCTCCTGTTGTTTAACTCCTGTTTTAACTCCGCCGTGCCACTTACCAACACGCCACTGAGGGTGAGAGGGACATGGGATGGATAGATACATAGACAGATAGATAGATAGATAGATAGAGTGATGGCTGGGGTGCTGTGTGGAGAGGTTAGGGGTGGTGTGCGTGTGAGGGGTGCCTTCCTTGATGGGATGGCCTTTCCCCCCCCTGTCGTTTCCCTCCTGTTGTTTAACTCCTGTTTTAACTCCGCCGTGCCACTTACCAACACGCCACTGAGGGTGAGAGGGACATGGGATGGATAGATACATAGACAGATAGATAGATAGATAGAGTGATGGCTGGGGTGCTGTGTGGAGAGGTTAGGGGTGGTGTGCGTGTGAGGGGTGCCTTCCTTGATGGGATGGCCTTTCCCCCCCCTGTCGTTTCCCTCCTGTTGTTTAACTCCTGTTTTAACTCCGCCGTGCCACTTACCAACACGCCACTGAGGGTGAGAGGGACATGGGATGGATAGATACATAGACAGATAGATAGATAGATAGAGTGATGGCTGGGGTGCTGTGTGGAGAGGTTAGGGGTGGTGTGCGTGTGAGGGGTGCTAGGGTTGCTGGGTGCCTTACTTGCTGCATGATTCCTCTTGTTGTTGCAGGTTGCAGGTTGATGGGATGGCCTTTCCCCCCCCTGTCGTTTCCCTCCTGTTGTTTAACTCCTGTTTTAACTCCGCCGTGCCACTTACCAACACGCCACTGAGGGTGAGAGGGACATGGGATGGATAGATACATAGACAGATAGATAGATAGATAGATAGAGTGATGGCTGGGGTGCTGTGTGGAGAGGTTAGGGGTGGTGTGCGTGTGAGGGGTGCCTTCCTTGATGGGATGGCCTTTCCCCCCCCTGTCGTTTCCCTCCTGTTGTTTAACTCCTGTTTTAACTCCGCCGTGCCACTTACCAACACGCCACTGAGGGTGAGAGGGACATGGGATGGATAGATACATAGACAGATAGATAGATAGATAGAGTGATGGCTGGGGTGCTGTGTGGAGAGGTTAGGGGTGGTGTGCGTGTGAGGGGTGCCTTCCTTGATGGGATGGCCTTTCCCCCCCCTGTCGTTTCCCTCCTGTTGTTTAACTCCTGTTTTAACTCCGCCGTGCCACTTACCAACACGCCACTGAGGGTGAGAGGGACATGGGATGGATAGATTCATAGACAGATAGATAGATAGATAGATAGAGTGATGGCTGGGGTGCTGTGTGGAGAGGTTAGGGGTGGTGTGCGTGTGAGGGGTGCCTTCCGTGATGGGATGGCCTTTCCCCCCCCTGTCGTTTCCCTCCTGTTGTTTAACTCCTGTTTTAACTCCGCCGTGCCACTTACCAACACGCCACTGAGGGTGAGAGGGACATGGGATGGATAGATACATAGACAGATAGATAGATAGATAGATAGAGTGATGGCTGGGGTGCTGTGTGGAGAGGTTAGGGGTGGTGTGCGTGTGAGGGGTGCCTTCCTTGATGGGATGGCCTTTCCCCCCCCTGTCGTTTCCCTCCTGTTGTTTAACTCCTGTTTTAACTCCGCCGTGCCACTTACCAACACGCCACTGAGGGTGAGAGGGACATGGGATGGATAGATACATAGACAGATAGATAGATAGATAGAGTGATGGCTGGGGTGCTGTGTGGAGAGGTTAGGGGTGGTGTGCGTGTGAGGGGTGCTAGGGTTGCTGGGTGCCTTACTTGCTGCATGATTCCTCTTGTTGTTGCAGGTTGCAGGTTGATGGGATGGCCTTTCCCCCCCCTGTCGTTTCCCTCCTGTTGTTTAACTCCTGTTTTAACTCCGCCGTGCCACTTACCAACACGCCACTGAGGGTGAGAGGGACATGGGATGGATAGATACATAGACAGATAGATAGATAGATAGAGTGATGGCTGGGGTGCTGTGTGGAGAGGTTAGGGGTGGTGTGCGTGTGAGGGGTGCTAGGGTTGCTGGGTGCCTTACTTGCTGCATGATTCCTCTTGTTGTTGCAGGTTGCAGGTTGATGGGATGGCCTTTCCCCCCCCTGTCGTTTCCCTCCTGTTGTTTAACTCCTGTTTTAACTCCGCCGTGCCACTTACCAACACGCCACTGAGGGTGAGAGGGACATGGGATGGATAGATACATAGACAGATAGATAGATAGATAGATAGAGTGATGGCTGGGGTGCTGTGTGGAGAGGTTAGGGGTGGTGTGCGTGTGAGGGGTGCTAGGGTTGCTGGGTGCCTTACTTGCTGCATGATTCCTCTTGTTGTTGCAGGTTGCAGGTTGATGGGATGGCCTTTCCCCCCCCTGTCGTTTCCCTCCTGTTGTTTAACTCCTGTTTTAACTCCGCCGTGCCACTTACCAACACGCCACTGAGGGTGAGAGGGACATGGGATGGATAGATACATAGACAGATAGATAGATAGATAGATAGAGTGATGGCTGGGGTGCTGTGTGGAGAGGTTAGGGGTGGTGTGCGTGTGAGGGGTGCCTTCCTTGATGGGATGGCCTTTCCCCCCCCTGTCGTTTCCCTCCTGTTGTTTAACTCCTGTTTTAACTCCGCCGTGCCACTTACCAACACGCCACTGAGGGTGAGAGGGACATGGGATGGATAGATACATAGACAGATAGATAGATAGATAGATAGAGTGATGGCTGGGGTGCTGTGTGGAGAGGTTAGGGGTGGTGTGCGTGTGAGGGGTGCCTTCCTTGATGGGATGGCCTTTCCCCCCCCTGTCGTTTCCCTCCTGTTGTTTAACTCCTGTTTTAACTCCGCCGTGCCACTTACCAACACGCCACTGAGGGTGAGAGGGACATGGGATGGATAGATACATAGACAGATAGATAGACAGATAGATAGAGTGATGGCTGGGGTGCTGTGTGGAGAGGTTAGGGGTGGTGTGCGTGTGAGGGGTGCCTTCCTTGATGGGATGGCCTTTCCCCCCCCTGTCGTTTCCCTCCTGTTGTTTAACTCCTGTTTTAACTCCGCCGTGCCACTTACCAACACGCCACTGAGGGTGAGAGGGACATGGGATGGATAGATACATAGACAGATAGATAGATAGATAGATAGAGTGATGGCTGGGGTGCTGTGTGGAGAGGTTAGGGGTGGTGTGCGTGTGAGGGGTGCCTTCCTTGATGGGATGGCCTTTCCCCCCCCTGTCGTTTCCCTCCTGTTGTTTAACTCCTGTTTTAACTCCGCCGTGCCACTTACCAACACGCCACTGAGGGTGAGAGGGACATGGGATGGATAGATACATAGACAGATAGATAGATAGATAGATAGAGTGATGGCTGGGGTGCTGTGTGGAGAGGTTAGGGGTGGTGTGCGTGTGAGGGGTGCCTTCCTTGATGGGATGGCCTTTCCCCCCCCTGTCGTTTCCCTCCTGTTGTTTAACTCCTGTTTTAACTCCGCCGTGCCACTTACCAACACGCCACTGAGGGTGAGAGGGACATGGGATGGATAGATACATAGACAGATAGATAGATAGATAGATAGAGTGATGGCTGGGGTGCTGTGTGGAGAGGTTAGGGGTGGTGTGCGTGTGAGGGGTGCCTTCCTTGATGGGATGGCCTTTCCCCCCCCTGTCGTTTCCCTCCTGTTGTTTAACTCCTGTTTTAACTCCGCCGTGCCACTTACCAACACGCCACTGAGGGTGAGAGGGACATGGGATGGATAGATACATAGACAGATAGATAGATAGATAGATAGAGTGATGGCTGGGGTGCTGTGTGGAGAGGTTAGGGGTGGTGTGCGTGTGAGGGGTGCCTTCCTTGATGGGATGGCCTTTCCCCCCCCTGTCGTTTCCCTCCTGTTGTTTAACTCCTGTTTTAACTCCGCCGTGCCACTTACCAACACGCCACTGAGGGTGAGAGGGACATGGGATGGATAGATACATAGACAGATAGATAGATAGATAGATAGAGTGATGGCTGGGGTGCTGTGTGGAGAGGTTAGGGGTGGTGTGCGTGTGAGGGGTGCCTTCCTTGATGGGATGGCCTTTCCCCCCCCTGTCGTTTCCCTCCTGTTGTTTAACTCCTGTTTTAACTCCGCCGTGCCACTTACCAACACGCCACTGAGGGTGAGAGGGACATGGGATGGATAGATACATAGACAGATAGATAGAGTGATGGCTGGGGTGCTGTGTGGAGAGGTTAGGGGTGGTGTGCGTGTGAGGGGTGCCTTCCTTGATGGGATGGCCTTTCCCCCCCCTGTCGTTTCCCTCCTGTTGTTTAACTCCTGTTTTAACTCCGCCGTGCCACTTACCAACACGCCACTGAGGGTGAGAGGGACATGGGATGGATAGATACATAGACAGATAGATAGATAGATAGAGTGATGGCTGGGGTGCTGTGTGGAGAGGTTAGGGGTGGTGTGCGTGTGAGGGGTGCCTTCCTTGATGGGATGGCCTTTCCCCCCCCTGTCGTTTCCCTCCTGTTGTTTAACTCCTGTTTTAACTCCGCCGTGCCACTTACCAACACGCCACTGAGGGTGAGAGGGACATGGGATGGATAGATACATAGACAGATAGATAGATAGATAGAGTGATGGCTGGGGTGCTGTGTGGAGAGGTTAGGGGTGGTGTGCGTGTGAGGGGTGCTAGGGTTGCTGGGTGCCTTACTTGCTGCATGATTCCTCTTGTTGTTGCAGGTTGCAGGTTGATGGGATGGCCTTTCCCCCCCCTGTCGTTTCCCTCCTGTTGTTTAACTCCTGTTTTAACTCCGCCGTGCCACTTACCAACACGCCACTGAGGGTGAGAGGGACATGGGATGGATAGATACATAGACAGATAGATAGATAGATAGAGTGATGGCTGGGGTGCTGTGTGGAGAGGTTAGGGGTGGTGTGCGTGTGAGGGGTGCTAGGGTTGCTGGGTGCCTTACTTGCTGCATGATTCCTCTTGTTGTTGCAGGTTGCAGGTTGATGGGATGGCCTTTCCCCCCCCTGTCGTTTCCCTCCTGTTGTTTAACTCCTGTTTTAACTCCGCCGTGCCACTTACCAACACGCCACTGAGGGTGAGAGGGACATGGGATGGATAGATACATAGACAGATAGATAGAGTGATGGCTGGGGTGCTGTGTGGAGAGGTTAGGGGTGGTGTGCGTGTGAGGGGTGCCTTCCTTGATGGGATGGCCTTTCCCCCCCCTGTCGTTTCCCTCCTGTTGTTTAACTCCTGTTTTAACTCCGCCGTGCCACTTACCAACACGCCACTGAGGGTGAGAGGGACATGGGATGGATAGATACATAGACAGATAGATAGATAGATAGAGTGATGGCTGGGGTGCTGTGTGGAGAGGTTAGGGGTGGTGTGCGTGTGAGGGGTGCTAGGGTTGCTGGGTGCCTTACTTGCTGCATGATTCCTCTTGTTGTTGCAGGTTGCAGGTTGATGGGATGGCCTTTCCCCCCCCTGTCGTTTCCCTCCTGTTGTTTAACTCCTGTTTTAACTCCGCCGTGCCACTTACCAACACGCCACTGAGGGTGAGAGGGACATGGGATGGATAGATACATAGACAGATAGATAGATAGATAGATAGAGTGATGGCTGGGGTGCTGTGTGGAGAGGTTAGGGGTGGTGTGCGTGTGAGGGGTGCTAGGGTTGCTGGGTGCCTTACTTGCTGCATGATTCCTCTTGTTGTTGCAGGTTGCAGGTTGATGGGATGGCCTTTCCCCCCCCTGTCGTTTCCCTCCTGTTGTTTAACTCCTGTTTTAACTCCGCCGTGCCACTTACCAACACGCCACTGAGGGTGAGAGGGACATGGGATGGATAGATACATAGACAGATAGATAGATAGATAGATAGAGTGATGGCTGGGGTGCTGTGTGGAGAGGTTAGGGGTGGTGTGCGTGTGAGGGGTGCCTTCCTTGATGGGATGGCCTTTCCCCCCCCTGTCGTTTCCCTCCTGTTGTTTAACTCCTGTTTTAACTCCGCCGTGCCACTTACCAACACGCCACTGAGGGTGAGAGGGACATGGGATGGATAGATACATAGACAGATAGATAGATAGATAGATAGAGTGATGGCTGGGGTGCTGTGTGGAGAGGTTAGGGGTGGTGTGCGTGTGAGGGGTGCCTTCCTTGATGGGATGGCCTTTCCCCCCCCTGTCGTTTCCCTCCTGTTGTTTAACTCCTGTTTTAACTCCGCCGTGCCACTTACCAACACGCCACTGAGGGTGAGAGGGACATGGGATGGATAGATACATAGACAGATAGATAGACAGATAGATAGAGTGATGGCTGGGGTGCTGTGTGGAGAGGTTAGGGGTGGTGTGCGTGTGAGGGGTGCCTTCCTTGATGGGATGGCCTTTCCCCCCCCTGTCGTTTCCCTCCTGTTGTTTAACTCCTGTTTTAACTCCGCCGTGCCACTTACCAACACGCCACTGAGGGTGAGAGGGACATGGGATGGATAGATACATAGACAGATAGATAGATAGATAGATAGAGTGATGGCTGGGGTGCTGTGTGGAGAGGTTAGGGGTGGTGTGCGTGTGAGGGGTGCCTTCCTTGATGGGATGGCCTTTCCCCCCCCTGTCGTTTCCCTCCTGTTGTTTAACTCCTGTTTTAACTCCGCCGTGCCACTTACCAACACGCCACTGAGGGTGAGAGGGACATGGGATGGATAGATACATAGACAGATAGATAGATAGATAGATAGAGTGATGGCTGGGGTGCTGTGTGGAGAGGTTAGGGGTGGTGTGCGTGTGAGGGGTGCCTTCCTTGATGGGATGGCCTTTCCCCCCCCTGTCGTTTCCCTCCTGTTGTTTAACTCCTGTTTTAACTCCGCCGTGCCACTTACCAACACGCCACTGAGGGTGAGAGGGACATGGGATGGATAGATACATAGACAGATAGATAGATAGATAGATAGAGTGATGGCTGGGGTGCTGTGTGGAGAGGTTAGGGGTGGTGTGCGTGTGAGGGGTGCCTTCCTTGATGGGATGGCCTTTCCCCCCCCTGTCGTTTCCCTCCTGTTGTTTAACTCCTGTTTTAACTCCGCCGTGCCACTTACCAACACGCCACTGAGGGTGAGAGGGACATGGGATGGATAGATACATAGACAGATAGATAGATAGATAGATAGAGTGATGGCTGGGGTGCTGTGTGGAGAGGTTAGGGGTGGTGTGCGTGTGAGGGGTGCCTTCCTTGATGGGATGGCCTTTCCCCCCCCTGTCGTTTCCCTCCTGTTGTTTAACTCCTGTTTTAACTCCGCCGTGCCACTTACCAACACGCCACTGAGGGTGAGAGGGACATGGGATGGATAGATACATAGACAGATAGATAGATAGATAGATAGAGTGATGGCTGGGGTGCTGTGTGGAGAGGTTAGGGGTGGTGTGCGTGTGAGGGGTGCCTTCCTTGATGGGATGGCCTTTCCCCCCCCTGTCGTTTCCCTCCTGTTGTTTAACTCCTGTTTTAACTCCGCCGTGCCACTTACCAACACGCCACTGAGGGTGAGAGGGACATGGGATGGATAGATACATAGACAGATAGATAGAGTGATGGCTGGGGTGCTGTGTGGAGAGGTTAGGGGTGGTGTGCGTGTGAGGGGTGCCTTCCTTGATGGGATGGCCTTTCCCCCCCCTGTCGTTTCCCTCCTGTTGTTTAACTCCTGTTTTAACTCCGCCGTGCCACTTACCAACACGCCACTGAGGGTGAGAGGGACATGGGATGGATAGATACATAGACAGATAGATAGATAGATAGAGTGATGGCTGGGGTGCTGTGTGGAGAGGTTAGGGGTGGTGTGCGTGTGAGGGGTGCTAGGGTTGCTGGGTGCCTTACTTGCTGCATGATTCCTCTTGTTGTTGCAGGTTGCAGGTTGATGGGATGGCCTTTCCCCCCCCTGTCGTTTCCCTCCTGTTGTTTAACTCCTGTTTTAACTCCGCCGTGCCACTTACCAACACGCCACTGAGGGTGAGAGGGACATGGGATGGATAGATACATAGACAGATAGATAGATAGATAGATAGAGTGATGGCTGGGGTGCTGTGTGGAGAGGTTAGGGGTGGTGTGCGTGTGAGGGGTGCTAGGGTTGCTGGGTGCCTTACTTGCTGCATGATTCCTCTTGTTGTTGCAGGTTGCAGGTTGATGGGATGGCCTTTCCCCCCCCTGTCGTTTACCTCCTGTTGTTTAACTCCTGTTTTAACTCCGCCGTGCCACTTACCAACACGCCACTGAGGGTGAGAGGGACATGGGATGGATAGATACATAGACAGATAGATAGATAGATAGATAGAGTGATGGCTGGGGTGCTGTGTGGAGAGGTTAGGGGTGGTGTGCGTGTGAGGGGTGCCTTCCTTGATGGGATGGCCTTTCCCCCCCCTGTCGTTTCCCTCCTGTTGTTTAACTCCTGTTTTAACTCCGCCGTGCCACTTACCAACACGCCACTGAGGGTGAGAGGGACATGGGATGGATAGATACATAGACAGATAGATAGATAGATAGATAGAGTGATGGCTGGGGTGCTGTGTGGAGAGGTTAGGGGTGGTGTGCGTGTGAGGGGTGCCTTCCTTGATGGGATGGCCTTTCCCCCCCCTGTCGTTTCCCTCCTGTTGTTTAACTCCTGTTTTAACTCCGCCGTGCCACTTACCAACACGCCACTGAGGGTGAGAGGGACATGGGATGGATAGATACATAGACAGATAGATAGACAGATAGATAGAGTGATGGCTGGGGTGCTGTGTGGAGAGGTTAGGGGTGGTGTGCGTGTGAGGGGTGCCTTCCTTGATGGGATGGCCTTTCCCCCCCCTGTCGTTTCCCTCCTGTTGTTTAACTCCTGTTTTAACTCCGCCGTGCCACTTACCAACACGCCACTGAGGGTGAGAGGGACATGGGATGGATAGATACATAGACAGATAGATAGATAGATAGATAGAGTGATGGCTGGGGTGCTGTGTGGAGAGGTTAGGGGTGGTGTGCGTGTGAGGGGTGCCTTCCTTGATGGGATGGCCTTTCCCCCCCCTGTCGTTTCCCTCCTGTTGTTTAACTCCTGTTTTAACTCCGCCGTGCCACTTACCAACACGCCACTGAGGGTGAGAGGGACATGGGATGGATAGATACATAGACAGATAGATAGATAGATAGATAGAGTGATGGCTGGGGTGCTGTGTGGAGAGGTTAGGGGTGGTGTGCGTGTGAGGGGTGCCTTCCTTGATGGGATGGCCTTTCCCCCCCCTGTCGTTTCCCTCCTGTTGTTTAACTCCTGTTTTAACTCCGCCGTGCCACTTACCAACACGCCACTGAGGGTGAGAGGGACATGGGATGGATAGATACATAGACAGATAGATAGATAGATAGATAGAGTGATGGCTGGGGTGCTGTGTGGAGAGGTTAGGGGTGGTGTGCGTGTGAGGGGTGCCTTCCTTGATGGGATGGCCTTTCCCCCCCCTGTCGTTTCCCTCCTGTTGTTTAACTCCTGTTTTAACTCCGCCGTGCCACTTACCAACACGCCACTGAGGGTGAGAGGGACATGGGATGGATAGATACATAGACAGATAGATAGATAGATAGAGTGATGGCTGGGGTGCTGTGTGGAGAGGTTAGGGGTGGTGTGCGTGTGAGGGGTGCCTTCCTTGATGGGATGGCCTTTCCCCCCCCTGTCGTTTCCCTCCTGTTGTTTAACTCCTGTTTTAACTCCGCCGTGCCACTTACCAACACGCCACTGAGGGTGAGAGGGACATGGGATGGATAGATTCATAGACAGATAGATAGATAGATAGATAGAGTGATGGCTGGGGTGCTGTGTGGAGAGGTTAGGGGTGGTGTGCGTGTGAGGGGTGCTAGGGTTGCTGGGTGCCTTACTTGCTGCATGATTCCTCTTGTTGTTGCAGGTTGCAGGTTGATGGGATGGCCTTTCCCCCCCCTGTCGTTTCCCTCCTGTTGTTTAACTCCTGTTTTAACTCCGCCGTGCCACTTACCAACACGCCACTGAGGGTGAGAGGGACATGGGATGGATAGATACATAGACAGATAGATAGATAGATAGAGTGATGGCTGGGGTGCTGTGTGGAGAGGTTAGGGGTGGTGTGCGTGTGAGGGGTGCTAGGGTTGCTGGGTGCCTTACTTGCTGCATGATTCCTCTTGTTGTTGCAGGTTGCAGGTTGATGGGATGGCCTTTCCCCCCCCTGTCGTTTCCCTCCTGTTGTTTAACTCCTGTTTTAACTCCGCCGTGCCACTTACCAACACGCCACTGAGGGTGAGAGGGACATGGGATGGATAGATACATAGACAGATAGATAGATAGATAGATAGAGTGATGGCTGGGGTGCTGTGTGGAGAGGTTAGGGGTGGTGTGCGTGTGAGGGGTGCCTTCCTTGATGGGATGGCCTTTCCCCCCCCTGTCGTTTCCCTCCTGTTGTTTAACTCCTGTTTTAACTCCGCCGTGCCACTTACCAACACGCCACTGAGGGTGAGAGGGACATGGGATGGATAGATACATAGACAGATAGATAGATAGATAGATAGAGTGATGGCTGGGGTGCTGTGTGGAGAGGTTAGGGGTGGTGTGCGTGTGAGGGGTGCCTTCCTTGATGGGATGGCCTTTCCCCCCCCTGTCGTTTCCCTCCTGTTGTTTAACTCCTGTTTTAACTCCGCCGTGCCACTTACCAACACGCCACTGAGGGTGAGAGGGACATGGGATGGATAGATACATAGACAGATAGATAGATAGATAGATAGAGTGATGGCTGGGGTGCTGTGTGGAGAGGTTAGGGGTGGTGTGCGTGTGAGGGGTGCCTTCCTTGATGGGATGGCCTTTCCCCCCCCTGTCGTTTCCCTCCTGTTGTTTAACTCCTGTTTTAACTCCGCCGTGCCACTTACCAACACGCCACTGAGGGTGAGAGGGACATGGGATGGATAGATACATAGACAGATAGATAGATAGATAGAGTGATGGCTGGGGTGCTGTGTGGAGAGGTTAGGGGTGGTGTGCGTGTGAGGGGTGCCTTCCTTGATGGGATGGCCTTTCCCCCCCCTGTCGTTTCCCTCCTGTTGTTTAACTCCTGTTTTAACTCCGCCGTGCCACTTACCAACACGCCACTGAGGGTGAGAGGGACATGGGATGGATAGATTCATAGACAGATAGATAGATAGATAGATAGAGTGATGGCTGGGGTGCTGTGTGGAGAGGTTAGGGGTGGTGTGCGTGTGAGGGGTGCTAGGGTTGCTGGGTGCCTTACTTGCTGCATGATTCCTCTTGTTGTTGCAGGTTGCAGGTTGATGGGATGGCCTTTCCCCCCCCTGTCGTTTCCCTCCTGTTGTTTAACTCCTGTTTTAACTCCGCCGTGCCACTTACCAACACGCCACTGAGGGTGAGAGGGACATGGGATGGATAGATACATAGACAGATAGATAGATAGATAGAGTGATGGCTGGGGTGCTGTGTGGAGAGGTTAGGGGTGGTGTGCGTGTGAGGGGTGCTAGGGTTGCTGGGTGCCTTACTTGCTGCATGATTCCTCTTGTTGTTGCAGGTTGCAGGTTGATGGGATGGCCTTTCCCCCCCCTGTCGTTTCCCTCCTGTTGTTTAACTCCTGTTTTAACTCCGCCGTGCCACTTACCAACACGCCACTGAGGGTGAGAGGGACATGGGATGGATAGATACATAGACAGATAGATAGATAGATAGATAGAGTGATGGCTGGGGTGCTGTGTGGAGAGGTTAGGGGTGGTGTGCGTGTGAGGGGTGCCTTCCTTGATGGGATGGCCTTTCCCCCCCCTGTCGTTTCCCTCCTGTTGTTTAACTCCTGTTTTAACTCCGCCGTGCCACTTACCAACACGCCACTGAGGGTGAGAGGGACATGGGATGGATAGATTCATAGACAGATAGATAGATAGATAGATAGAGTGATGGCTGGGGTGCTGTGTGGAGAGGTTAGGGGTGGTGTGCGTGTGAGGGGTGCTAGGGTTGCTGGGTGCCTTACTTGCTGCATGATTCCTCTTGTTGTTGCAGGTTGCAGGTTGATGGGATGGCCTTTCCCCCCCCTGTCGTTTCCCTCCTGTTGTTTAACTCCTGTTTTAACTCCGCCGTGCCACTTACCAACACGCCACTGAGGGTGAGAGGGACATGGGATGGATAGATACATAGACAGATAGATAGAGTGATGGCTGGGGTGCTGTGTGGAGAGGTTAGGGGTGGTGTGCGTGTGAGGGGTGCCTTCCTTGATGGGATGGCCTTTCCCCCCCCTGTCGTTTCCCTCCTGTTGTTTAACTCCTGTTTTAACTCCGCCGTGCCACTTACCAACACGCCACTGAGGGTGAGAGGGACATGGGATGGATAGATACATAGACAGATAGATAGATAGATAGAGTGATGGCTGGGGTGCTGTGTGGAGAGGTTAGGGGTGGTGTGCGTGTGAGGGGTGCCTTCCTTGATGGGATGGCCTTTCCCCCCCCTGTCGTTTCCCTCCTGTTGTTTAACTCCTGTTTTAACTCCGCCGTGCCACTTACCAACACGCCACTGAGGGTGAGAGGGACATGGGATGGATAGATACATAGACAGATAGATAGATAGATAGAGTGATGGCTGGGGTGCTGTGTGGAGAGGTTAGGGGTGGTGTGCGTGTGAGGGGTGCCTTCCTTGATGGGATGGCCTTTCCCCCCCCTGTCGTTTCCCTCCTGTTGTTTAACTCCTGTTTTAACTCCGCCGTGCCACTTACCAACACGCCACTGAGGGTGAGAGGGACATGGGATGGATAGATACATAGACAGATAGATAGATAGATAGATAGAGTGATGGCTGGGGTGCTGTGTGGAGAGGTTAGGGGTGGTGTGCGTGTGAGGGGTGCTAGGGTTGCTGGGTGCCTTACTTGCTGCATGATTCCTCTTGTTGTTGCAGGTTGCAGGTTGATGGGATGGCCTTTCCCCCCCCTGTCGTTTCCCTCCTGTTGTTTAACTCCTGTTTTAACTCCGCCGTGCCACTTACCAACACGCCACTGAGGGTGAGAGGGACATGGGATGGATAGATACATAGACAGATAGATAGATAGATAGATAGAGTGATGGCTGGGGTGCTGTGTGGAGAGGTTAGGGGTGGTGTGCGTGTGAGGGGTGCCTTCCTTGATGGGATGGCCTTTCCCCCCCCTGTCGTTTCCCTCCTGTTGTTTAACTCCTGTTTTAACTCCGCCGTGCCACTTACCAACACGCCACTGAGGGTGAGAGGGACATGGGATGGATAGATACATAGACAGATAGATAGATAGATAGATAGAGTGATGGCTGGGGTGCTGTGTGGAGAGGTTAGGGGTGGTGTGCGTGTGAGGGGTGCCTTCCTTGATGGGATGGCCTTTCCCCCCCCTGTCGTTTCCCTCCTGTTGTTTAACTCCTGTTTTAACTCCGCCGTGCCACTTACCAACACGCCACTGAGGGTGAGAGGGACATGGGATGGATAGATACATAGACAGATAGATAGATAGATAGAGTGATGGCTGGGGTGCTGTGTGGAGAGGTTAGGGGTGGTGTGCGTGTGAGGGGTGCCTTCCTTGATGGGATGGCCTTTCCCCCCCCTGTCGTTTCCCTCCTGTTGTTTAACTCCTGTTTTAACTCCGCCGTGCCACTTACCAACACGCCACTGAGGGTGAGAGGGACATGGGATGGATAGATACATAGACAGATAGATAGATAGATAGAGTGATGGCTGGGGTGCTGTGTGGAGAGGTTAGGGGTGGTGTGCGTGTGAGGGGTGCCTTCCTTGATGGGATGGCCTTTCCCCCCCCTGTCGTTTCCCTCCTGTTGTTTAACTCCTGTTTTAACTCCGCCGTGCCACTTACCAACACGCCACTGAGGGTGAGAGGGACATGGGATGGATAGATACATAGACAGATAGATAGATAGATAGATAGAGTGATGGCTGGGGTGCTGTGTGGAGAGGTTAGGGGTGGTGTGCGTGTGAGGGGTGCCTTCCTTGATGGGATGGCCTTTCCCCCCCCTGTCGTTTCCCTCCTGTTGTTTAACTCCTGTTTTAACTCCGCCGTGCCACTTACCAACACGCCACTGAGGGTGAGAGGGACATGGGATGGATAGATACATAGACAGATAGATAGATAGATAGAGTGATGGCTGGGGTGCTGTGTGGAGAGGTTAGGGGTGGTGTGCGTGTGAGGGGTGCCTTCCTTGATGGGATGGCCTTTCCCCCCCCTGTCGTTTCCCTCCTGTTGTTTAACTCCTGTTTTAACTCCGCCGTGCCACTTACCAACACGCCACTGAGGGTGAGAGGGACATGGGATGGATAGATACATAGACAGATAGATAGATAGATAGAGTGATGGCTGGGGTGCTGTGTGGAGAGGTTAGGGGTGGTGTGCGTGTGAGGGGTGCCTTCCTTGATGGGATGGCCTTTCCCCCCCCTGTCGTTTCCCTCCTGTTGTTTAACTCCTGTTTTAACTCCGCCGTGCCACTTACCAACACGCCACTGAGGGTGAGAGGGACATGGGATGGATAGATACATAGACAGATAGATAGATAGATAGAGTGATGGCTGGGGTGCTGTGTGGAGAGGTTAGGGGTGGTGTGCGTGTGAGGGGTGCCTTCCTTGATGGGATGGCCTTTCCCCCCCCTGTCGTTTCCCTCCTGTTGTTTAACTCCTGTTTTAACTCCGCCGTGCCACTTACCAACACGCCACTGAGGGTGAGAGGGACATGGGATGGATAGATACATAGACAGATAGATAGATAGATAGAGTGATGGCTGGGGTGCTGTGTGGAGAGGTTAGGGGTGGTGTGCGTGTGAGGGGTGCCTTCCTTGATGGGATGGCCTTTCCCCCCCCTGTCGTTTCCCTCCTGTTGTTTAACTCCTGTTTTAACTCCGCCGTGCCACTTACCAACACGCCACTGAGGGTGAGAGGGACATGGGATGGATAGATACATAGACAGATAGATAGATAGATAGATAGAGTGATGGCTGGGGTGCTGTGTGGAGAGGTTAGGGGTGGTGTGCGTGTGAGGGGTGCTAGGGTTGCTGGGTGCCTTACTTGCTGCATGATTCCTCTTGTTGTTGCAGGTTGCAGGTTGATGGGATGGCCTTTCCCCCCCCTGTCGTTTCCCTCCTGTTGTTTAACTCCTGTTTTAACTCCGCCGTGCCACTTACCAACACGCCACTGAGGGTGAGAGGGACATGGGATGGATAGATACATAGACAGATAGATAGATAGATAGATAGAGTGATGGCTGGGGTGCTGTGTGGAGAGGTTAGGGGTGGTGTGCGTGTGAGGGGTGCCTTCCTTGATGGGATGGCCTTTCCCCCCCCTGTCGTTTCCCTCCTGTTGTTTAACTCCTGTTTTAACTCCGCCGTGCCACTTACCAACACGCCACTGAGGGTGAGAGGGACATGGGATGGATAGATACATAGACAGATAGATAGATAGATAGAGTGATGGCTGGGGTGCTGTGTGGAGAGGTTAGGGGTGGTGTGCGTGTGAGGGGTGCCTTCCTTGATGGGATGGCCTTTCCCCCCCCTGTCGTTTCCCTCCTGTTGTTTAACTCCTGTTTTAACTCCGCCGTGCCACTTACCAACACGCCACTGAGGGTGAGAGGGACATGGGATGGATAGATACATAGACAGATAGATAGATAGATAGATAGAGTGATGGCTGGGGTGCTGTGTGGAGAGGTTAGGGGTGGTGTGCGTGTGAGGGGTGCCTTCCTTGATGGGATGGCCTTTCCCCCCCCTGTCGTTTCCCTCCTGTTGTTTAACTCCTGTTTTAACTCCGCCGTGCCACTTACCAACACGCCACTGAGGGTGAGAGGGACATGGGATGGATAGATACATAGACAGATAGATAGATAGATAGAGTGATGGCTGGGGTGCTGTGTGGAGAGGTTAGGGGTGGTGTGCGTGTGAGGGGTGCCTTCCTTGATGGGATGGCCTTTCCCCCCCCTGTCGTTTCCCTCCTGTTGTTTAACTCCTGTTTTAACTCCGCCGTGCCACTTACCAACACGCCACTGAGGGTGAGAGGGACATGGGATGGATAGATTCATAGACAGATAGATAGATAGATAGATAGAGTGATGGCTGGGGTGCTGTGTGGAGAGGTTAGGGGTGGTGTGCGTGTGAGGGGTGCTAGGGTTGCTGGGTGCCTTACTTGCTGCATGATTCCTCTTGTTGTTGCAGGTTGCAGGTTGATGGGATGGCCTTTCCCCCCCCTGTCGTTTCCCTCCTGTTGTTTAACTCCTGTTTTAACTCCGCCGTGCCACTTACCAACACGCCACTGAGGGTGAGAGGGACATGGGATGGATAGATACATAGACAGATAGATAGATAGATAGAGTGATGGCTGGGGTGCTGTGTGGAGAGGTTAGGGGTGGTGTGCGTGTGAGGGGTGCTAGGGTTGCTGGGTGCCTTACTTGCTGCATGATTCCTCTTGTTGTTGCAGGTTGCAGGTTGATGGGATGGCCTTTCCCCCCCCTGTCGTTTCCCTCCTGTTGTTTAACTCCTGTTTTAACTCCGCCGTGCCACTTACCAACACGCCACTGAGGGTGAGAGGGACATGGGATGGATAGATACATAGACAGATAGATAGATAGATAGATAGAGTGATGGCTGGGGTGCTGTGTGGAGAGGTTAGGGGTGGTGTGCGTGTGAGGGGTGCCTTCCTTGATGGGATGGCCTTTCCCCCCCCTGTCGTTTCCCTCCTGTTGTTTAACTCCTGTTTTAACTCCGCCGTGCCACTTACCAACACGCCACTGAGGGTGAGAGGGACATGGGATGGATAGATACATAGACAGATAGATAGATAGATAGATAGAGTGATGGCTGGGGTGCTGTGTGGAGAGGTTAGGGGTGGTGTGCGTGTGAGGGGTGCCTTCCTTGATGGGATGGCCTTTCCCCCCCCTGTCGTTTCCCTCCTGTTGTTTAACTCCTGTTTTAACTCCGCCGTGCCACTTACCAACACGCCACTGAGGGTGAGAGGGACATGGGATGGATAGATACATAGACAGATAGATAGATAGATAGATAGAGTGATGGCTGGGGTGCTGTGTGGAGAGGTTAGGGGTGGTGTGCGTGTGAGGGGTGCCTTCCTTGATGGGATGGCCTTTCCCCCCCCTGTCGTTTCCCTCCTGTTGTTTAACTCCTGTTTTAACTCCGCCGTGCCACTTACCAACACGCCACTGAGGGTGAGAGGGACATGGGATGGATAGATACATAGACAGATAGATAGATAGATAGAGTGATGGCTGGGGTGCTGTGTGGAGAGGTTAGGGGTGGTGTGCGTGTGAGGGGTGCCTTCCTTGATGGGATGGCCTTTCCCCCCCCTGTCGTTTCCCTCCTGTTGTTTAACTCCTGTTTTAACTCCGCCGTGCCACTTACCAACACGCCACTGAGGGTGAGAGGGACATGGGATGGATAGATTCATAGACAGATAGATAGATAGATAGATAGAGTGATGGCTGGGGTGCTGTGTGGAGAGGTTAGGGGTGGTGTGCGTGTGAGGGGTGCTAGGGTTGCTGGGTGCCTTACTTGCTGCATGATTCCTCTTGTTGTTGCAGGTTGCAGGTTGATGGGATGGCCTTTCCCCCCCCTGTCGTTTCCCTCCTGTTGTTTAACTCCTGTTTTAACTCCGCCGTGCCACTTACCAACACGCCACTGAGGGTGAGAGGGACATGGGATGGATAGATACATAGACAGATAGATAGATAGATAGAGTGATGGCTGGGGTGCTGTGTGGAGAGGTTAGGGGTGGTGTGCGTGTGAGGGGTGCTAGGGTTGCTGGGTGCCTTACTTGCTGCATGATTCCTCTTGTTGTTGCAGGTTGCAGGTTGATGGGATGGCCTTTCCCCCCCCTGTCGTTTCCCTCCTGTTGTTTAACTCCTGTTTTAACTCCGCCGTGCCACTTACCAACACGCCACTGAGGGTGAGAGGGACATGGGATGGATAGATACATAGACAGATAGATAGATAGATAGATAGAGTGATGGCTGGGGTGCTGTGTGGAGAGGTTAGGGGTGGTGTGCGTGTGAGGGGTGCCTTCCTTGATGGGATGGCCTTTCCCCCCCCTGTCGTTTCCCTCCTGTTGTTTAACTCCTGTTTTAACTCCGCCGTGCCACTTACCAACACGCCACTGAGGGTGAGAGGGACATGGGATGGATAGATTCATAGACAGATAGATAGATAGATAGATAGAGTGATGGCTGGGGTGCTGTGTGGAGAGGTTAGGGGTGGTGTGCGTGTGAGGGGTGCTAGGGTTGCTGGGTGCCTTACTTGCTGCATGATTCCTCTTGTTGTTGCAGGTTGCAGGTTGATGGGATGGCCTTTCCCCCCCCTGTCGTTTCCCTCCTGTTGTTTAACTCCTGTTTTAACTCCGCCGTGCCACTTACCAACACGCCACTGAGGGTGAGAGGGACATGGGATGGATAGATACATAGACAGATAGATAGAGTGATGGCTGGGGTGCTGTGTGGAGAGGTTAGGGGTGGTGTGCGTGTGAGGGGTGCCTTCCTTGATGGGATGGCCTTTCCCCCCCCTGTCGTTTCCCTCCTGTTGTTTAACTCCTGTTTTAACTCCGCCGTGCCACTTACCAACACGCCACTGAGGGTGAGAGGGACATGGGATGGATAGATACATAGACAGATAGATAGATAGATAGAGTGATGGCTGGGGTGCTGTGTGGAGAGGTTAGGGGTGGTGTGCGTGTGAGGGGTGCCTTCCTTGATGGGATGGCCTTTCCCCCCCCTGTCGTTTCCCTCCTGTTGTTTAACTCCTGTTTTAACTCCGCCGTGCCACTTACCAACACGCCACTGAGGGTGAGAGGGACATGGGATGGATAGATACATAGACAGATAGATAGATAGATAGAGTGATGGCTGGGGTGCTGTGTGGAGAGGTTAGGGGTGGTGTGCGTGTGAGGGGTGCCTTCCTTGATGGGATGGCCTTTCCCCCCCCTGTCGTTTCCCTCCTGTTGTTTAACTCCTGTTTTAACTCCGCCGTGCCACTTACCAACACGCCACTGAGGGTGAGAGGGACATGGGATGGATAGATACATAGACAGATAGATAGATAGATAGATAGAGTGATGGCTGGGGTGCTGTGTGGAGAGGTTAGGGGTGGTGTGCGTGTGAGGGGTGCTAGGGTTGCTGGGTGCCTTACTTGCTGCATGATTCCTCTTGTTGTTGCAGGTTGCAGGTTGATGGGATGGCCTTTCCCCCCCCTGTCGTTTCCCTCCTGTTGTTTAACTCCTGTTTTAACTCCGCCGTGCCACTTACCAACACGCCACTGAGGGTGAGAGGGACATGGGATGGATAGATACATAGACAGATAGATAGATAGATAGATAGAGTGATGGCTGGGGTGCTGTGTGGAGAGGTTAGGGGTGGTGTGCGTGTGAGGGGTGCCTTCCTTGATGGGATGGCCTTTCCCCCCCCTGTCGTTTCCCTCCTGTTGTTTAACTCCTGTTTTAACTCCGCCGTGCCACTTACCAACACGCCACTGAGGGTGAGAGGGACATGGGATGGATAGATACATAGACAGATAGATAGATAGATAGATAGAGTGATGGCTGGGGTGCTGTGTGGAGAGGTTAGGGGTGGTGTGCGTGTGAGGGGTGCCTTCCTTGATGGGATGGCCTTTCCCCCCCCTGTCGTTTCCCTCCTGTTGTTTAACTCCTGTTTTAACTCCGCCGTGCCACTTACCAACACGCCACTGAGGGTGAGAGGGACATGGGATGGATAGATACATAGACAGATAGATAGATAGATAGAGTGATGGCTGGGGTGCTGTGTGGAGAGGTTAGGGGTGGTGTGCGTGTGAGGGGTGCCTTCCTTGATGGGATGGCCTTTCCCCCCCCTGTCGTTTCCCTCCTGTTGTTTAACTCCTGTTTTAACTCCGCCGTGCCACTTACCAACACGCCACTGAGGGTGAGAGGGACATGGGATGGATAGATACATAGACAGATAGATAGATAGATAGAGTGATGGCTGGGGTGCTGTGTGGAGAGGTTAGGGGTGGTGTGCGTGTGAGGGGTGCCTTCCTTGATGGGATGGCCTTTCCCCCCCCTGTCGTTTCCCTCCTGTTGTTTAACTCCTGTTTTAACTCCGCCGTGCCACTTACCAACACGCCACTGAGGGTGAGAGGGACATGGGATGGATAGATACATAGACAGATAGATAGATAGATAGATAGAGTGATGGCTGGGGTGCTGTGTGGAGAGGTTAGGGGTGGTGTGCGTGTGAGGGGTGCCTTCCTTGATGGGATGGCCTTTCCCCCCCCTGTCGTTTCCCTCCTGTTGTTTAACTCCTGTTTTAACTCCGCCGTGCCACTTACCAACACGCCACTGAGGGTGAGAGGGACATGGGATGGATAGATACATAGACAGATAGATAGATAGATAGAGTGATGGCTGGGGTGCTGTGTGGAGAGGTTAGGGGTGGTGTGCGTGTGAGGGGTGCCTTCCTTGATGGGATGGCCTTTCCCCCCCCTGTCGTTTCCCTCCTGTTGTTTAACTCCTGTTTTAACTCCGCCGTGCCACTTACCAACACGCCACTGAGGGTGAGAGGGACATGGGATGGATAGATACATAGACAGATAGATAGATAGATAGAGTGATGGCTGGGGTGCTGTGTGGAGAGGTTAGGGGTGGTGTGCGTGTGAGGGGTGCCTTCCTTGATGGGATGGCCTTTCCCCCCCCTGTCGTTTCCCTCCTGTTGTTTAACTCCTGTTTTAACTCCGCCGTGCCACTTACCAACACGCCACTGAGGGTGAGAGGGACATGGGATGGATAGATACATAGACAGATAGATAGATAGATAGAGTGATGGCTGGGGTGCTGTGTGGAGAGGTTAGGGGTGGTGTGCGTGTGAGGGGTGCCAGGGTTGCTGGGTGCCTTACTTGCTGCATGATTCCTCTTGTTGTTGCAGGTTGCAGGTTGATGGGATGGCCTTTCCCCCCCCTGTCGTTTCCCTCCTGTTGTTTAACTCCTGTTTTAACTCCGCCGTGCCACTTACCAACACGCCACTGAGGGTGAGAGGGACATGGGATGGATAGATACATAGACAGATAGATAGATAGATAGAGTGATGGCTGGGGTGCTGTGTGGAGAGGTTAGGGGTGGTGTGCGTGTGAGGGGTGCCAGGGTTGCTGGGTGCCTTACTTGCTGCATGATTCCTCTTGTTGTTGCAGGTTGCAGGTTGATGGGATGGCCTTTCCCCCCCCTGTCGTTTCCCTCCTGTTGTTTAACTCCTGTTTTAACTCCGCCGTGCCACTTACCAACACGCCACTGAGGGTGAGAGGGACATGGGATGGATAGATACATAGACAGATAGATAGATAGATAGAGTGATGGCTGGGGTGCTGTGTGGAGAGGTTAGGGGTGGTGTGCGTGTGAGGGGTGCCTTCCTTGATGGGATGGCCTTTCCCCCCCCTGTCGTTTCCCTCCTGTTGTTTAACTCCTGTTTTAACTCCGCCGTGCCACTTACCAACACGCCACTGAGGGTGAGAGGGACATGGGATGGATAGATACATAGACAGATAGATAGATAGATAGAGTGATGGCTGGGGTGCTGTGTGGAGAGGTTAGGGGTGGTGTGCGTGTGAGGGGTGCCAGGGTTGCTGGGTGCCTTACTTGCTGCATGATTCCTCTTGTTGTTGCAGGTTGCAGGTTGATGGGATGGCCTTTCCCCCCCCTGTCGTTTCCCTCCTGTTGTTTAACTCCTGTTTTAACTCCGCCGTGCCACTTACCAACACGCCACTGAGGGTGAGAGGGACATGGGATGGATAGATACATAGACAGATAGATAGATAGATAGAGTGATGGCTGGGGTGCTGTGTGGAGAGGTTAGGGGTGGTGTGCGTGTGAGGGGTGCCTTCCTTGATGGGATGGCCTTTCCCCCCCCTGTCGTTTCCCTCCTGTTGTTTAACTCCTGTTTTAACTCCGCCGTGCCACTTACCAACACGCCACTGAGGGTGAGAGGGACATGGGATGGATAGATACATAGACAGATAGATAGATAGATAGATAGAGTGATGGCTGGGGTGCTGTGTGGAGAGGTTAGGGGTGGTGTGCGTGTGAGGGGTGCCTTCCTTGATGGGATGGCCTTTCCCCCCCCTGTCGTTTCCCTCCTGTTGTTTAACTCCTGTTTTAACTCCGCCGTGCCACTTACCAACACGCCACTGAGGGTGAGAGGGACATGGGATGGATAGATACATAGACAGATAGATAGATAGATAGATAGATAGAGTGATGGCTGGGGTGCTGTGTGGAGAGGTTAGGGGTGGTGTGCGTGTGAGGGGTGCCTTCCTTGATGGGATGGCCTTTCCCCCCCCTGTCGTTTCCCTCCTGTTGTTTAACTCCTGTTTTAACTCCGCCGTGCCACTTACCAACACGCCACTGAGGGTGAGAGGGACATGGGATGGATAGATACATAGACAGATAGATAGATAGATAGAGTGATGGCTGGGGTGCTGTGTGGAGAGGTTAGGGGTGGTGTGCGTGTGAGGGGTGCCTTCCTTGATGGGATGGCCTTTCCCCCCCCTGTCGTTTCCCTCCTGTTGTTTAACTCCTGTTTTAACTCCGCCGTGCCACTTACCAACACGCCACTGAGGGTGAGAGGGACATGGGATGGATAGATACATAGACAGATAGATAGATAGATAGATAGAGTGATGGCTGGGGTGCTGTGTGGAGAGGTTAGGGGTGGTGTGCGTGTGAGGGGTGCCTTCCTTGATGGGATGGCCTTTCCCCCCCCTGTCGTTTCCCTCCTGTTGTTTAACTCCTGTTTTAACTCCGCCGTGCCACTTACCAACACGCCACTGAGGGTGAGAGGGACATGGGATGGATAGATACATAGACAGATAGATAGATAGATAGAGTGATGGCTGGGGTGCTGTGTGGAGAGGTTAGGGGTGGTGTGCGTGTGAGGGGTGCTAGGGTTGCTGGGTGCCTTACTTGCTGCATGATTCCTCTTGTTGTTGCAGGTTGCAGGTTGATGGGATGGCCTTTCCCCCCCCTGTCGTTTCCCTCCTGTTGTTTAACTCCTGTTTTAACTCCGCCGTGCCACTTACCAACACGCCACTGAGGGTGAGAGGGACATGGGATGGATAGATACATAGACAGATAGATAGATAGATAGAGTGATGGCTGGGGTGCTGTGTGGAGAGGTTAGGGGTGGTGTGCGTGTGAGGGGTGCCTTCCTTGATGGGATGGCCTTTCCCCCCCCTGTCGTTTCCCTCCTGTTGTTTAACTCCTGTTTTAACTCCGCCGTGCCACTTACCAACACGCCACTGAGGGTGAGAGGGACATGGGATGGATAGATACATAGACAGATAGATAGATAGATAGAGTGATGGCTGGGGTGCTGTGTGGAGAGGTTAGGGGTGGTGTGCGTGTGAGGGGTGCCTTCCTTGATGGGATGGCCTTTCCCCCCCCTGTCGTTTCCCTCCTGTTGTTTAACTCCTGTTTTAACTCCGCCGTGCCACTTACCAACACGCCACTGAGGGTGAGAGGGACATGGGATGGATAGATACATAGACAGATAGATAGATAGATAGAGTGATGGCTGGGGTGCTGTGTGGAGAGGTTAGGGGTGGTGTGCGTGTGAGCGGTGCTAGGGTTGCTGGGTGCCTTACTTGCTGCATGATTCCTCTTGTTGTTGCAGGTTGCAGGTTGATGGGATGGCCTTTCCCCCCCCTGTCGTTTCCCTCCTGTTGTTTAACTCCTGTTTTAACTCCGCCGTGCCACTTACCAACACGCCACTGAGGGTGAGAGGGACATGGGATGGATAGATACATAGACAGATAGATAGATAGATAGAGTGATGGCTGGGGTGCTGTGTGGAGAGGTTAGGGGTGGTGTGCGTGTGAGGGGTGCCTTCCTTGATGGGATGGCCTTTCCCCCCCCTGTCGTTTCCCTCCTGTTGTTTAACTCCTGTTTTATCTCCGCCGTGCCACTTACCAACACGCCACTGAGGGTGAGAGGGACATGGGATGGATAGATACATAGACAGATAGATAGATAGATAGAGTGATGGCTGGGGTGCTGTGTGGAGAGGTTAGGGGTGGTGTGCGTGTGAGGGGTGCCTTCCTTGATGGGATGGCCTTTCCCCCCCCTGTCGTTTCCCTCCTGTTGTTTAACTCCTGTTTTAACTCCGCCGTGCCACTTACCAACACGCCACTGAGGGTGAGAGGGACATGGGATGGATAGATACATAGACAGATAGATAGATAGATAGAGTGATGGCTGGGGTGCTGTGTGGAGAGGTTAGGGGTGGTGTGCGTGTGAGGGGTGCCTTCCTTGATGGGATGGCCTTTCCCCCCCCTGTCGTTTCCCTCCTGTTGTTTAACTCCTGTTTTAACTCCGCCGTGCCACTTACCAACACGCCACTGAGGGTGAGAGGGACATGGGATGGATAGATACATAGACAGATAGATAGATAGATAGATAGATAGATAGAGTGATGGCTGGGGTGCTGTGTGGAGAGGTTAGGGGTGGTGTGCGTGTGAGGGGTGCTAGGGTTGCTGGGTGCCTTACTTGCTGCATGATTCCTCTTGTTGTTGCAGGTTGCAGGTTGATGGGATGGCCTTTCCCCCCCCTGTCGTTTCCCTCCTGTTGTTTAACTCCTGTTTTAACTCCGCCGTGCCACTTACCAACACGCCACTGAGGGTGAGAGGGACATGGGATGGATAGATACATAGACAGATAGATAGATAGATAGAGTGATGGCTGGGGTGCTGTGTGGAGAGGTTAGGGGTGGTGTGCGTGTGAGGGGTGCCTTCCTTGATGGGATGGCCTTTCCCCCCCCTGTCGTTTCCCTCCTGTTGTTTAACTC
Organism: Spea hammondii; assembly: GCA_029215755.1. Lineage (NCBI taxonomy): Eukaryota > Metazoa > Chordata > Amphibia > Anura > Pelobatidae > Spea > Spea hammondii. The sequence goes on from JARDYJ010000123.1 coordinate 51,534, forward strand.
CTGTTTTAACTCCGCCGTGCCACTTACCAACACGCCACTGAGGGTGTGAGGGACATGGGATGGATAGATACATAGACAGATAGATAGATAGATAGAGTGATGGCTGGGGTGCTGTGTGGAGAGGTTAGGGGTGGTGTGCGTGTGAGGGGTGCCTTCCTTGATGGGATGGCCTTTCCCCCCCCTGTCGTTTCCCTCCTGTTGTTTAACTCCTGTTTTAACTCCGCCGTGCCACTTACCAACACGCCACTGAGGGTGAGAGGGACATGGGATGGATAGATACATAGACAGATAGATAGATAGATAGAGTGATGGCTGGGGTGCTGTGTGGAGAGGTTAGGGGTGGTGTGCGTGTGAGGGGTGCCTTCCTTGATGGGATGGCCTTTCCCCCCCCTGTCGTTTCCCTCCTGTTGTTTAACTCCTGTTTTAACTCCGCCGTGCCACTTACCAACACGCCACTGAGGGTGAGAGGGACATGGGATGGATAGATACATAGACAGATAGATAGATAGATAGATAGATAGATAGAGTGATGGCTGGGGTGCTGTGTGGAGAGGTTAGGGGTGGTGTGCGTGTGAGGGGTGCTAGGGTTGCTGGGTGCCTTACTTGCTGCATGATTCCTCTTGTTGTTGCAGGTTGCAGGTTGATGGGATGGCCTTTCCCCCCCCTGTCGTTTCCCTCCTGTTGTTTAACTCCTGTTTTAACTCCGCCGTGCCACTTACCAACACGCCACTGAGGGTGAGAGGGACATGGGATGGATAGATACATAGACAGATAGATAGATAGATAGAGTGATGGCTGGGGTGCTGTGTGGAGAGGTTAGGGGTGGTGTGCGTGTGAGGGGTGCCTTCCTTGATGGGATGGCCTTTCCCCCCCCTGTCGTTTCCCTCCTGTTGTTTAACTCCTGTTTTAACTCCGCCGTGCCACTTACCAACACGCCACTGAGGGTGAGAGGGACATGGGATGGATAGATACATAGACAGATAGATAGATAGATAGATAGATAGAGTGATGGCTGGGGTGCTGTGTGGAGAGGTTAGGGGTGGTGTGCGTGTGAGGGGTGCTAGGGTTGCTGGGTGCCTTACTTGCTGCATGATTCCTCTTGTTGTTGCAGGTTGCAGGTTGATGGGATGGCCTTTCCCCCCCCTGTCGTTTCCCTCCTGTTGTTTAACTCCTGTTTTAACTCCGCCGTGCCACTTACCAACACGCCACTGAGGGTGAGAGGGACATGGGATGGATAGATACATAGACAGATAGATAGATAGATAGAGTGATGGCTGGGGTGCTGTGTGGAGAGGTTAGGGGTGGTGTGCGTGTGAGGGGTGCCTTCCTTGATGGGATGGCCTTTCCCCCCCCTGTCGTTTCCCTCCTGTTGTTTAACTCCTGTTTTAACTCCGCCGTGCCACTTACCAACACGCCACTGAGGGTGAGAGGGACATGGGATGGATAGATACATAGACAGATAGATAGATAGATAGAGTGATGGCTGGGGTGCTGTGTGGAGAGGTTAGGGGTGGTGTGCGTGTGAGGGGTGCCTTCCTTGATGGGATGGCCTTTCCCCCCCCTGTCGTTTCCCTCCTGTTGTTTAACTCCTGTTTTAACTCCGCCGTGCCACTTACCAACACGCCACTGAGGGTGAGAGGGACATGGGATGGATAGATACATAGACAGATAGATAGATAGATAGATAGAGTGATGGCTGGGGTGCTGTGTGGAGAGGTTAGGGGTGGTGTGCGTGTGAGGGGTGCCTTCCTTGATGGGATGGCCTTTCCCCCCCCTGTCGTTTCCCTCCTGTTGTTTAACTCCTGTTTTAACTCCGCCGTGCCACTTACCAACACGCCACTGAGGGTGAGAGGGACATGGGATGGATAGATACATAGACAGATAGATAGATAGATAGAGTGATGGCTGGGGTGCTGTGTGGAGAGGTTAGGGGTGGTGTGCGTGTGAGGGGTGCTAGGGTTGCTGGGTGCCTTACTTGCTGCATGATTCCTCTTGTTGTTGCAGGTTGCAGGTTGATGGGATGGCCTTTCCCCCCCCTGTCGTTTCCCTCCTGTTGTTTAACTCCTGTTTTAACTCCGCCGTGCCACTTACCAACACGCCACTGAGGGTGAGAGGGACATGGGATGGATAGATACATAGACAGATAGATAGATAGATAGAGTGATGGCTGGGGTGCTGTGTGGAGAGGTTAGGGGTGGTGTGCGTGTGAGGGGTGCTAGGGTTGCTGGGTGCCTTACTTGCTGCATGATTCCTCTTGTTGTTGCAGGTTGCAGGTTGATGGGATGGCCTTTCCCCCCCCTGTCGTTTCCCTCCTGTTGTTTAACTCCTGTTTTAACTCCGCCGTGCCACTTACCAACACGCCACTGAGGGGGAGAGGGACATGGGATGGATAGATACATAGACAGATAGATAGATAGATAGAGTGATGGCTGGGGTGCTGTGTGGAGAGGTTAGGGGTGGTGTGCGTGTGAGGGGTGCCTTCCTTGATGGGATGGCCTTTCCCCCCCCTGTCGTTTCCCTCCTGTTGTTTAACTCCTGTTTTAACTCCGCCGTGCCACTTACCAACACGCCACTGAGGGTGAGAGGGACATGGGATGGATAGATACATAGACAGATAGATAGATAGATAGATAGAGTGATGGCTGGGGTGCTGTGTGGAGAGGTTAGGGGTGGTGTGCGTGTGAGGGGTGCTAGGGTTGCTGGGTGCCTTACTTGCTGCATGATTCCTCTTGTTGTTGCAGGTTGCAGGTTGATGGGATGGCCTTTCCCCCCCCTGTCGTTTCCCTCCTGTTGTTTAACTCCTGTTTTAACTCCGCCGTGCCACTTACCAACACGCCACTGAGGGTGAGAGGGACATGGGATGGATAGATACATAGACAGATAGATAGATAGATAGATAGAGTGATGGCTGGGGTGCTGTGTGGAGAGGTTAGGGGTGGTGTGCGTGTGAGGGGTGCTAGGGTTGCTGGGTGCCTTACTTGCTGCATGATTCCTCTTGTTGTTGCAGGTTGCAGGTTGATGGGATGGCCTTTCCCCCCCCTGTCGTTTCCCTCCTGTTGTTTAACTCCTGTTTTAACTCCGCCGTGCCACTTACCAACACGCCACTGAGGGGGAGAGGGACATGGGATGGATAGATACATAGACAGATAGATAGATAGATAGAGTGATGGCTGGGGTGCTGTGTGGAGAGGTTAGGGGTGGTGTGCGTGTGAGGGGTGCCTTCCTTGATGGGATGGCCTTTCCCCCCCCTGTCGTTTCCCTCCTGTTGTTTAACTCCTGTTTTAACTCCGCCGTGCCACTTACCAACACGCCACTGAGGGTGAGAGGGACATGGGATGGATAGATACATAGACAGATAGATAGATAGATAGATAGAGTGATGGCTGGGGTGCTGTGTGGAGAGGTTAGGGGTGGTGTGCGTGTGAGGGGTGCTAGGGTTGCTGGGTGCCTTACTTGCTGCATGATTCCTCTTGTTGTTGCAGGTTGCAGGTTGATGGGATGGCCTTTCCCCCCCCTGTCGTTTCCCTCCTGTTGTTTAACTCCTGTTTTAACTCCGCCGTGCCACTTACCAACACGCCACTGAGGGTGAGAGGGACATGGGATGGATAGATACATAGACAGATAGATAGATAGATAGAGTGATGGCTGGGGTGCTGTGTGGAGAGGTTAGGGGTGGTGTGCGTGTGAGGGGTGCTAGGGTTGCTGGGTGCCTTACTTGCTGCATGATTCCTCTTGTTGTTGCAGGTTGCAGGTTGATGGGATGGCCTTTCCCCCCCCTGTCGTTTCCCTCCTGTTGTTTAACTCCTGTTTTAACTCCGCCGTGCCACTTACCAACACGCCACTGAGGGTGAGAGGGACATGGGATGGATAGATACATAGACAGATAGATAGATAGATAGAGTGATGGCTGGGGTGCTGTGTGGAGAGGTTAGGGGTGGTGTGCGTGTGAGGGGTGCCTTCCTTGATGGGATGGCCTTTCCCCCCCCTGTCGTTTCCCTCCTGTTGTTTAACTCCTGTTTTAACTCCGCCGTGCCACTTACCAACACGCCACTGAGGGGGAGAGGGACATGGGATGGATAGATACATAGACAGATAGATAGATAGATAGAGTGATGGCTGGGGTGCTGTGTGGAGAGGTTAGGGGTGGTGTGCGTGTGAGGGGTGCCTTCCTTGATGGGATGGCCTTTCCCCCCCCTGTCGTTTCCCTCCTGTTGTTTAACTCCTGTTTTAACTCCGCCGTGCCACTTACCAACACGCCACTGAGGGTGAGAGGGACATGGGATGGATAGATACATAGACAGATAGATAGATAGATAGAGTGATGGCTGGGGTGCTGTGTGGAGAGGTTAGGGGTGGTGTGCGTGTGAGGGGTGCCTTCCTTGATGGGATGGCCTTTCCCCCCCCTGTCGTTTCCCTCCTGTTGTTTAACTCCTGTTTTAACTCCGCCGTGCCACTTACCAACACGCCACTGAGGGGGAGAGGGACATGGGATGGATAGATACATAGACAGATAGATAGATAGATAGAGTGATGGCTGGGGTGCTGTGTGGAGAGGTTAGGGGTGGTGTGCGTGTGAGGGGTGCCTTCCTTGATGGGATGGCCTTTCCCCCCCCTGTCGTTTCCCTCCTGTTGTTTAACTCCTGTTTTAACTCCGCCGTGCCACTTACCAACACGCCACTGAGGGGGAGAGGGACATGGGATGGATAGATACATAGACAGATAGATAGATAGATAGAGTGATGGCTGGGGTGCTGTGTGGAGAGGTTAGGGGTGGTGTGCGTGTGAGGGGTGCCTTCCTTGATGGGATGGCCTTTCCCCCCCCTGTCGTTTCCCTCCTGTTGTTTAACTCCTGTTTTAACTCCGCCGTGCCACTTACCAACACGCCACTGAGGGGGAGAGGGACATGGGATGGATAGATACATAGACAGATAGATAGATAGATAGAGTGATGGCTGGGGTGCTGTGTGGAGAGGTTAGGGGTGGTGTGCGTGTGAGGGGTGCCTTCCTTGATGGGATGGCCTTTCCCCCCCCTGTCGTTTCCCTCCTGTTGTTTAACTCCTGTTTTAACTCCGCCGTGCCACTTACCAACACGCCACTGAGGGGGAGAGGGACATGGGATGGATAGATACATAGACAGATAGATAGATAGATAGAGTGATGGCTGGGGTGCTGTGTGGAGAGGTTAGGGGTGGTGTGCGTGTGAGGGGTGCTAGGGTTGCTGGGTGCCTTACTTGCTGCATGATTCCTCTTGTTGTTGCAGGTTGCAGGTTGATGGGATGGCCTTTCCCCCCCCTGTCGTTTCCCTCCTGTTGTTTAACTCCTGTTTTAACTCCGCCGTGCCACTTACCAACACGCCACTGAGGGTGAGAGGGACATGGGATGGATAGATACATAGACAGATAGATAGATAGAGTGATGGCTGGGGTGCTGTGTGGAGAGGTTAGGGGTGGTGTGCGTGTGAGGGGTGCTAGGGTTGCTGGGTGCCTTACTTGCTGCATGATTCCTCTTGTTGTTGCAGGTTGCAGGTTGATGGGATGGCCTTTCCCCCCCCTGTCGTTTCCCTCCTGTTGTTTAACTCCTGTTTTAACTCCGCCGTGCCACTTACCAACACGCCACTGAGGGTGAGAGGGACATGGGATGGATAGATACATAGACAGATAGATAGATAGATAGAGTGATGGCTGGGGTGCTGTGTGGAGAGGTTAGGGGTGGTGTGCGTGTGAGGGGTGCCTTCCTTGATGGGATGGCCTTTCCCCCCCCTGTCGTTTCCCTCCTGTTGTTTAACTCCTGTTTTAACTCCGCCGTGCCACTTACCAACACGCCACTGAGGGTGAGAGGGACATGGGATGGATAGATACATAGACAGATAGATAGATAGATAGATAGAGTGATGGCTGGGGTGCTGTGTGGAGAGGTTAGGGGTGGTGTGCGTGTGAGGGGTGCTAGGGTTGCTGGGTGCCTTACTTGCTGCATGATTCCTCTTGTTGTTGCAGGTTGCAGGTTGATGGGATGGCCTTTCCCCCCCCTGTCGTTTCCCTCCTGTTGTTTAACTCCTGTTTTAACTCCGCCGTGCCACTTACCAACACGCCACTGAGGGTGAGAGGGACATGGGATGGATAGATACATAGACAGATAGATAGATAGATAGATAGAGTGATGGCTGGGGTGCTGTGTGGAGAGGTTAGGGGTGGTGTGCGTGTGAGGGGTGCCTTCCTTGATGGGATGGCCTTTCCCCCCCCTGTCGTTTCCCTCCTGTTGTTTAACTCCTGTTTTAACTCCGCCGTGCCACTTACCAACACGCCACTGAGGGGGAGAGGGACATGGGATGGATAGATACATAGACAGATAGATAGATAGATAGAGTGATGGCTGGGGTGCTGTGTGGAGAGGTTAGGGGTGGTGTGCGTGTGAGGGGTGCTAGGGTTGCTGGGTGCCTTACTTGCTGCATGATTCCTCTTGTTGTTGCAGGTTGCAGGTTGATGGGATGGCCTTTCCCCCCCCTGTCGTTTCCCTCCTGTTGTTTAACTCCTGTTTTAACTCCGCCGTGCCACTTACCAACACGCCACTGAGGGTGAGAGGGACATGGGATGGATAGATACATAGACAGATAGATAGATAGAGTGATGGCTGGGGTGCTGTGTGGAGAGGTTAGGGGTGGTGTGCGTGTGAGGGGTGCTAGGGTTGCTGGGTGCCTTACTTGCTGCATGATTCCTCTTGTTGTTGCAGGTTGCAGGTTGATGGGATGGCCTTTCCCCCCCCTGTCGTTTCCCTCCTGTTGTTTAACTCCTGTTTTAACTCCGCCGTGCCACTTACCAACACGCCACTGAGGGTGAGAGGGACATGGGATGGATAGATACATAGACAGATAGATAGATAGATAGAGTGATGGCTGGGGTGCTGTGTGGAGAGGTTAGGGGTGGTGTGCGTGTGAGGGGTGCCTTCCTTGATGGGATGGCCTTTCCCCCCCCTGTCGTTTCCCTCCTGTTGTTTAACTCCTGTTTTAACTCCGCCGTGCCACTTACCAACACGCCACTGAGGGTGAGAGGGACATGGGATGGATAGATACATAGACAGATAGATAGATAGATAGATAGATAGAGTGATGGCTGGGGTGCTGTGTGGAGAGGTTAGGGGTGGTGTGCGTGTGAGGGGTGCTAGGGTTGCTGGGTGCCTTACTTGCTGCATGATTCCTCTTGTTGTTGCAGGTTGCAGGTTGATGGGATGGCCTTTCCCCCCCCTGTCGTTTCCCTCCTGTTGTTTAACTCCTGTTTTAACTCCGCCGTGCCACTTACCAACACGCCACTGAGGGTGAGAGGGACATGGGATGGATAGATTCATAGACAGATAGATAGATAGATAGATAGAGTGATGGCTGGGGTGCTGTGTGGAGAGGTTAGGGGTGGTGTGCGTGTGAGGGGTGCTAGGGTTGCTGGGTGCCTTACTTGCTGCATGATTCCTCTTGTTGTTGCAGGTTGCAGGTTGATGGGATGGCCTTTCCCCCCCCTGTCGTTTCCCTCCTGTTGTTTAACTCCTGTTTTAACTCCGCCGTGCCACTTACCAACACGCCACTGAGGGTGAGAGGGACATGGGATGGATAGATTCATAGACAGATAGATAGATAGATAGATAGAGTGATGGCTGGGGTGCTGTGTGGAGAGGTTAGGGGTGGTGTGCGTGTGAGGGGTGCTAGGGTTGCTGGGTGCCTTACTTGCTGCATGATTCCTCTTGTTGTTGCAGGTTGCAGGTTGATGGGATGGCCTTTCCCCCCCCTGTCGTTTCCCTCCTGTTGTTTAACTCCTGTTTTAACTCCGCCGTGCCACTTACCAACACGCCACTGAGGGTGAGAGGGACATGGGATGGATAGATACATAGACAGATAGATAGATAGATAGAGTGATGGCTGGGGTGCTGTGTGGAGAGGTTAGGGGTGGTGTGCGTGTGAGGGGTGCCTTCCTTGATGGGATGGCCTTTCCCCCCCCTGTCGTTTCCCTCCTGTTGTTTAACTCCTGTTTTAACTCCGCCGTGCCACTTACCAACACGCCACTGAGGGTGAGAGGGACATGGGATGGATAGATACATAGACAGATAGATAGATAGATAGAGTGATGGCTGGGGTGCTGTGTGGAGAGGTTAGGGGTGGTGTGCGTGTGAGGGGTGCCTTCCTTGATGGGATGGCCTTTCCCCCCCCTGTCGTTTCCCTCCTGTTGTTTAACTCCTGTTTTAACTCCGCCGTGCCACTTACCAACACGCCACTGAGGGTGAGAGGGACATGGGATGGATAGATACATAGACAGATAGATAGATAGATAGAGTGATGGCTGGGGTGCTGTGTGGAGAGGTTAGGGGTGGTGTGCGTGTGAGGGGTGCCTTCCTTGATGGGATGGCCTTTCCCCCCCCTGTCGTTTCCCTCCTGTTGTTTAACTCCTGTTTTAACTCCGCCGTGCCACTTACCAACACGCCACTGAGGGTGAGAGGGACATGGGATGGATAGATACATAGACAGATAGATAGATAGATAGATAGATAGAGTGATGGCTGGGGTGCTGTGTGGAGAGGTTAGGGGTGGTGTGCGTGTGAGGGGTGCTAGGGTTGCTGGGTGCCTTACTTGCTGCATGATTCCTCTTGTTGTTGCAGGTTGCAGGTTGATGGGATGGCCTTTCCCCCCCCTGTCGTTTCCCTCCTGTTGTTTAACTCCTGTTTTAACTCCGCCGTGCCACTTACCAACACGCCACTGAGGGTGAGAGGGACATGGGATGGATAGATTCATAGACAGATAGATAGATAGATAGATAGATAGAGTGATGGCTGGGGTGCTGTGTGGAGAGGTTAGGGGTGGTGTGCGTGTGAGGGGTGCTAGGGTTGCTGGGTGCCTTACTTGCTGCATGATTCCTCTTGTTGTTGCAGGTTGCAGGTTGATGGGATGGCCTTTCCCCCCCCTGTCGTTTCCCTCCTGTTGTTTAACTCCTGTTTTAACTCCGCCGTGCCACTTACCAACACGCCACTGAGGGTGAGAGGGACATGGGATGGATAGATTCATAGACAGATAGATAGATAGATAGATAGAGTGATGGCTGGGGTGCTGTGTGGAGAGGTTAGGGGTGGTGTGCGTGTGAGGGGTGCTAGGGTTGCTGGGTGCCTTACTTGCTGCATGATTCCTCTTGTTGTTGCAGGTTGCAGGTTGATGGGATGGCCTTTCCCCCCCCTGTCGTTTCCCTCCTGTTGTTTAACTCCTGTTTTAACTCCGCCGTGCCACTTACCAACACGCCACTGAGGGTGAGAGGGACATGGGATGGATAGATACATAGACAGATAGATAGATAGATAGAGTGATGGCTGGGGTGCTGTGTGGAGAGGTTAGGGGTGGTGTGCGTGTGAGGGGTGCTAGGGTTGCTGGGTGCCTTACTTGCTGCATGATTCCTCTTGTTGTTGCAGGTTGCAGGTTGATGGGATGGCCTTTCCCCCCCCTGTCGTTTCCCTCCTGTTGTTTAACTCCTGTTTTAACTCCGCCGTGCCACTTACCAACACGCCACTGAGGGTGAGAGGGACATGGGATGGATAGATACATAGACAGATAGATAGATAGATAGATAGAGTGATGGCTGGGGTGCTGTGTGGAGAGGTTAGGGGTGGTGTGCGTGTGAGGGGTGCCTTCCTTGATGGGATGGCCTTTCCCCCCCCTGTCGTTTCCCTCCTGTTGTTTAACTCCTGTTTTAACTCCGCCGTGCCACTTACCAACACGCCACTGAGGGTGAGAGGGACATGGGATGGATAGATACATAGACAGATAGATAGATAGATAGATAGAGTGATGGCTGGGGTGCTGTGTGGAGAGGTTAGGGGTGGTGTGCGTGTGAGGGGTGCTAGGGTTGCTGGGTGCCTTACTTGCTGCATGATTCCTCTTGTTGTTGCAGGTTGCAGGTTGATGGGATGGCCTTTCCCCCCCCTGTCGTTTCCCTCCTGTTGTTTAACTCCTGTTTTAACTCCGCCGTGCCACTTACCAACACGCCACTGAGGGTGAGAGGGACATGGGATGGATAGATTCATAGACAGATAGATAGATAGATAGATAGAGTGATGGCTGGGGTGCTGTGTGGAGAGGTTAGGGGTGGTGTGCGTGTGAGGGGTGCTAGGGTTGCTGGGTGCCTTACTTGCTGCATGATTCCTCTTGTTGTTGCAGGTTGCAGGTTGATGGGATGGCCTTTCCCCCCCCTGTCGTTTCCCTCCTGTTGTTTAACTCCTGTTTTAACTCCGCCGTGCCACTTACCAACACGCCACTGAGGGTGAGAGGGACATGGGATGGATAGATTCATAGACAGATAGATAGATAGATAGATAGAGTGATGGCTGGGGTGCTGTGTGGAGAGGTTAGGGGTGGTGTGCGTGTGAGGGGTGCTAGGGTTGCTGGGTGCCTTACTTGCTGCATGATTCCTCTTGTTGTTGCAGGTTGCAGGTTGATGGGATGGCCTTTCCCCCCCCTGTCGTTTCCCTCCTGTTGTTTAACTCCTGTTTTAACTCCGCCGTGCCACTTACCAACACGCCACTGAGGGTGAGAGGGACATGGGATGGATAGATACATAGACAGATAGATAGATAGATAGAGTGATGGCTGGGGTGCTGTGTGGAGAGGTTAGGGGTGGTGTGCGTGTGAGGGGTGCTAGGGTTGCTGGGTGCCTTACTTGCTGCATGATTCCTCTTGTTGTTGCAGGTTGCAGGTTGATGGGATGGCCTTTCCCCCCCCTGTCGTTTCCCTCCTGTTGTTTAACTCCTGTTTTAACTCCGCCGTGCCACTTACCAACACGCCACTGAGGGTGAGAGGGACATGGGATGGATAGATACATAGACAGATAGATAGATAGATAGATAGATAGAGTGATGGCTGGGGTGCTGTGTGGAGAGGTTAGGGGTGGTGTGCGTGTGAGGGGTGCCTTCCTTGATGGGATGGCCTTTCCCCCCCCTGTCGTTTCCCTCCTGTTGTTTAACTCCTGTTTTAACTCCGCCGTGCCACTTACCAACACGCCACTGAGGGTGAGAGGGACATGGGATGGATAGATACATAGACAGATAGATAGATAGATAGATAGAGTGATGGCTGGGGTGCTGTGTGGAGAGGTTAGGGGTGGTGTGCGTGTGAGGGGTGCCTTCCTTGATGGGATGGCCTTTCCCCCCCCTGTCGTTTCCCTCCTGTTGTTTAACTCCTGTTTTAACTCCGCCGTGCCACTTACCAACACGCCACTGAGGGTGAGAGGGACATGGGATGGATAGATACATAGACAGATAGATAGATAGATAGATAGAGTGATGGCTGGGGTGCTGTGTGGAGAGGTTAGGGGTGGTGTGCGTGTGAGGGGTGCCTTCCTTGATGGGATGGCCTTTCCCCCCCCTGTCGTTTCCCTCCTGTTGTTTAACTCCTGTTTTAACTCCGCCGTGCCACTTACCAACACGCCACTGAGGGTGAGAGGGACATGGGATGGATAGATACATAGACAGATAGATAGATAGATAGATAGAGTGATGGCTGGGGTGCTGTGTGGAGAGGTTAGGGGTGGTGTGCGTGTGAGGGGTGCCTTCCTTGATGGGATGGCCTTTCCCCCCCCTGTCGTTTCCCTCCTGTTGTTTAACTCCTGTTTTAACTCCGCCGTGCCACTTACCAACACGCCACTGAGGGTGAGAGGGACATGGGATGGATAGATACATAGACAGATAGATAGATAGATAGATAGAGTGATGGCTGGGGTGCTGTGTGGAGAGGTTAGGGGTGGTGTGCGTGTGAGGGGTGCCTTCCTTGATGGGATGGCCTTTCCCCCCCCTGTCGTTTCCCTCCTGTTGTTTAACTCCTGTTTTAACTCCGCCGTGCCACTTACCAACACGCCACTGAGGGTGAGAGGGACATGGGATGGATAGATACATAGACAGATAGATAGATAGATAGATAGAGTGATGGCTGGGGTGCTGTGTGGAGAGGTTAGGGGTGGTGTGCGTGTGAGGGGTGCCTTCCTTGATGGGATGGCCTTTCCCCCCCCTGTCGTTTCCCTCCTGTTGTTTAACTCCTGTTTTAACTCCGCCGTGCCACTTACCAACACGCCACTGAGGGTGAGAGGGACATGGGATGGATAGATACATAGACAGATAGATAGATAGATAGAGTGATGGCTGGGGTGCTGTGTGGAGAGGTTAGGGGTGGTGTGCGTGTGAGGGGTGCCTTCCTTGATGGGATGGCCTTTCCCCCCCCTGTCGTTTCCCTCCTGTTGTTTAACTCCTGTTTTAACTCCGCCGTGCCACTTACCAACACGCCACTGAGGGTGAGAGGGACATGGGATGGATAGATACATAGACAGATAGATAGATAGATAGAGTGATGGCTGGGGTGCTGTGTGGAGAGGTTAGGGGTGGTGTGCGTGTGAGGGGTGCCTTCCTTGATGGGATGGCCTTTCCCCCCCCTGTCGTTTCCCTCCTGTTGTTTAACTCCTGTTTTAACTCCGCCGTGCCACTTACCAACACGCCACTGAGGGTGAGAGGGACATGGGATGGATAGATACATAGACAGATAGATAGATAGATAGATAGAGTGATGGCTGGGGTGCTGTGTGGAGAGGTTAGGGGTGGTGTGCGTGTGAGGGGTGCCTTCCTTGATGGGATGGCCTTTCCCCCCCCTGTCGTTTCCCTCCTGTTGTTTAACTCCTGTTTTAACTCCGCCGTGCCACTTACCAACACGCCACTGAGGGTGAGAGGGACATGGGATGGATAGATACATAGACAGATAGATAGATAGATAGATAGAGTGATGGCTGGGGTGCTGTGTGGAGAGGTTAGGGGTGGTGTGCGTGTGAGGGGTGCCTTCCTTGATGGGATGGCCTTTCCCCCCCCTGTCGTTTCCCTCCTGTTGTTTAACTCCTGTTTTAACTCCGCCGTGCCACTTACCAACACGCCACTGAGGGTGAGAGGGACATGGGATGGATAGATACATAGACAGATAGATAGATAGATAGATAGAGTGATGGCTGGGGTGCTGTGTGGAGAGGTTAGGGGTGGTGTGCGTGTGAGGGGTGCCTTCCTTGATGGGATGGCCTTTCCCCCCCCTGTCGTTTCCCTCCTGTTGTTTAACTCCTGTTTTAACTCCGCCGTGCCACTTACCAACACGCCACTGAGGGTGAGAGGGACATGGGATGGATAGATACATAGACAGATAGATAGATAGATAGAGTGATGGCTGGGGTGCTGTGTGGAGAGGTTAGGGGTGGTGTGCGTGTGAGGGGTGCCTTCCTTGATGGGATGGCCTTTCCCCCCCCTGTCGTTTCCCTCCTGTTGTTTAACTCCTGTTTTAACTCCGCCGTGCCACTTACCAACACGCCACTGAGGGTGAGAGGGACATGGGATGGATAGATTCATAGACAGATAGATAGATAGATAGATAGAGTGATGGCTGGGGTGCTGTGTGGAGAGGTTAGGGGTGGTGTGCGTGTGAGGGGTGCCTTCCGTGATGGGATGGCCTTTCCCCCCCCTGTCGTTTCCCTCCTGTTGTTTAACTCCTGTTTTAACTCCGCCGTGCCACTTACCAACACGCCACTGAGGGTGAGAGGGACATGGGATGGATAGATACATAGACAGATAGATAGATAGATAGATAGAGTGATGGCTGGGGTGCTGTGTGGAGAGGTTAGGGGTGGTGTGCGTGTGAGGGGTGCCTTCCTTGATGGGATGGCCTTTCCCCCCCCTGTCGTTTCCCTCCTGTTGTTTAACTCCTGTTTTAACTCCGCCGTGCCACTTACCAACACGCCACTGAGGGTGAGAGGGACATGGGATGGATAGATACATAGACAGATAGATAGATAGATAGAGTGATGGCTGGGGTGCTGTGTGGAGAGGTTAGGGGTGGTGTGCGTGTGAGGGGTGCCTTCCTTGATGGGATGGCCTTTCCCCCCCCTGTCGTTTCCCTCCTGTTGTTTAACTCCTGTTTTAACTCCGCCGTGCCACTTACCAACACGCCACTGAGGGTGAGAGGGACATGGGATGGATAGATACATAGACAGATAGATAGATAGATAGAGTGATGGCTGGGGTGCTGTGTGGAGAGGTTAGGGGTGGTGTGCGTGTGAGGGGTGCTAGGGTTGCTGGGTGCCTTACTTGCTGCATGATTCCTCTTGTTGTTGCAGGTTGCAGGTTGATGGGATGGCCTTTCCCCCCCCTGTCGTTTCCCTCCTGTTGTTTAACTCCTGTTTTAACTCCGCCGTGCCACTTACCAACACGCCACTGAGGGTGAGAGGGACATGGGATGGATAGATACATAGACAGATAGATAGATAGATAGATAGAGTGATGGCTGGGGTGCTGTGTGGAGAGGTTAGGGGTGGTGTGCGTGTGAGGGGTGCCTTCCTTGATGGGATGGCCTTTCCCCCCCCTGTCGTTTCCCTCCTGTTGTTTAACTCCTGTTTTAACTCCGCCGTGCCACTTACCAACACGCCACTGAGGGTGAGAGGGACATGGGATGGATAGATACATAGACAGATAGATAGATAGATAGAGTGATGGCTGGGGTGCTGTGTGGAGAGGTTAGGGGTGGTGTGCGTGTGAGGGGTGCCTTCCTTGATGGGATGGCCTTTCCCCCCCCTGTCGTTTCCCTCCTGTTGTTTAACTCCTGTTTTAACTCCGCCGTGCCACTTACCAACACGCCACTGAGGGTGAGAGGGACATGGGATGGATAGATTCATAGACAGATAGATAGATAGATAGATAGAGTGATGGCTGGGGTGCTGTGTGGAGAGGTTAGGGGTGGTGTGCGTGTGAGGGGTGCCTTCCGTGATGGGATGGCCTTTCCCCCCCCTGTCGTTTCCCTCCTGTTGTTTAACTCCTGTTTTAACTCCGCCGTGCCACTTACCAACACGCCACTGAGGGTGAGAGGGACATGGGATGGATAGATACATAGACAGATAGATAGATAGATAGATAGAGTGATGGCTGGGGTGCTGTGTGGAGAGGTTAGGGGTGGTGTGCGTGTGAGGGGTGCCTTCCTTGATGGGATGGCCTTTCCCCCCCCTGTCGTTTCCCTCCTGTTGTTTAACTCCTGTTTTAACTCCGCCGTGCCACTTACCAACACGCCACTGAGGGTGAGAGGGACATGGGATGGATAGATACATAGACAGATAGATAGATAGATAGAGTGATGGCTGGGGTGCTGTGTGGAGAGGTTAGGGGTGGTGTGCGTGTGAGGGGTGCTAGGGTTGCTGGGTGCCTTACTTGCTGCATGATTCCTCTTGTTGTTGCAGGTTGCAGGTTGATGGGATGGCCTTTCCCCCCCCTGTCGTTTCCCTCCTGTTGTTTAACTCCTGTTTTAACTCCGCCGTGCCACTTACCAACACGCCACTGAGGGTGAGAGGGACATGGGATGGATAGATACATAGACAGATAGATAGATAGATAGAGTGATGGCTGGGGTGCTGTGTGGAGAGGTTAGGGGTGGTGTGCGTGTGAGGGGTGCTAGGGTTGCTGGGTGCCTTACTTGCTGCATGATTCCTCTTGTTGTTGCAGGTTGCAGGTTGATGGGATGGCCTTTCCCCCCCCTGTCGTTTCCCTCCTGTTGTTTAACTCCTGTTTTAACTCCGCCGTGCCACTTACCAACACGCCACTGAGGGTGAGAGGGACATGGGATGGATAGATACATAGACAGATAGATAGATAGATAGATAGAGTGATGGCTGGGGTGCTGTGTGGAGAGGTTAGGGGTGGTGTGCGTGTGAGGGGTGCTAGGGTTGCTGGGTGCCTTACTTGCTGCATGATTCCTCTTGTTGTTGCAGGTTGCAGGTTGATGGGATGGCCTTTCCCCCCCCTGTCGTTTCCCTCCTGTTGTTTAACTCCTGTTTTAACTCCGCCGTGCCACTTACCAACACGCCACTGAGGGTGAGAGGGACATGGGATGGATAGATACATAGACAGATAGATAGATAGATAGATAGAGTGATGGCTGGGGTGCTGTGTGGAGAGGTTAGGGGTGGTGTGCGTGTGAGGGGTGCCTTCCTTGATGGGATGGCCTTTCCCCCCCCTGTCGTTTCCCTCCTGTTGTTTAACTCCTGTTTTAACTCCGCCGTGCCACTTACCAACACGCCACTGAGGGTGAGAGGGACATGGGATGGATAGATACATAGACAGATAGATAGATAGATAGATAGAGTGATGGCTGGGGTGCTGTGTGGAGAGGTTAGGGGTGGTGTGCGTGTGAGGGGTGCCTTCCTTGATGGGATGGCCTTTCCCCCCCCTGTCGTTTCCCTCCTGTTGTTTAACTCCTGTTTTAACTCCGCCGTGCCACTTACCAACACGCCACTGAGGGTGAGAGGGACATGGGATGGATAGATACATAGACAGATAGATAGACAGATAGATAGAGTGATGGCTGGGGTGCTGTGTGGAGAGGTTAGGGGTGGTGTGCGTGTGAGGGGTGCCTTCCTTGATGGGATGGCCTTTCCCCCCCCTGTCGTTTCCCTCCTGTTGTTTAACTCCTGTTTTAACTCCGCCGTGCCACTTACCAACACGCCACTGAGGGTGAGAGGGACATGGGATGGATAGATACATAGACAGATAGATAGATAGATAGATAGAGTGATGGCTGGGGTGCTGTGTGGAGAGGTTAGGGGTGGTGTGCGTGTGAGGGGTGCCTTCCTTGATGGGATGGCCTTTCCCCCCCCTGTCGTTTCCCTCCTGTTGTTTAACTCCTGTTTTAACTCCGCCGTGCCACTTACCAACACGCCACTGAGGGTGAGAGGGACATGGGATGGATAGATACATAGACAGATAGATAGATAGATAGATAGAGTGATGGCTGGGGTGCTGTGTGGAGAGGTTAGGGGTGGTGTGCGTGTGAGGGGTGCCTTCCTTGATGGGATGGCCTTTCCCCCCCCTGTCGTTTCCCTCCTGTTGTTTAACTCCTGTTTTAACTCCGCCGTGCCACTTACCAACACGCCACTGAGGGTGAGAGGGACATGGGATGGATAGATACATAGACAGATAGATAGATAGATAGATAGAGTGATGGCTGGGGTGCTGTGTGGAGAGGTTAGGGGTGGTGTGCGTGTGAGGGGTGCCTTCCTTGATGGGATGGCCTTTCCCCCCCCTGTCGTTTCCCTCCTGTTGTTTAACTCCTGTTTTAACTCCGCCGTGCCACTTACCAACACGCCACTGAGGGTGAGAGGGACATGGGATGGATAGATACATAGACAGATAGATAGATAGATAGATAGAGTGATGGCTGGGGTGCTGTGTGGAGAGGTTAGGGGTGGTGTGCGTGTGAGGGGTGCCTTCCTTGATGGGATGGCCTTTCCCCCCCCTGTCGTTTCCCTCCTGTTGTTTAACTCCTGTTTTAACTCCGCCGTGCCACTTACCAACACGCCACTGAGGGTGAGAGGGACATGGGATGGATAGATACATAGACAGATAGATAGATAGATAGATAGAGTGATGGCTGGGGTGCTGTGTGGAGAGGTTAGGGGTGGTGTGCGTGTGAGGGGTGCCTTCCTTGATGGGATGGCCTTTCCCCCCCCTGTCGTTTCCCTCCTGTTGTTTAACTCCTGTTTTAACTCCGCCGTGCCACTTACCAACACGCCACTGAGGGTGAGAGGGACATGGGATGGATAGATACATAGACAGATAGATAGAGTGATGGCTGGGGTGCTGTGTGGAGAGGTTAGGGGTGGTGTGCGTGTGAGGGGTGCCTTCCTTGATGGGATGGCCTTTCCCCCCCCTGTCGTTTCCCTCCTGTTGTTTAACTCCTGTTTTAACTCCGCCGTGCCACTTACCAACACGCCACTGAGGGTGAGAGGGACATGGGATGGATAGATACATAGACAGATAGATAGATAGATAGAGTGATGGCTGGGGTGCTGTGTGGAGAGGTTAGGGGTGGTGTGCGTGTGAGGGGTGCCTTCCTTGATGGGATGGCCTTTCCCCCCCCTGTCGTTTCCCTCCTGTTGTTTAACTCCTGTTTTAACTCCGCCGTGCCACTTACCAACACGCCACTGAGGGTGAGAGGGACATGGGATGGATAGATACATAGACAGATAGATAGATAGATAGAGTGATGGCTGGGGTGCTGTGTGGAGAGGTTAGGGGTGGTGTGCGTGTGAGGGGTGCTAGGGTTGCTGGGTGCCTTACTTGCTGCATGATTCCTCTTGTTGTTGCAGGTTGCAGGTTGATGGGATGGCCTTTCCCCCCCCTGTCGTTTCCCTCCTGTTGTTTAACTCCTGTTTTAACTCCGCCGTGCCACTTACCAACACGCCACTGAGGGTGAGAGGGACATGGGATGGATAGATACATAGACAGATAGATAGATAGATAGAGTGATGGCTGGGGTGCTGTGTGGAGAGGTTAGGGGTGGTGTGCGTGTGAGGGGTGCTAGGGTTGCTGGGTGCCTTACTTGCTGCATGATTCCTCTTGTTGTTGCAGGTTGCAGGTTGATGGGATGGCCTTTCCCCCCCCTGTCGTTTCCCTCCTGTTGTTTAACTCCTGTTTTAACTCCGCCGTGCCACTTACCAACACGCCACTGAGGGTGAGAGGGACATGGGATGGATAGATACATAGACAGATAGATAGAGTGATGGCTGGGGTGCTGTGTGGAGAGGTTAGGGGTGGTGTGCGTGTGAGGGGTGCCTTCCTTGATGGGATGGCCTTTCCCCCCCCTGTCGTTTCCCTCCTGTTGTTTAACTCCTGTTTTAACTCCGCCGTGCCACTTACCAACACGCCACTGAGGGTGAGAGGGACATGGGATGGATAGATACATAGACAGATAGATAGATAGATAGAGTGATGGCTGGGGTGCTGTGTGGAGAGGTTAGGGGTGGTGTGCGTGTGAGGGGTGCTAGGGTTGCTGGGTGCCTTACTTGCTGCATGATTCCTCTTGTTGTTGCAGGTTGCAGGTTGATGGGATGGCCTTTCCCCCCCCTGTCGTTTCCCTCCTGTTGTTTAACTCCTGTTTTAACTCCGCCGTGCCACTTACCAACACGCCACTGAGGGTGAGAGGGACATGGGATGGATAGATACATAGACAGATAGATAGATAGATAGATAGAGTGATGGCTGGGGTGCTGTGTGGAGAGGTTAGGGGTGGTGTGCGTGTGAGGGGTGCTAGGGTTGCTGGGTGCCTTACTTGCTGCATGATTCCTCTTGTTGTTGCAGGTTGCAGGTTGATGGGATGGCCTTTCCCCCCCCTGTCGTTTCCCTCCTGTTGTTTAACTCCTGTTTTAACTCCGCCGTGCCACTTACCAACACGCCACTGAGGGTGAGAGGGACATGGGATGGATAGATACATAGACAGATAGATAGATAGATAGATAGAGTGATGGCTGGGGTGCTGTGTGGAGAGGTTAGGGGTGGTGTGCGTGTGAGGGGTGCCTTCCTTGATGGGATGGCCTTTCCCCCCCCTGTCGTTTCCCTCCTGTTGTTTAACTCCTGTTTTAACTCCGCCGTGCCACTTACCAACACGCCACTGAGGGTGAGAGGGACATGGGATGGATAGATACATAGACAGATAGATAGATAGATAGATAGAGTGATGGCTGGGGTGCTGTGTGGAGAGGTTAGGGGTGGTGTGCGTGTGAGGGGTGCCTTCCTTGATGGGATGGCCTTTCCCCCCCCTGTCGTTTCCCTCCTGTTGTTTAACTCCTGTTTTAACTCCGCCGTGCCACTTACCAACACGCCACTGAGGGTGAGAGGGACATGGGATGGATAGATACATAGACAGATAGATAGACAGATAGATAGAGTGATGGCTGGGGTGCTGTGTGGAGAGGTTAGGGGTGGTGTGCGTGTGAGGGGTGCCTTCCTTGATGGGATGGCCTTTCCCCCCCCTGTCGTTTCCCTCCTGTTGTTTAACTCCTGTTTTAACTCCGCCGTGCCACTTACCAACACGCCACTGAGGGTGAGAGGGACATGGGATGGATAGATACATAGACAGATAGATAGATAGATAGATAGAGTGATGGCTGGGGTGCTGTGTGGAGAGGTTAGGGGTGGTGTGCGTGTGAGGGGTGCCTTCCTTGATGGGATGGCCTTTCCCCCCCCTGTCGTTTCCCTCCTGTTGTTTAACTCCTGTTTTAACTCCGCCGTGCCACTTACCAACACGCCACTGAGGGTGAGAGGGACATGGGATGGATAGATACATAGACAGATAGATAGATAGATAGATAGAGTGATGGCTGGGGTGCTGTGTGGAGAGGTTAGGGGTGGTGTGCGTGTGAGGGGTGCCTTCCTTGATGGGATGGCCTTTCCCCCCCCTGTCGTTTCCCTCCTGTTGTTTAACTCCTGTTTTAACTCCGCCGTGCCACTTACCAACACGCCACTGAGGGTGAGAGGGACATGGGATGGATAGATACATAGACAGATAGATAGATAGATAGATAGAGTGATGGCTGGGGTGCTGTGTGGAGAGGTTAGGGGTGGTGTGCGTGTGAGGGGTGCCTTCCTTGATGGGATGGCCTTTCCCCCCCCTGTCGTTTCCCTCCTGTTGTTTAACTCCTGTTTTAACTCCGCCGTGCCACTTACCAACACGCCACTGAGGGTGAGAGGGACATGGGATGGATAGATACATAGACAGATAGATAGATAGATAGATAGAGTGATGGCTGGGGTGCTGTGTGGAGAGGTTAGGGGTGGTGTGCGTGTGAGGGGTGCCTTCCTTGATGGGATGGCCTTTCCCCCCCCTGTCGTTTCCCTCCTGTTGTTTAACTCCTGTTTTAACTCCGCCGTGCCACTTACCAACACGCCACTGAGGGTGAGAGGGACATGGGATGGATAGATACATAGACAGATAGATAGATAGATAGATAGAGTGATGGCTGGGGTGCTGTGTGGAGAGGTTAGGGGTGGTGTGCGTGTGAGGGGTGCCTTCCTTGATGGGATGGCCTTTCCCCCCCCTGTCGTTTCCCTCCTGTTGTTTAACTCCTGTTTTAACTCCGCCGTGCCACTTACCAACACGCCACTGAGGGTGAGAGGGACATGGGATGGATAGATACATAGACAGATAGATAGAGTGATGGCTGGGGTGCTGTGTGGAGAGGTTAGGGGTGGTGTGCGTGTGAGGGGTGCCTTCCTTGATGGGATGGCCTTTCCCCCCCCTGTCGTTTCCCTCCTGTTGTTTAACTCCTGTTTTAACTCCGCCGTGCCACTTACCAACACGCCACTGAGGGTGAGAGGGACATGGGATGGATAGATACATAGACAGATAGATAGATAGATAGAGTGATGGCTGGGGTGCTGTGTGGAGAGGTTAGGGGTGGTGTGCGTGTGAGGGGTGCTAGGGTTGCTGGGTGCCTTACTTGCTGCATGATTCCTCTTGTTGTTGCAGGTTGCAGGTTGATGGGATGGCCTTTCCCCCCCCTGTCGTTTCCCTCCTGTTGTTTAACTCCTGTTTTAACTCCGCCGTGCCACTTACCAACACGCCACTGAGGGTGAGAGGGACATGGGATGGATAGATACATAGACAGATAGATAGATAGATAGATAGAGTGATGGCTGGGGTGCTGTGTGGAGAGGTTAGGGGTGGTGTGCGTGTGAGGGGTGCTAGGGTTGCTGGGTGCCTTACTTGCTGCATGATTCCTCTTGTTGTTGCAGGTTGCAGGTTGATGGGATGGCCTTTCCCCCCCCTGTCGTTTCCCTCCTGTTGTTTAACTCCTGTTTTAACTCCGCCGTGCCACTTACCAACACGCCACTGAGGGTGAGAGGGACATGGGATGGATAGATACATAGACAGATAGATAGATAGATAGATAGAGTGATGGCTGGGGTGCTGTGTGGAGAGGTTAGGGGTGGTGTGCGTGTGAGGGGTGCCTTCCTTGATGGGATGGCCTTTCCCCCCCCTGTCGTTTCCCTCCTGTTGTTTAACTCCTGTTTTAACTCCGCCGTGCCACTTACCAACACGCCACTGAGGGTGAGAGGGACATGGGATGGATAGATACATAGACAGATAGATAGATAGATAGATAGAGTGATGGCTGGGGTGCTGTGTGGAGAGGTTAGGGGTGGTGTGCGTGTGAGGGGTGCCTTCCTTGATGGGATGGCCTTTCCCCCCCCTGTCGTTTCCCTCCTGTTGTTTAACTCCTGTTTTAACTCCGCCGTGCCACTTACCAACACGCCACTGAGGGTGAGAGGGACATGGGATGGATAGATACATAGACAGATAGATAGACAGATAGATAGAGTGATGGCTGGGGTGCTGTGTGGAGAGGTTAGGGGTGGTGTGCGTGTGAGGGGTGCCTTCCTTGATGGGATGGCCTTTCCCCCCCCTGTCGTTTCCCTCCTGTTGTTTAACTCCTGTTTTAACTCCGCCGTGCCACTTACCAACACGCCACTGAGGGTGAGAGGGACATGGGATGGATAGATACATAGACAGATAGATAGATAGATAGATAGAGTGATGGCTGGGGTGCTGTGTGGAGAGGTTAGGGGTGGTGTGCGTGTGAGGGGTGCCTTCCTTGATGGGATGGCCTTTCCCCCCCCTGTCGTTTCCCTCCTGTTGTTTAACTCCTGTTTTAACTCCGCCGTGCCACTTACCAACACGCCACTGAGGGTGAGAGGGACATGGGATGGATAGATACATAGACAGATAGATAGATAGATAGATAGAGTGATGGCTGGGGTGCTGTGTGGAGAGGTTAGGGGTGGTGTGCGTGTGAGGGGTGCCTTCCTTGATGGGATGGCCTTTCCCCCCCCTGTCGTTTCCCTCCTGTTGTTTAACTCCTGTTTTAACTCCGCCGTGCCACTTACCAACACGCCACTGAGGGTGAGAGGGACATGGGATGGATAGATACATAGACAGATAGATAGATAGATAGATAGAGTGATGGCTGGGGTGCTGTGTGGAGAGGTTAGGGGTGGTGTGCGTGTGAGGGGTGCCTTCCTTGATGGGATGGCCTTTCCCCCCCCTGTCGTTTCCCTCCTGTTGTTTAACTCCTGTTTTAACTCCGCCGTGCCACTTACCAACACGCCACTGAGGGTGAGAGGGACATGGGATGGATAGATACATAGACAGATAGATAGATAGATAGAGTGATGGCTGGGGTGCTGTGTGGAGAGGTTAGGGGTGGTGTGCGTGTGAGGGGTGCCTTCCTTGATGGGATGGCCTTTCCCCCCCCTGTCGTTTCCCTCCTGTTGTTTAACTCCTGTTTTAACTCCGCCGTGCCACTTACCAACACGCCACTGAGGGTGAGAGGGACATGGGATGGATAGATTCATAGACAGATAGATAGATAGATAGATAGAGTGATGGCTGGGGTGCTGTGTGGAGAGGTTAGGGGTGGTGTGCGTGTGAGGGGTGCTAGGGTTGCTGGGTGCCTTACTTGCTGCATGATTCCTCTTGTTGTTGCAGGTTGCAGGTTGATGGGATGGCCTTTCCCCCCCCTGTCGTTTCCCTCCTGTTGTTTAACTCCTGTTTTAACTCCGCCGTGCCACTTACCAACACGCCACTGAGGGTGAGAGGGACATGGGATGGATAGATACATAGACAGATAGATAGATAGATAGAGTGATGGCTGGGGTGCTGTGTGGAGAGGTTAGGGGTGGTGTGCGTGTGAGGGGTGCTAGGGTTGCTGGGTGCCTTACTTGCTGCATGATTCCTCTTGTTGTTGCAGGTTGCAGGTTGATGGGATGGCCTTTCCCCCCCCTGTCGTTTCCCTCCTGTTGTTTAACTCCTGTTTTAACTCCGCCGTGCCACTTACCAACACGCCACTGAGGGTGAGAGGGACATGGGATGGATAGATACATAGACAGATAGATAGATAGATAGATAGAGTGATGGCTGGGGTGCTGTGTGGAGAGGTTAGGGGTGGTGTGCGTGTGAGGGGTGCCTTCCTTGATGGGATGGCCTTTCCCCCCCCTGTCGTTTCCCTCCTGTTGTTTAACTCCTGTTTTAACTCCGCCGTGCCACTTACCAACACGCCACTGAGGGTGAGAGGGACATGGGATGGATAGATACATAGACAGATAGATAGATAGATAGATAGAGTGATGGCTGGGGTGCTGTGTGGAGAGGTTAGGGGTGGTGTGCGTGTGAGGGGTGCCTTCCTTGATGGGATGGCCTTTCCCCCCCCTGTCGTTTCCCTCCTGTTGTTTAACTCCTGTTTTAACTCCGCCGTGCCACTTACCAACACGCCACTGAGGGTGAGAGGGACATGGGATGGATAGATACATAGACAGATAGATAGATAGATAGATAGAGTGATGGCTGGGGTGCTGTGTGGAGAGGTTAGGGGTGGTGTGCGTGTGAGGGGTGCCTTCCTTGATGGGATGGCCTTTCCCCCCCCTGTCGTTTCCCTCCTGTTGTTTAACTCCTGTTTTAACTCCGCCGTGCCACTTACCAACACGCCACTGAGGGTGAGAGGGACATGGGATGGATAGATACATAGACAGATAGATAGATAGATAGAGTGATGGCTGGGGTGCTGTGTGGAGAGGTTAGGGGTGGTGTGCGTGTGAGGGGTGCCTTCCTTGATGGGATGGCCTTTCCCCCCCCTGTCGTTTCCCTCCTGTTGTTTAACTCCTGTTTTAACTCCGCCGTGCCACTTACCAACACGCCACTGAGGGTGAGAGGGACATGGGATGGATAGATTCATAGACAGATAGATAGATAGATAGATAGAGTGATGGCTGGGGTGCTGTGTGGAGAGGTTAGGGGTGGTGTGCGTGTGAGGGGTGCTAGGGTTGCTGGGTGCCTTACTTGCTGCATGATTCCTCTTGTTGTTGCAGGTTGCAGGTTGATGGGATGGCCTTTCCCCCCCCTGTCGTTTCCCTCCTGTTGTTTAACTCCTGTTTTAACTCCGCCGTGCCACTTACCAACACGCCACTGAGGGTGAGAGGGACATGGGATGGATAGATACATAGACAGATAGATAGATAGATAGAGTGATGGCTGGGGTGCTGTGTGGAGAGGTTAGGGGTGGTGTGCGTGTGAGGGGTGCTAGGGTTGCTGGGTGCCTTACTTGCTGCATGATTCCTCTTGTTGTTGCAGGTTGCAGGTTGATGGGATGGCCTTTCCCCCCCCTGTCGTTTCCCTCCTGTTGTTTAACTCCTGTTTTAACTCCGCCGTGCCACTTACCAACACGCCACTGAGGGTGAGAGGGACATGGGATGGATAGATACATAGACAGATAGATAGATAGATAGATAGAGTGATGGCTGGGGTGCTGTGTGGAGAGGTTAGGGGTGGTGTGCGTGTGAGGGGTGCCTTCCTTGATGGGATGGCCTTTCCCCCCCCTGTCGTTTCCCTCCTGTTGTTTAACTCCTGTTTTAACTCCGCCGTGCCACTTACCAACACGCCACTGAGGGTGAGAGGGACATGGGATGGATAGATTCATAGACAGATAGATAGATAGATAGATAGAGTGATGGCTGGGGTGCTGTGTGGAGAGGTTAGGGGTGGTGTGCGTGTGAGGGGTGCTAGGGTTGCTGGGTGCCTTACTTGCTGCATGATTCCTCTTGTTGTTGCAGGTTGCAGGTTGATGGGATGGCCTTTCCCCCCCCTGTCGTTTCCCTCCTGTTGTTTAACTCCTGTTTTAACTCCGCCGTGCCACTTACCAACACGCCACTGAGGGTGAGAGGGACATGGGATGGATAGATACATAGACAGATAGATAGAGTGATGGCTGGGGTGCTGTGTGGAGAGGTTAGGGGTGGTGTGCGTGTGAGGGGTGCCTTCCTTGATGGGATGGCCTTTCCCCCCCCTGTCGTTTCCCTCCTGTTGTTTAACTCCTGTTTTAACTCCGCCGTGCCACTTACCAACACGCCACTGAGGGTGAGAGGGACATGGGATGGATAGATACATAGACAGATAGATAGATAGATAGAGTGATGGCTGGGGTGCTGTGTGGAGAGGTTAGGGGTGGTGTGCGTGTGAGGGGTGCCTTCCTTGATGGGATGGCCTTTCCCCCCCCTGTCGTTTCCCTCCTGTTGTTTAACTCCTGTTTTAACTCCGCCGTGCCACTTACCAACACGCCACTGAGGGTGAGAGGGACATGGGATGGATAGATACATAGACAGATAGATAGATAGATAGAGTGATGGCTGGGGTGCTGTGTGGAGAGGTTAGGGGTGGTGTGCGTGTGAGGGGTGCCTTCCTTGATGGGATGGCCTTTCCCCCCCCTGTCGTTTCCCTCCTGTTGTTTAACTCCTGTTTTAACTCCGCCGTGCCACTTACCAACACGCCACTGAGGGTGAGAGGGACATGGGATGGATAGATACATAGACAGATAGATAGATAGATAGATAGAGTGATGGCTGGGGTGCTGTGTGGAGAGGTTAGGGGTGGTGTGCGTGTGAGGGGTGCTAGGGTTGCTGGGTGCCTTACTTGCTGCATGATTCCTCTTGTTGTTGCAGGTTGCAGGTTGATGGGATGGCCTTTCCCCCCCCTGTCGTTTCCCTCCTGTTGTTTAACTCCTGTTTTAACTCCGCCGTGCCACTTACCAACACGCCACTGAGGGTGAGAGGGACATGGGATGGATAGATACATAGACAGATAGATAGATAGATAGATAGAGTGATGGCTGGGGTGCTGTGTGGAGAGGTTAGGGGTGGTGTGCGTGTGAGGGGTGCCTTCCTTGATGGGATGGCCTTTCCCCCCCCTGTCGTTTCCCTCCTGTTGTTTAACTCCTGTTTTAACTCCGCCGTGCCACTTACCAACACGCCACTGAGGGTGAGAGGGACATGGGATGGATAGATACATAGACAGATAGATAGATAGATAGATAGAGTGATGGCTGGGGTGCTGTGTGGAGAGGTTAGGGGTGGTGTGCGTGTGAGGGGTGCCTTCCTTGATGGGATGGCCTTTCCCCCCCCTGTCGTTTCCCTCCTGTTGTTTAACTCCTGTTTTAACTCCGCCGTGCCACTTACCAACACGCCACTGAGGGTGAGAGGGACATGGGATGGATAGATACATAGACAGATAGATAGATAGATAGAGTGATGGCTGGGGTGCTGTGTGGAGAGGTTAGGGGTGGTGTGCGTGTGAGGGGTGCCTTCCTTGATGGGATGGCCTTTCCCCCCCCTGTCGTTTCCCTCCTGTTGTTTAACTCCTGTTTTAACTCCGCCGTGCCACTTACCAACACGCCACTGAGGGTGAGAGGGACATGGGATGGATAGATACATAGACAGATAGATAGATAGATAGAGTGATGGCTGGGGTGCTGTGTGGAGAGGTTAGGGGTGGTGTGCGTGTGAGGGGTGCCTTCCTTGATGGGATGGCCTTTCCCCCCCCTGTCGTTTCCCTCCTGTTGTTTAACTCCTGTTTTAACTCCGCCGTGCCACTTACCAACACGCCACTGAGGGTGAGAGGGACATGGGATGGATAGATACATAGACAGATAGATAGATAGATAGATAGAGTGATGGCTGGGGTGCTGTGTGGAGAGGTTAGGGGTGGTGTGCGTGTGAGGGGTGCCTTCCTTGATGGGATGGCCTTTCCCCCCCCTGTCGTTTCCCTCCTGTTGTTTAACTCCTGTTTTAACTCCGCCGTGCCACTTACCAACACGCCACTGAGGGTGAGAGGGACATGGGATGGATAGATACATAGACAGATAGATAGATAGATAGAGTGATGGCTGGGGTGCTGTGTGGAGAGGTTAGGGGTGGTGTGCGTGTGAGGGGTGCCTTCCTTGATGGGATGGCCTTTCCCCCCCCTGTCGTTTCCCTCCTGTTGTTTAACTCCTGTTTTAACTCCGCCGTGCCACTTACCAACACGCCACTGAGGGTGAGAGGGACATGGGATGGATAGATACATAGACAGATAGATAGATAGATAGAGTGATGGCTGGGGTGCTGTGTGGAGAGGTTAGGGGTGGTGTGCGTGTGAGGGGTGCCTTCCTTGATGGGATGGCCTTTCCCCCCCCTGTCGTTTCCCTCCTGTTGTTTAACTCCTGTTTTAACTCCGCCGTGCCACTTACCAACACGCCACTGAGGGTGAGAGGGACATGGGATGGATAGATACATAGACAGATAGATAGATAGATAGAGTGATGGCTGGGGTGCTGTGTGGAGAGGTTAGGGGTGGTGTGCGTGTGAGGGGTGCCTTCCTTGATGGGATGGCCTTTCCCCCCCCTGTCGTTTCCCTCCTGTTGTTTAACTCCTGTTTTAACTCCGCCGTGCCACTTACCAACACGCCACTGAGGGTGAGAGGGACATGGGATGGATAGATACATAGACAGATAGATAGATAGATAGAGTGATGGCTGGGGTGCTGTGTGGAGAGGTTAGGGGTGGTGTGCGTGTGAGGGGTGCCTTCCTTGATGGGATGGCCTTTCCCCCCCCTGTCGTTTCCCTCCTGTTGTTTAACTCCTGTTTTAACTCCGCCGTGCCACTTACCAACACGCCACTGAGGGTGAGAGGGACATGGGATGGATAGATACATAGACAGATAGATAGATAGATAGATAGAGTGATGGCTGGGGTGCTGTGTGGAGAGGTTAGGGGTGGTGTGCGTGTGAGGGGTGCTAGGGTTGCTGGGTGCCTTACTTGCTGCATGATTCCTCTTGTTGTTGCAGGTTGCAGGTTGATGGGATGGCCTTTCCCCCCCCTGTCGTTTCCCTCCTGTTGTTTAACTCCTGTTTTAACTCCGCCGTGCCACTTACCAACACGCCACTGAGGGTGAGAGGGACATGGGATGGATAGATACATAGACAGATAGATAGATAGATAGATAGAGTGATGGCTGGGGTGCTGTGTGGAGAGGTTAGGGGTGGTGTGCGTGTGAGGGGTGCCTTCCTTGATGGGATGGCCTTTCCCCCCCCTGTCGTTTCCCTCCTGTTGTTTAACTCCTGTTTTAACTCCGCCGTGCCACTTACCAACACGCCACTGAGGGTGAGAGGGACATGGGATGGATAGATACATAGACAGATAGATAGATAGATAGAGTGATGGCTGGGGTGCTGTGTGGAGAGGTTAGGGGTGGTGTGCGTGTGAGGGGTGCCTTCCTTGATGGGATGGCCTTTCCCCCCCCTGTCGTTTCCCTCCTGTTGTTTAACTCCTGTTTTAACTCCGCCGTGCCACTTACCAACACGCCACTGAGGGTGAGAGGGACATGGGATGGATAGATACATAGACAGATAGATAGATAGATAGATAGAGTGATGGCTGGGGTGCTGTGTGGAGAGGTTAGGGGTGGTGTGCGTGTGAGGGGTGCCTTCCTTGATGGGATGGCCTTTCCCCCCCCTGTCGTTTCCCTCCTGTTGTTTAACTCCTGTTTTAACTCCGCCGTGCCACTTACCAACACGCCACTGAGGGTGAGAGGGACATGGGATGGATAGATACATAGACAGATAGATAGATAGATAGAGTGATGGCTGGGGTGCTGTGTGGAGAGGTTAGGGGTGGTGTGCGTGTGAGGGGTGCCTTCCTTGATGGGATGGCCTTTCCCCCCCCTGTCGTTTCCCTCCTGTTGTTTAACTCCTGTTTTAACTCCGCCGTGCCACTTACCAACACGCCACTGAGGGTGAGAGGGACATGGGATGGATAGATTCATAGACAGATAGATAGATAGATAGATAGAGTGATGGCTGGGGTGCTGTGTGGAGAGGTTAGGGGTGGTGTGCGTGTGAGGGGTGCTAGGGTTGCTGGGTGCCTTACTTGCTGCATGATTCCTCTTGTTGTTGCAGGTTGCAGGTTGATGGGATGGCCTTTCCCCCCCCTGTCGTTTCCCTCCTGTTGTTTAACTCCTGTTTTAACTCCGCCGTGCCACTTACCAACACGCCACTGAGGGTGAGAGGGACATGGGATGGATAGATACATAGACAGATAGATAGATAGATAGAGTGATGGCTGGGGTGCTGTGTGGAGAGGTTAGGGGTGGTGTGCGTGTGAGGGGTGCTAGGGTTGCTGGGTGCCTTACTTGCTGCATGATTCCTCTTGTTGTTGCAGGTTGCAGGTTGATGGGATGGCCTTTCCCCCCCCTGTCGTTTCCCTCCTGTTGTTTAACTCCTGTTTTAACTCCGCCGTGCCACTTACCAACACGCCACTGAGGGTGAGAGGGACATGGGATGGATAGATACATAGACAGATAGATAGATAGATAGATAGAGTGATGGCTGGGGTGCTGTGTGGAGAGGTTAGGGGTGGTGTGCGTGTGAGGGGTGCCTTCCTTGATGGGATGGCCTTTCCCCCCCCTGTCGTTTCCCTCCTGTTGTTTAACTCCTGTTTTAACTCCGCCGTGCCACTTACCAACACGCCACTGAGGGTGAGAGGGACATGGGATGGATAGATACATAGACAGATAGATAGATAGATAGATAGAGTGATGGCTGGGGTGCTGTGTGGAGAGGTTAGGGGTGGTGTGCGTGTGAGGGGTGCCTTCCTTGATGGGATGGCCTTTCCCCCCCCTGTCGTTTCCCTCCTGTTGTTTAACTCCTGTTTTAACTCCGCCGTGCCACTTACCAACACGCCACTGAGGGTGAGAGGGACATGGGATGGATAGATACATAGACAGATAGATAGATAGATAGATAGAGTGATGGCTGGGGTGCTGTGTGGAGAGGTTAGGGGTGGTGTGCGTGTGAGGGGTGCCTTCCTTGATGGGATGGCCTTTCCCCCCCCTGTCGTTTCCCTCCTGTTGTTTAACTCCTGTTTTAACTCCGCCGTGCCACTTACCAACACGCCACTGAGGGTGAGAGGGACATGGGATGGATAGATACATAGACAGATAGATAGATAGATAGAGTGATGGCTGGGGTGCTGTGTGGAGAGGTTAGGGGTGGTGTGCGTGTGAGGGGTGCCTTCCTTGATGGGATGGCCTTTCCCCCCCCTGTCGTTTCCCTCCTGTTGTTTAACTCCTGTTTTAACTCCGCCGTGCCACTTACCAACACGCCACTGAGGGTGAGAGGGACATGGGATGGATAGATTCATAGACAGATAGATAGATAGATAGATAGAGTGATGGCTGGGGTGCTGTGTGGAGAGGTTAGGGGTGGTGTGCGTGTGAGGGGTGCTAGGGTTGCTGGGTGCCTTACTTGCTGCATGATTCCTCTTGTTGTTGCAGGTTGCAGGTTGATGGGATGGCCTTTCCCCCCCCTGTCGTTTCCCTCCTGTTGTTTAACTCCTGTTTTAACTCCGCCGTGCCACTTACCAACACGCCACTGAGGGTGAGAGGGACATGGGATGGATAGATACATAGACAGATAGATAGATAGATAGAGTGATGGCTGGGGTGCTGTGTGGAGAGGTTAGGGGTGGTGTGCGTGTGAGGGGTGCTAGGGTTGCTGGGTGCCTTACTTGCTGCATGATTCCTCTTGTTGTTGCAGGTTGCAGGTTGATGGGATGGCCTTTCCCCCCCCTGTCGTTTCCCTCCTGTTGTTTAACTCCTGTTTTAACTCCGCCGTGCCACTTACCAACACGCCACTGAGGGTGAGAGGGACATGGGATGGATAGATACATAGACAGATAGATAGATAGATAGATAGAGTGATGGCTGGGGTGCTGTGTGGAGAGGTTAGGGGTGGTGTGCGTGTGAGGGGTGCCTTCCTTGATGGGATGGCCTTTCCCCCCCCTGTCGTTTCCCTCCTGTTGTTTAACTCCTGTTTTAACTCCGCCGTGCCACTTACCAACACGCCACTGAGGGTGAGAGGGACATGGGATGGATAGATTCATAGACAGATAGATAGATAGATAGATAGAGTGATGGCTGGGGTGCTGTGTGGAGAGGTTAGGGGTGGTGTGCGTGTGAGGGGTGCTAGGGTTGCTGGGTGCCTTACTTGCTGCATGATTCCTCTTGTTGTTGCAGGTTGCAGGTTGATGGGATGGCCTTTCCCCCCCCTGTCGTTTCCCTCCTGTTGTTTAACTCCTGTTTTAACTCCGCCGTGCCACTTACCAACACGCCACTGAGGGTGAGAGGGACATGGGATGGATAGATACATAGACAGATAGATAGAGTGATGGCTGGGGTGCTGTGTGGAGAGGTTAGGGGTGGTGTGCGTGTGAGGGGTGCCTTCCTTGATGGGATGGCCTTTCCCCCCCCTGTCGTTTCCCTCCTGTTGTTTAACTCCTGTTTTAACTCCGCCGTGCCACTTACCAACACGCCACTGAGGGTGAGAGGGACATGGGATGGATAGATACATAGACAGATAGATAGATAGATAGAGTGATGGCTGGGGTGCTGTGTGGAGAGGTTAGGGGTGGTGTGCGTGTGAGGGGTGCCTTCCTTGATGGGATGGCCTTTCCCCCCCCTGTCGTTTCCCTCCTGTTGTTTAACTCCTGTTTTAACTCCGCCGTGCCACTTACCAACACGCCACTGAGGGTGAGAGGGACATGGGATGGATAGATACATAGACAGATAGATAGATAGATAGAGTGATGGCTGGGGTGCTGTGTGGAGAGGTTAGGGGTGGTGTGCGTGTGAGGGGTGCCTTCCTTGATGGGATGGCCTTTCCCCCCCCTGTCGTTTCCCTCCTGTTGTTTAACTCCTGTTTTAACTCCGCCGTGCCACTTACCAACACGCCACTGAGGGTGAGAGGGACATGGGATGGATAGATACATAGACAGATAGATAGATAGATAGATAGAGTGATGGCTGGGGTGCTGTGTGGAGAGGTTAGGGGTGGTGTGCGTGTGAGGGGTGCTAGGGTTGCTGGGTGCCTTACTTGCTGCATGATTCCTCTTGTTGTTGCAGGTTGCAGGTTGATGGGATGGCCTTTCCCCCCCCTGTCGTTTCCCTCCTGTTGTTTAACTCCTGTTTTAACTCCGCCGTGCCACTTACCAACACGCCACTGAGGGTGAGAGGGACATGGGATGGATAGATACATAGACAGATAGATAGATAGATAGATAGAGTGATGGCTGGGGTGCTGTGTGGAGAGGTTAGGGGTGGTGTGCGTGTGAGGGGTGCCTTCCTTGATGGGATGGCCTTTCCCCCCCCTGTCGTTTCCCTCCTGTTGTTTAACTCCTGTTTTAACTCCGCCGTGCCACTTACCAACACGCCACTGAGGGTGAGAGGGACATGGGATGGATAGATACATAGACAGATAGATAGATAGATAGATAGAGTGATGGCTGGGGTGCTGTGTGGAGAGGTTAGGGGTGGTGTGCGTGTGAGGGGTGCCTTCCTTGATGGGATGGCCTTTCCCCCCCCTGTCGTTTCCCTCCTGTTGTTTAACTCCTGTTTTAACTCCGCCGTGCCACTTACCAACACGCCACTGAGGGTGAGAGGGACATGGGATGGATAGATACATAGACAGATAGATAGATAGATAGAGTGATGGCTGGGGTGCTGTGTGGAGAGGTTAGGGGTGGTGTGCGTGTGAGGGGTGCCTTCCTTGATGGGATGGCCTTTCCCCCCCCTGTCGTTTCCCTCCTGTTG
This sequence comes from Spea hammondii, assembly GCA_029215755.1. Lineage (NCBI taxonomy): Eukaryota > Metazoa > Chordata > Amphibia > Anura > Pelobatidae > Spea > Spea hammondii. The sequence continues at coordinate 84,835 of JARDYJ010000123.1, forward strand.
TTTAACTCCTGTTTTAACTCCGCCGTGCCACTTACCAACACGCCACTGAGGGTGAGAGGGACATGGGATGGATAGATACATAGACAGATAGATAGATAGATAGAGTGATGGCTGGGGTGCTGTGTGGAGAGGTTAGGGGTGGTGTGCGTGTGAGGGGTGCCTTCCTTGATGGGATGGCCTTTCCCCCCCCTGTCGTTTCCCTCCTGTTGTTTAACTCCTGTTTTAACTCCGCCGTGCCACTTACCAACACGCCACTGAGGGTGAGAGGGACATGGGATGGATAGATACATAGACAGATAGATAGATAGATAGATAGAGTGATGGCTGGGGTGCTGTGTGGAGAGGTTAGGGGTGGTGTGCGTGTGAGGGGTGCCTTCCTTGATGGGATGGCCTTTCCCCCCCCTGTCGTTTCCCTCCTGTTGTTTAACTCCTGTTTTAACTCCGCCGTGCCACTTACCAACACGCCACTGAGGGTGAGAGGGACATGGGATGGATAGATACATAGACAGATAGATAGATAGATAGAGTGATGGCTGGGGTGCTGTGTGGAGAGGTTAGGGGTGGTGTGCGTGTGAGGGGTGCCTTCCTTGATGGGATGGCCTTTCCCCCCCCTGTCGTTTCCCTCCTGTTGTTTAACTCCTGTTTTAACTCCGCCGTGCCACTTACCAACACGCCACTGAGGGTGAGAGGGACATGGGATGGATAGATACATAGACAGATAGATAGATAGATAGAGTGATGGCTGGGGTGCTGTGTGGAGAGGTTAGGGGTGGTGTGCGTGTGAGGGGTGCCTTCCTTGATGGGATGGCCTTTCCCCCCCCTGTCGTTTCCCTCCTGTTGTTTAACTCCTGTTTTAACTCCGCCGTGCCACTTACCAACACGCCACTGAGGGTGAGAGGGACATGGGATGGATAGATACATAGACAGATAGATAGATAGATAGAGTGATGGCTGGGGTGCTGTGTGGAGAGGTTAGGGGTGGTGTGCGTGTGAGGGGTGCCAGGGTTGCTGGGTGCCTTACTTGCTGCATGATTCCTCTTGTTGTTGCAGGTTGCAGGTTGATGGGATGGCCTTTCCCCCCCCTGTCGTTTCCCTCCTGTTGTTTAACTCCTGTTTTAACTCCGCCGTGCCACTTACCAACACGCCACTGAGGGTGAGAGGGACATGGGATGGATAGATACATAGACAGATAGATAGATAGATAGAGTGATGGCTGGGGTGCTGTGTGGAGAGGTTAGGGGTGGTGTGCGTGTGAGGGGTGCCAGGGTTGCTGGGTGCCTTACTTGCTGCATGATTCCTCTTGTTGTTGCAGGTTGCAGGTTGATGGGATGGCCTTTCCCCCCCCTGTCGTTTCCCTCCTGTTGTTTAACTCCTGTTTTAACTCCGCCGTGCCACTTACCAACACGCCACTGAGGGTGAGAGGGACATGGGATGGATAGATACATAGACAGATAGATAGATAGATAGAGTGATGGCTGGGGTGCTGTGTGGAGAGGTTAGGGGTGGTGTGCGTGTGAGGGGTGCCTTCCTTGATGGGATGGCCTTTCCCCCCCCTGTCGTTTCCCTCCTGTTGTTTAACTCCTGTTTTAACTCCGCCGTGCCACTTACCAACACGCCACTGAGGGTGAGAGGGACATGGGATGGATAGATACATAGACAGATAGATAGATAGATAGAGTGATGGCTGGGGTGCTGTGTGGAGAGGTTAGGGGTGGTGTGCGTGTGAGGGGTGCCAGGGTTGCTGGGTGCCTTACTTGCTGCATGATTCCTCTTGTTGTTGCAGGTTGCAGGTTGATGGGATGGCCTTTCCCCCCCCTGTCGTTTCCCTCCTGTTGTTTAACTCCTGTTTTAACTCCGCCGTGCCACTTACCAACACGCCACTGAGGGTGAGAGGGACATGGGATGGATAGATACATAGACAGATAGATAGATAGATAGAGTGATGGCTGGGGTGCTGTGTGGAGAGGTTAGGGGTGGTGTGCGTGTGAGGGGTGCCTTCCTTGATGGGATGGCCTTTCCCCCCCCTGTCGTTTCCCTCCTGTTGTTTAACTCCTGTTTTAACTCCGCCGTGCCACTTACCAACACGCCACTGAGGGTGAGAGGGACATGGGATGGATAGATACATAGACAGATAGATAGATAGATAGATAGAGTGATGGCTGGGGTGCTGTGTGGAGAGGTTAGGGGTGGTGTGCGTGTGAGGGGTGCCTTCCTTGATGGGATGGCCTTTCCCCCCCCTGTCGTTTCCCTCCTGTTGTTTAACTCCTGTTTTAACTCCGCCGTGCCACTTACCAACACGCCACTGAGGGTGAGAGGGACATGGGATGGATAGATACATAGACAGATAGATAGATAGATAGATAGATAGAGTGATGGCTGGGGTGCTGTGTGGAGAGGTTAGGGGTGGTGTGCGTGTGAGGGGTGCCTTCCTTGATGGGATGGCCTTTCCCCCCCCTGTCGTTTCCCTCCTGTTGTTTAACTCCTGTTTTAACTCCGCCGTGCCACTTACCAACACGCCACTGAGGGTGAGAGGGACATGGGATGGATAGATACATAGACAGATAGATAGATAGATAGAGTGATGGCTGGGGTGCTGTGTGGAGAGGTTAGGGGTGGTGTGCGTGTGAGGGGTGCCTTCCTTGATGGGATGGCCTTTCCCCCCCCTGTCGTTTCCCTCCTGTTGTTTAACTCCTGTTTTAACTCCGCCGTGCCACTTACCAACACGCCACTGAGGGTGAGAGGGACATGGGATGGATAGATACATAGACAGATAGATAGATAGATAGATAGAGTGATGGCTGGGGTGCTGTGTGGAGAGGTTAGGGGTGGTGTGCGTGTGAGGGGTGCCTTCCTTGATGGGATGGCCTTTCCCCCCCCTGTCGTTTCCCTCCTGTTGTTTAACTCCTGTTTTAACTCCGCCGTGCCACTTACCAACACGCCACTGAGGGTGAGAGGGACATGGGATGGATAGATACATAGACAGATAGATAGATAGATAGAGTGATGGCTGGGGTGCTGTGTGGAGAGGTTAGGGGTGGTGTGCGTGTGAGGGGTGCTAGGGTTGCTGGGTGCCTTACTTGCTGCATGATTCCTCTTGTTGTTGCAGGTTGCAGGTTGATGGGATGGCCTTTCCCCCCCCTGTCGTTTCCCTCCTGTTGTTTAACTCCTGTTTTAACTCCGCCGTGCCACTTACCAACACGCCACTGAGGGTGAGAGGGACATGGGATGGATAGATACATAGACAGATAGATAGATAGATAGAGTGATGGCTGGGGTGCTGTGTGGAGAGGTTAGGGGTGGTGTGCGTGTGAGGGGTGCCTTCCTTGATGGGATGGCCTTTCCCCCCCCTGTCGTTTCCCTCCTGTTGTTTAACTCCTGTTTTAACTCCGCCGTGCCACTTACCAACACGCCACTGAGGGTGAGAGGGACATGGGATGGATAGATACATAGACAGATAGATAGATAGATAGAGTGATGGCTGGGGTGCTGTGTGGAGAGGTTAGGGGTGGTGTGCGTGTGAGGGGTGCCTTCCTTGATGGGATGGCCTTTCCCCCCCCTGTCGTTTCCCTCCTGTTGTTTAACTCCTGTTTTAACTCCGCCGTGCCACTTACCAACACGCCACTGAGGGTGAGAGGGACATGGGATGGATAGATACATAGACAGATAGATAGATAGATAGAGTGATGGCTGGGGTGCTGTGTGGAGAGGTTAGGGGTGGTGTGCGTGTGAGCGGTGCTAGGGTTGCTGGGTGCCTTACTTGCTGCATGATTCCTCTTGTTGTTGCAGGTTGCAGGTTGATGGGATGGCCTTTCCCCCCCCTGTCGTTTCCCTCCTGTTGTTTAACTCCTGTTTTAACTCCGCCGTGCCACTTACCAACACGCCACTGAGGGTGAGAGGGACATGGGATGGATAGATACATAGACAGATAGATAGATAGATAGAGTGATGGCTGGGGTGCTGTGTGGAGAGGTTAGGGGTGGTGTGCGTGTGAGGGGTGCCTTCCTTGATGGGATGGCCTTTCCCCCCCCTGTCGTTTCCCTCCTGTTGTTTAACTCCTGTTTTATCTCCGCCGTGCCACTTACCAACACGCCACTGAGGGTGAGAGGGACATGGGATGGATAGATACATAGACAGATAGATAGATAGATAGAGTGATGGCTGGGGTGCTGTGTGGAGAGGTTAGGGGTGGTGTGCGTGTGAGGGGTGCCTTCCTTGATGGGATGGCCTTTCCCCCCCCTGTCGTTTCCCTCCTGTTGTTTAACTCCTGTTTTAACTCCGCCGTGCCACTTACCAACACGCCACTGAGGGTGAGAGGGACATGGGATGGATAGATACATAGACAGATAGATAGATAGATAGAGTGATGGCTGGGGTGCTGTGTGGAGAGGTTAGGGGTGGTGTGCGTGTGAGGGGTGCCTTCCTTGATGGGATGGCCTTTCCCCCCCCTGTCGTTTCCCTCCTGTTGTTTAACTCCTGTTTTAACTCCGCCGTGCCACTTACCAACACGCCACTGAGGGTGAGAGGGACATGGGATGGATAGATACATAGACAGATAGATAGATAGATAGATAGATAGATAGAGTGATGGCTGGGGTGCTGTGTGGAGAGGTTAGGGGTGGTGTGCGTGTGAGGGGTGCTAGGGTTGCTGGGTGCCTTACTTGCTGCATGATTCCTCTTGTTGTTGCAGGTTGCAGGTTGATGGGATGGCCTTTCCCCCCCCTGTCGTTTCCCTCCTGTTGTTTAACTCCTGTTTTAACTCCGCCGTGCCACTTACCAACACGCCACTGAGGGTGAGAGGGACATGGGATGGATAGATACATAGACAGATAGATAGATAGATAGAGTGATGGCTGGGGTGCTGTGTGGAGAGGTTAGGGGTGGTGTGCGTGTGAGGGGTGCCTTCCTTGATGGGATGGCCTTTCCCCCCCCTGTCGTTTCCCTCCTGTTGTTTAACTCCTGTTTTAACTCCGCCGTGCCACTTACCAACACGCCACTGAGGGTGTGAGGGACATGGGATGGATAGATACATAGACAGATAGATAGATAGATAGAGTGATGGCTGGGGTGCTGTGTGGAGAGGTTAGGGGTGGTGTGCGTGTGAGGGGTGCCTTCCTTGATGGGATGGCCTTTCCCCCCCCTGTCGTTTCCCTCCTGTTGTTTAACTCCTGTTTTAACTCCGCCGTGCCACTTACCAACACGCCACTGAGGGTGAGAGGGACATGGGATGGATAGATACATAGACAGATAGATAGATAGATAGAGTGATGGCTGGGGTGCTGTGTGGAGAGGTTAGGGGTGGTGTGCGTGTGAGGGGTGCCTTCCTTGATGGGATGGCCTTTCCCCCCCCTGTCGTTTCCCTCCTGTTGTTTAACTCCTGTTTTAACTCCGCCGTGCCACTTACCAACACGCCACTGAGGGTGAGAGGGACATGGGATGGATAGATACATAGACAGATAGATAGATAGATAGATAGATAGATAGAGTGATGGCTGGGGTGCTGTGTGGAGAGGTTAGGGGTGGTGTGCGTGTGAGGGGTGCTAGGGTTGCTGGGTGCCTTACTTGCTGCATGATTCCTCTTGTTGTTGCAGGTTGCAGGTTGATGGGATGGCCTTTCCCCCCCCTGTCGTTTCCCTCCTGTTGTTTAACTCCTGTTTTAACTCCGCCGTGCCACTTACCAACACGCCACTGAGGGTGAGAGGGACATGGGATGGATAGATACATAGACAGATAGATAGATAGATAGAGTGATGGCTGGGGTGCTGTGTGGAGAGGTTAGGGGTGGTGTGCGTGTGAGGGGTGCCTTCCTTGATGGGATGGCCTTTCCCCCCCCTGTCGTTTCCCTCCTGTTGTTTAACTCCTGTTTTAACTCCGCCGTGCCACTTACCAACACGCCACTGAGGGTGAGAGGGACATGGGATGGATAGATACATAGACAGATAGATAGATAGATAGATAGATAGAGTGATGGCTGGGGTGCTGTGTGGAGAGGTTAGGGGTGGTGTGCGTGTGAGGGGTGCTAGGGTTGCTGGGTGCCTTACTTGCTGCATGATTCCTCTTGTTGTTGCAGGTTGCAGGTTGATGGGATGGCCTTTCCCCCCCCTGTCGTTTCCCTCCTGTTGTTTAACTCCTGTTTTAACTCCGCCGTGCCACTTACCAACACGCCACTGAGGGTGAGAGGGACATGGGATGGATAGATACATAGACAGATAGATAGATAGATAGAGTGATGGCTGGGGTGCTGTGTGGAGAGGTTAGGGGTGGTGTGCGTGTGAGGGGTGCCTTCCTTGATGGGATGGCCTTTCCCCCCCCTGTCGTTTCCCTCCTGTTGTTTAACTCCTGTTTTAACTCCGCCGTGCCACTTACCAACACGCCACTGAGGGTGAGAGGGACATGGGATGGATAGATACATAGACAGATAGATAGATAGATAGAGTGATGGCTGGGGTGCTGTGTGGAGAGGTTAGGGGTGGTGTGCGTGTGAGGGGTGCCTTCCTTGATGGGATGGCCTTTCCCCCCCCTGTCGTTTCCCTCCTGTTGTTTAACTCCTGTTTTAACTCCGCCGTGCCACTTACCAACACGCCACTGAGGGTGAGAGGGACATGGGATGGATAGATACATAGACAGATAGATAGATAGATAGATAGAGTGATGGCTGGGGTGCTGTGTGGAGAGGTTAGGGGTGGTGTGCGTGTGAGGGGTGCCTTCCTTGATGGGATGGCCTTTCCCCCCCCTGTCGTTTCCCTCCTGTTGTTTAACTCCTGTTTTAACTCCGCCGTGCCACTTACCAACACGCCACTGAGGGTGAGAGGGACATGGGATGGATAGATACATAGACAGATAGATAGATAGATAGAGTGATGGCTGGGGTGCTGTGTGGAGAGGTTAGGGGTGGTGTGCGTGTGAGGGGTGCTAGGGTTGCTGGGTGCCTTACTTGCTGCATGATTCCTCTTGTTGTTGCAGGTTGCAGGTTGATGGGATGGCCTTTCCCCCCCCTGTCGTTTCCCTCCTGTTGTTTAACTCCTGTTTTAACTCCGCCGTGCCACTTACCAACACGCCACTGAGGGTGAGAGGGACATGGGATGGATAGATACATAGACAGATAGATAGATAGATAGAGTGATGGCTGGGGTGCTGTGTGGAGAGGTTAGGGGTGGTGTGCGTGTGAGGGGTGCTAGGGTTGCTGGGTGCCTTACTTGCTGCATGATTCCTCTTGTTGTTGCAGGTTGCAGGTTGATGGGATGGCCTTTCCCCCCCCTGTCGTTTCCCTCCTGTTGTTTAACTCCTGTTTTAACTCCGCCGTGCCACTTACCAACACGCCACTGAGGGGGAGAGGGACATGGGATGGATAGATACATAGACAGATAGATAGATAGATAGAGTGATGGCTGGGGTGCTGTGTGGAGAGGTTAGGGGTGGTGTGCGTGTGAGGGGTGCCTTCCTTGATGGGATGGCCTTTCCCCCCCCTGTCGTTTCCCTCCTGTTGTTTAACTCCTGTTTTAACTCCGCCGTGCCACTTACCAACACGCCACTGAGGGTGAGAGGGACATGGGATGGATAGATACATAGACAGATAGATAGATAGATAGATAGAGTGATGGCTGGGGTGCTGTGTGGAGAGGTTAGGGGTGGTGTGCGTGTGAGGGGTGCTAGGGTTGCTGGGTGCCTTACTTGCTGCATGATTCCTCTTGTTGTTGCAGGTTGCAGGTTGATGGGATGGCCTTTCCCCCCCCTGTCGTTTCCCTCCTGTTGTTTAACTCCTGTTTTAACTCCGCCGTGCCACTTACCAACACGCCACTGAGGGTGAGAGGGACATGGGATGGATAGATACATAGACAGATAGATAGATAGATAGATAGAGTGATGGCTGGGGTGCTGTGTGGAGAGGTTAGGGGTGGTGTGCGTGTGAGGGGTGCTAGGGTTGCTGGGTGCCTTACTTGCTGCATGATTCCTCTTGTTGTTGCAGGTTGCAGGTTGATGGGATGGCCTTTCCCCCCCCTGTCGTTTCCCTCCTGTTGTTTAACTCCTGTTTTAACTCCGCCGTGCCACTTACCAACACGCCACTGAGGGGGAGAGGGACATGGGATGGATAGATACATAGACAGATAGATAGATAGATAGAGTGATGGCTGGGGTGCTGTGTGGAGAGGTTAGGGGTGGTGTGCGTGTGAGGGGTGCCTTCCTTGATGGGATGGCCTTTCCCCCCCCTGTCGTTTCCCTCCTGTTGTTTAACTCCTGTTTTAACTCCGCCGTGCCACTTACCAACACGCCACTGAGGGTGAGAGGGACATGGGATGGATAGATACATAGACAGATAGATAGATAGATAGATAGAGTGATGGCTGGGGTGCTGTGTGGAGAGGTTAGGGGTGGTGTGCGTGTGAGGGGTGCTAGGGTTGCTGGGTGCCTTACTTGCTGCATGATTCCTCTTGTTGTTGCAGGTTGCAGGTTGATGGGATGGCCTTTCCCCCCCCTGTCGTTTCCCTCCTGTTGTTTAACTCCTGTTTTAACTCCGCCGTGCCACTTACCAACACGCCACTGAGGGTGAGAGGGACATGGGATGGATAGATACATAGACAGATAGATAGATAGATAGAGTGATGGCTGGGGTGCTGTGTGGAGAGGTTAGGGGTGGTGTGCGTGTGAGGGGTGCTAGGGTTGCTGGGTGCCTTACTTGCTGCATGATTCCTCTTGTTGTTGCAGGTTGCAGGTTGATGGGATGGCCTTTCCCCCCCCTGTCGTTTCCCTCCTGTTGTTTAACTCCTGTTTTAACTCCGCCGTGCCACTTACCAACACGCCACTGAGGGTGAGAGGGACATGGGATGGATAGATACATAGACAGATAGATAGATAGATAGAGTGATGGCTGGGGTGCTGTGTGGAGAGGTTAGGGGTGGTGTGCGTGTGAGGGGTGCCTTCCTTGATGGGATGGCCTTTCCCCCCCCTGTCGTTTCCCTCCTGTTGTTTAACTCCTGTTTTAACTCCGCCGTGCCACTTACCAACACGCCACTGAGGGGGAGAGGGACATGGGATGGATAGATACATAGACAGATAGATAGATAGATAGAGTGATGGCTGGGGTGCTGTGTGGAGAGGTTAGGGGTGGTGTGCGTGTGAGGGGTGCCTTCCTTGATGGGATGGCCTTTCCCCCCCCTGTCGTTTCCCTCCTGTTGTTTAACTCCTGTTTTAACTCCGCCGTGCCACTTACCAACACGCCACTGAGGGTGAGAGGGACATGGGATGGATAGATACATAGACAGATAGATAGATAGATAGAGTGATGGCTGGGGTGCTGTGTGGAGAGGTTAGGGGTGGTGTGCGTGTGAGGGGTGCCTTCCTTGATGGGATGGCCTTTCCCCCCCCTGTCGTTTCCCTCCTGTTGTTTAACTCCTGTTTTAACTCCGCCGTGCCACTTACCAACACGCCACTGAGGGGGAGAGGGACATGGGATGGATAGATACATAGACAGATAGATAGATAGATAGAGTGATGGCTGGGGTGCTGTGTGGAGAGGTTAGGGGTGGTGTGCGTGTGAGGGGTGCCTTCCTTGATGGGATGGCCTTTCCCCCCCCTGTCGTTTCCCTCCTGTTGTTTAACTCCTGTTTTAACTCCGCCGTGCCACTTACCAACACGCCACTGAGGGGGAGAGGGACATGGGATGGATAGATACATAGACAGATAGATAGATAGATAGAGTGATGGCTGGGGTGCTGTGTGGAGAGGTTAGGGGTGGTGTGCGTGTGAGGGGTGCCTTCCTTGATGGGATGGCCTTTCCCCCCCCTGTCGTTTCCCTCCTGTTGTTTAACTCCTGTTTTAACTCCGCCGTGCCACTTACCAACACGCCACTGAGGGGGAGAGGGACATGGGATGGATAGATACATAGACAGATAGATAGATAGATAGAGTGATGGCTGGGGTGCTGTGTGGAGAGGTTAGGGGTGGTGTGCGTGTGAGGGGTGCCTTCCTTGATGGGATGGCCTTTCCCCCCCCTGTCGTTTCCCTCCTGTTGTTTAACTCCTGTTTTAACTCCGCCGTGCCACTTACCAACACGCCACTGAGGGGGAGAGGGACATGGGATGGATAGATACATAGACAGATAGATAGATAGATAGAGTGATGGCTGGGGTGCTGTGTGGAGAGGTTAGGGGTGGTGTGCGTGTGAGGGGTGCTAGGGTTGCTGGGTGCCTTACTTGCTGCATGATTCCTCTTGTTGTTGCAGGTTGCAGGTTGATGGGATGGCCTTTCCCCCCCCTGTCGTTTCCCTCCTGTTGTTTAACTCCTGTTTTAACTCCGCCGTGCCACTTACCAACACGCCACTGAGGGTGAGAGGGACATGGGATGGATAGATACATAGACAGATAGATAGATAGAGTGATGGCTGGGGTGCTGTGTGGAGAGGTTAGGGGTGGTGTGCGTGTGAGGGGTGCTAGGGTTGCTGGGTGCCTTACTTGCTGCATGATTCCTCTTGTTGTTGCAGGTTGCAGGTTGATGGGATGGCCTTTCCCCCCCCTGTCGTTTCCCTCCTGTTGTTTAACTCCTGTTTTAACTCCGCCGTGCCACTTACCAACACGCCACTGAGGGTGAGAGGGACATGGGATGGATAGATACATAGACAGATAGATAGATAGATAGAGTGATGGCTGGGGTGCTGTGTGGAGAGGTTAGGGGTGGTGTGCGTGTGAGGGGTGCCTTCCTTGATGGGATGGCCTTTCCCCCCCCTGTCGTTTCCCTCCTGTTGTTTAACTCCTGTTTTAACTCCGCCGTGCCACTTACCAACACGCCACTGAGGGTGAGAGGGACATGGGATGGATAGATACATAGACAGATAGATAGATAGATAGATAGAGTGATGGCTGGGGTGCTGTGTGGAGAGGTTAGGGGTGGTGTGCGTGTGAGGGGTGCTAGGGTTGCTGGGTGCCTTACTTGCTGCATGATTCCTCTTGTTGTTGCAGGTTGCAGGTTGATGGGATGGCCTTTCCCCCCCCTGTCGTTTCCCTCCTGTTGTTTAACTCCTGTTTTAACTCCGCCGTGCCACTTACCAACACGCCACTGAGGGTGAGAGGGACATGGGATGGATAGATACATAGACAGATAGATAGATAGATAGATAGAGTGATGGCTGGGGTGCTGTGTGGAGAGGTTAGGGGTGGTGTGCGTGTGAGGGGTGCCTTCCTTGATGGGATGGCCTTTCCCCCCCCTGTCGTTTCCCTCCTGTTGTTTAACTCCTGTTTTAACTCCGCCGTGCCACTTACCAACACGCCACTGAGGGGGAGAGGGACATGGGATGGATAGATACATAGACAGATAGATAGATAGATAGAGTGATGGCTGGGGTGCTGTGTGGAGAGGTTAGGGGTGGTGTGCGTGTGAGGGGTGCTAGGGTTGCTGGGTGCCTTACTTGCTGCATGATTCCTCTTGTTGTTGCAGGTTGCAGGTTGATGGGATGGCCTTTCCCCCCCCTGTCGTTTCCCTCCTGTTGTTTAACTCCTGTTTTAACTCCGCCGTGCCACTTACCAACACGCCACTGAGGGTGAGAGGGACATGGGATGGATAGATACATAGACAGATAGATAGATAGAGTGATGGCTGGGGTGCTGTGTGGAGAGGTTAGGGGTGGTGTGCGTGTGAGGGGTGCTAGGGTTGCTGGGTGCCTTACTTGCTGCATGATTCCTCTTGTTGTTGCAGGTTGCAGGTTGATGGGATGGCCTTTCCCCCCCCTGTCGTTTCCCTCCTGTTGTTTAACTCCTGTTTTAACTCCGCCGTGCCACTTACCAACACGCCACTGAGGGTGAGAGGGACATGGGATGGATAGATACATAGACAGATAGATAGATAGATAGAGTGATGGCTGGGGTGCTGTGTGGAGAGGTTAGGGGTGGTGTGCGTGTGAGGGGTGCCTTCCTTGATGGGATGGCCTTTCCCCCCCCTGTCGTTTCCCTCCTGTTGTTTAACTCCTGTTTTAACTCCGCCGTGCCACTTACCAACACGCCACTGAGGGTGAGAGGGACATGGGATGGATAGATACATAGACAGATAGATAGATAGATAGATAGATAGAGTGATGGCTGGGGTGCTGTGTGGAGAGGTTAGGGGTGGTGTGCGTGTGAGGGGTGCTAGGGTTGCTGGGTGCCTTACTTGCTGCATGATTCCTCTTGTTGTTGCAGGTTGCAGGTTGATGGGATGGCCTTTCCCCCCCCTGTCGTTTCCCTCCTGTTGTTTAACTCCTGTTTTAACTCCGCCGTGCCACTTACCAACACGCCACTGAGGGTGAGAGGGACATGGGATGGATAGATTCATAGACAGATAGATAGATAGATAGATAGAGTGATGGCTGGGGTGCTGTGTGGAGAGGTTAGGGGTGGTGTGCGTGTGAGGGGTGCTAGGGTTGCTGGGTGCCTTACTTGCTGCATGATTCCTCTTGTTGTTGCAGGTTGCAGGTTGATGGGATGGCCTTTCCCCCCCCTGTCGTTTCCCTCCTGTTGTTTAACTCCTGTTTTAACTCCGCCGTGCCACTTACCAACACGCCACTGAGGGTGAGAGGGACATGGGATGGATAGATTCATAGACAGATAGATAGATAGATAGATAGAGTGATGGCTGGGGTGCTGTGTGGAGAGGTTAGGGGTGGTGTGCGTGTGAGGGGTGCTAGGGTTGCTGGGTGCCTTACTTGCTGCATGATTCCTCTTGTTGTTGCAGGTTGCAGGTTGATGGGATGGCCTTTCCCCCCCCTGTCGTTTCCCTCCTGTTGTTTAACTCCTGTTTTAACTCCGCCGTGCCACTTACCAACACGCCACTGAGGGTGAGAGGGACATGGGATGGATAGATACATAGACAGATAGATAGATAGATAGAGTGATGGCTGGGGTGCTGTGTGGAGAGGTTAGGGGTGGTGTGCGTGTGAGGGGTGCCTTCCTTGATGGGATGGCCTTTCCCCCCCCTGTCGTTTCCCTCCTGTTGTTTAACTCCTGTTTTAACTCCGCCGTGCCACTTACCAACACGCCACTGAGGGTGAGAGGGACATGGGATGGATAGATACATAGACAGATAGATAGATAGATAGAGTGATGGCTGGGGTGCTGTGTGGAGAGGTTAGGGGTGGTGTGCGTGTGAGGGGTGCCTTCCTTGATGGGATGGCCTTTCCCCCCCCTGTCGTTTCCCTCCTGTTGTTTAACTCCTGTTTTAACTCCGCCGTGCCACTTACCAACACGCCACTGAGGGTGAGAGGGACATGGGATGGATAGATACATAGACAGATAGATAGATAGATAGAGTGATGGCTGGGGTGCTGTGTGGAGAGGTTAGGGGTGGTGTGCGTGTGAGGGGTGCCTTCCTTGATGGGATGGCCTTTCCCCCCCCTGTCGTTTCCCTCCTGTTGTTTAACTCCTGTTTTAACTCCGCCGTGCCACTTACCAACACGCCACTGAGGGTGAGAGGGACATGGGATGGATAGATACATAGACAGATAGATAGATAGATAGATAGATAGAGTGATGGCTGGGGTGCTGTGTGGAGAGGTTAGGGGTGGTGTGCGTGTGAGGGGTGCTAGGGTTGCTGGGTGCCTTACTTGCTGCATGATTCCTCTTGTTGTTGCAGGTTGCAGGTTGATGGGATGGCCTTTCCCCCCCCTGTCGTTTCCCTCCTGTTGTTTAACTCCTGTTTTAACTCCGCCGTGCCACTTACCAACACGCCACTGAGGGTGAGAGGGACATGGGATGGATAGATTCATAGACAGATAGATAGATAGATAGATAGATAGAGTGATGGCTGGGGTGCTGTGTGGAGAGGTTAGGGGTGGTGTGCGTGTGAGGGGTGCTAGGGTTGCTGGGTGCCTTACTTGCTGCATGATTCCTCTTGTTGTTGCAGGTTGCAGGTTGATGGGATGGCCTTTCCCCCCCCTGTCGTTTCCCTCCTGTTGTTTAACTCCTGTTTTAACTCCGCCGTGCCACTTACCAACACGCCACTGAGGGTGAGAGGGACATGGGATGGATAGATTCATAGACAGATAGATAGATAGATAGATAGAGTGATGGCTGGGGTGCTGTGTGGAGAGGTTAGGGGTGGTGTGCGTGTGAGGGGTGCTAGGGTTGCTGGGTGCCTTACTTGCTGCATGATTCCTCTTGTTGTTGCAGGTTGCAGGTTGATGGGATGGCCTTTCCCCCCCCTGTCGTTTCCCTCCTGTTGTTTAACTCCTGTTTTAACTCCGCCGTGCCACTTACCAACACGCCACTGAGGGTGAGAGGGACATGGGATGGATAGATACATAGACAGATAGATAGATAGATAGAGTGATGGCTGGGGTGCTGTGTGGAGAGGTTAGGGGTGGTGTGCGTGTGAGGGGTGCTAGGGTTGCTGGGTGCCTTACTTGCTGCATGATTCCTCTTGTTGTTGCAGGTTGCAGGTTGATGGGATGGCCTTTCCCCCCCCTGTCGTTTCCCTCCTGTTGTTTAACTCCTGTTTTAACTCCGCCGTGCCACTTACCAACACGCCACTGAGGGTGAGAGGGACATGGGATGGATAGATACATAGACAGATAGATAGATAGATAGATAGAGTGATGGCTGGGGTGCTGTGTGGAGAGGTTAGGGGTGGTGTGCGTGTGAGGGGTGCCTTCCTTGATGGGATGGCCTTTCCCCCCCCTGTCGTTTCCCTCCTGTTGTTTAACTCCTGTTTTAACTCCGCCGTGCCACTTACCAACACGCCACTGAGGGTGAGAGGGACATGGGATGGATAGATACATAGACAGATAGATAGATAGATAGATAGAGTGATGGCTGGGGTGCTGTGTGGAGAGGTTAGGGGTGGTGTGCGTGTGAGGGGTGCTAGGGTTGCTGGGTGCCTTACTTGCTGCATGATTCCTCTTGTTGTTGCAGGTTGCAGGTTGATGGGATGGCCTTTCCCCCCCCTGTCGTTTCCCTCCTGTTGTTTAACTCCTGTTTTAACTCCGCCGTGCCACTTACCAACACGCCACTGAGGGTGAGAGGGACATGGGATGGATAGATTCATAGACAGATAGATAGATAGATAGATAGAGTGATGGCTGGGGTGCTGTGTGGAGAGGTTAGGGGTGGTGTGCGTGTGAGGGGTGCTAGGGTTGCTGGGTGCCTTACTTGCTGCATGATTCCTCTTGTTGTTGCAGGTTGCAGGTTGATGGGATGGCCTTTCCCCCCCCTGTCGTTTCCCTCCTGTTGTTTAACTCCTGTTTTAACTCCGCCGTGCCACTTACCAACACGCCACTGAGGGTGAGAGGGACATGGGATGGATAGATTCATAGACAGATAGATAGATAGATAGATAGAGTGATGGCTGGGGTGCTGTGTGGAGAGGTTAGGGGTGGTGTGCGTGTGAGGGGTGCTAGGGTTGCTGGGTGCCTTACTTGCTGCATGATTCCTCTTGTTGTTGCAGGTTGCAGGTTGATGGGATGGCCTTTCCCCCCCCTGTCGTTTCCCTCCTGTTGTTTAACTCCTGTTTTAACTCCGCCGTGCCACTTACCAACACGCCACTGAGGGTGAGAGGGACATGGGATGGATAGATACATAGACAGATAGATAGATAGATAGAGTGATGGCTGGGGTGCTGTGTGGAGAGGTTAGGGGTGGTGTGCGTGTGAGGGGTGCTAGGGTTGCTGGGTGCCTTACTTGCTGCATGATTCCTCTTGTTGTTGCAGGTTGCAGGTTGATGGGATGGCCTTTCCCCCCCCTGTCGTTTCCCTCCTGTTGTTTAACTCCTGTTTTAACTCCGCCGTGCCACTTACCAACACGCCACTGAGGGTGAGAGGGACATGGGATGGATAGATACATAGACAGATAGATAGATAGATAGATAGATAGAGTGATGGCTGGGGTGCTGTGTGGAGAGGTTAGGGGTGGTGTGCGTGTGAGGGGTGCCTTCCTTGATGGGATGGCCTTTCCCCCCCCTGTCGTTTCCCTCCTGTTGTTTAACTCCTGTTTTAACTCCGCCGTGCCACTTACCAACACGCCACTGAGGGTGAGAGGGACATGGGATGGATAGATACATAGACAGATAGATAGATAGATAGATAGAGTGATGGCTGGGGTGCTGTGTGGAGAGGTTAGGGGTGGTGTGCGTGTGAGGGGTGCCTTCCTTGATGGGATGGCCTTTCCCCCCCCTGTCGTTTCCCTCCTGTTGTTTAACTCCTGTTTTAACTCCGCCGTGCCACTTACCAACACGCCACTGAGGGTGAGAGGGACATGGGATGGATAGATACATAGACAGATAGATAGATAGATAGATAGAGTGATGGCTGGGGTGCTGTGTGGAGAGGTTAGGGGTGGTGTGCGTGTGAGGGGTGCCTTCCTTGATGGGATGGCCTTTCCCCCCCCTGTCGTTTCCCTCCTGTTGTTTAACTCCTGTTTTAACTCCGCCGTGCCACTTACCAACACGCCACTGAGGGTGAGAGGGACATGGGATGGATAGATACATAGACAGATAGATAGATAGATAGATAGAGTGATGGCTGGGGTGCTGTGTGGAGAGGTTAGGGGTGGTGTGCGTGTGAGGGGTGCCTTCCTTGATGGGATGGCCTTTCCCCCCCCTGTCGTTTCCCTCCTGTTGTTTAACTCCTGTTTTAACTCCGCCGTGCCACTTACCAACACGCCACTGAGGGTGAGAGGGACATGGGATGGATAGATACATAGACAGATAGATAGATAGATAGATAGAGTGATGGCTGGGGTGCTGTGTGGAGAGGTTAGGGGTGGTGTGCGTGTGAGGGGTGCCTTCCTTGATGGGATGGCCTTTCCCCCCCCTGTCGTTTCCCTCCTGTTGTTTAACTCCTGTTTTAACTCCGCCGTGCCACTTACCAACACGCCACTGAGGGTGAGAGGGACATGGGATGGATAGATACATAGACAGATAGATAGATAGATAGATAGAGTGATGGCTGGGGTGCTGTGTGGAGAGGTTAGGGGTGGTGTGCGTGTGAGGGGTGCCTTCCTTGATGGGATGGCCTTTCCCCCCCCTGTCGTTTCCCTCCTGTTGTTTAACTCCTGTTTTAACTCCGCCGTGCCACTTACCAACACGCCACTGAGGGTGAGAGGGACATGGGATGGATAGATACATAGACAGATAGATAGATAGATAGAGTGATGGCTGGGGTGCTGTGTGGAGAGGTTAGGGGTGGTGTGCGTGTGAGGGGTGCCTTCCTTGATGGGATGGCCTTTCCCCCCCCTGTCGTTTCCCTCCTGTTGTTTAACTCCTGTTTTAACTCCGCCGTGCCACTTACCAACACGCCACTGAGGGTGAGAGGGACATGGGATGGATAGATACATAGACAGATAGATAGATAGATAGAGTGATGGCTGGGGTGCTGTGTGGAGAGGTTAGGGGTGGTGTGCGTGTGAGGGGTGCCTTCCTTGATGGGATGGCCTTTCCCCCCCCTGTCGTTTCCCTCCTGTTGTTTAACTCCTGTTTTAACTCCGCCGTGCCACTTACCAACACGCCACTGAGGGTGAGAGGGACATGGGATGGATAGATACATAGACAGATAGATAGATAGATAGATAGAGTGATGGCTGGGGTGCTGTGTGGAGAGGTTAGGGGTGGTGTGCGTGTGAGGGGTGCCTTCCTTGATGGGATGGCCTTTCCCCCCCCTGTCGTTTCCCTCCTGTTGTTTAACTCCTGTTTTAACTCCGCCGTGCCACTTACCAACACGCCACTGAGGGTGAGAGGGACATGGGATGGATAGATACATAGACAGATAGATAGATAGATAGATAGAGTGATGGCTGGGGTGCTGTGTGGAGAGGTTAGGGGTGGTGTGCGTGTGAGGGGTGCCTTCCTTGATGGGATGGCCTTTCCCCCCCCTGTCGTTTCCCTCCTGTTGTTTAACTCCTGTTTTAACTCCGCCGTGCCACTTACCAACACGCCACTGAGGGTGAGAGGGACATGGGATGGATAGATACATAGACAGATAGATAGATAGATAGATAGAGTGATGGCTGGGGTGCTGTGTGGAGAGGTTAGGGGTGGTGTGCGTGTGAGGGGTGCCTTCCTTGATGGGATGGCCTTTCCCCCCCCTGTCGTTTCCCTCCTGTTGTTTAACTCCTGTTTTAACTCCGCCGTGCCACTTACCAACACGCCACTGAGGGTGAGAGGGACATGGGATGGATAGATACATAGACAGATAGATAGATAGATAGAGTGATGGCTGGGGTGCTGTGTGGAGAGGTTAGGGGTGGTGTGCGTGTGAGGGGTGCCTTCCTTGATGGGATGGCCTTTCCCCCCCCTGTCGTTTCCCTCCTGTTGTTTAACTCCTGTTTTAACTCCGCCGTGCCACTTACCAACACGCCACTGAGGGTGAGAGGGACATGGGATGGATAGATTCATAGACAGATAGATAGATAGATAGATAGAGTGATGGCTGGGGTGCTGTGTGGAGAGGTTAGGGGTGGTGTGCGTGTGAGGGGTGCCTTCCGTGATGGGATGGCCTTTCCCCCCCCTGTCGTTTCCCTCCTGTTGTTTAACTCCTGTTTTAACTCCGCCGTGCCACTTACCAACACGCCACTGAGGGTGAGAGGGACATGGGATGGATAGATACATAGACAGATAGATAGATAGATAGATAGAGTGATGGCTGGGGTGCTGTGTGGAGAGGTTAGGGGTGGTGTGCGTGTGAGGGGTGCCTTCCTTGATGGGATGGCCTTTCCCCCCCCTGTCGTTTCCCTCCTGTTGTTTAACTCCTGTTTTAACTCCGCCGTGCCACTTACCAACACGCCACTGAGGGTGAGAGGGACATGGGATGGATAGATACATAGACAGATAGATAGATAGATAGAGTGATGGCTGGGGTGCTGTGTGGAGAGGTTAGGGGTGGTGTGCGTGTGAGGGGTGCCTTCCTTGATGGGATGGCCTTTCCCCCCCCTGTCGTTTCCCTCCTGTTGTTTAACTCCTGTTTTAACTCCGCCGTGCCACTTACCAACACGCCACTGAGGGTGAGAGGGACATGGGATGGATAGATACATAGACAGATAGATAGATAGATAGAGTGATGGCTGGGGTGCTGTGTGGAGAGGTTAGGGGTGGTGTGCGTGTGAGGGGTGCTAGGGTTGCTGGGTGCCTTACTTGCTGCATGATTCCTCTTGTTGTTGCAGGTTGCAGGTTGATGGGATGGCCTTTCCCCCCCCTGTCGTTTCCCTCCTGTTGTTTAACTCCTGTTTTAACTCCGCCGTGCCACTTACCAACACGCCACTGAGGGTGAGAGGGACATGGGATGGATAGATACATAGACAGATAGATAGATAGATAGATAGAGTGATGGCTGGGGTGCTGTGTGGAGAGGTTAGGGGTGGTGTGCGTGTGAGGGGTGCCTTCCTTGATGGGATGGCCTTTCCCCCCCCTGTCGTTTCCCTCCTGTTGTTTAACTCCTGTTTTAACTCCGCCGTGCCACTTACCAACACGCCACTGAGGGTGAGAGGGACATGGGATGGATAGATACATAGACAGATAGATAGATAGATAGAGTGATGGCTGGGGTGCTGTGTGGAGAGGTTAGGGGTGGTGTGCGTGTGAGGGGTGCCTTCCTTGATGGGATGGCCTTTCCCCCCCCTGTCGTTTCCCTCCTGTTGTTTAACTCCTGTTTTAACTCCGCCGTGCCACTTACCAACACGCCACTGAGGGTGAGAGGGACATGGGATGGATAGATTCATAGACAGATAGATAGATAGATAGATAGAGTGATGGCTGGGGTGCTGTGTGGAGAGGTTAGGGGTGGTGTGCGTGTGAGGGGTGCCTTCCGTGATGGGATGGCCTTTCCCCCCCCTGTCGTTTCCCTCCTGTTGTTTAACTCCTGTTTTAACTCCGCCGTGCCACTTACCAACACGCCACTGAGGGTGAGAGGGACATGGGATGGATAGATACATAGACAGATAGATAGATAGATAGATAGAGTGATGGCTGGGGTGCTGTGTGGAGAGGTTAGGGGTGGTGTGCGTGTGAGGGGTGCCTTCCTTGATGGGATGGCCTTTCCCCCCCCTGTCGTTTCCCTCCTGTTGTTTAACTCCTGTTTTAACTCCGCCGTGCCACTTACCAACACGCCACTGAGGGTGAGAGGGACATGGGATGGATAGATACATAGACAGATAGATAGATAGATAGAGTGATGGCTGGGGTGCTGTGTGGAGAGGTTAGGGGTGGTGTGCGTGTGAGGGGTGCTAGGGTTGCTGGGTGCCTTACTTGCTGCATGATTCCTCTTGTTGTTGCAGGTTGCAGGTTGATGGGATGGCCTTTCCCCCCCCTGTCGTTTCCCTCCTGTTGTTTAACTCCTGTTTTAACTCCGCCGTGCCACTTACCAACACGCCACTGAGGGTGAGAGGGACATGGGATGGATAGATACATAGACAGATAGATAGATAGATAGAGTGATGGCTGGGGTGCTGTGTGGAGAGGTTAGGGGTGGTGTGCGTGTGAGGGGTGCTAGGGTTGCTGGGTGCCTTACTTGCTGCATGATTCCTCTTGTTGTTGCAGGTTGCAGGTTGATGGGATGGCCTTTCCCCCCCCTGTCGTTTCCCTCCTGTTGTTTAACTCCTGTTTTAACTCCGCCGTGCCACTTACCAACACGCCACTGAGGGTGAGAGGGACATGGGATGGATAGATACATAGACAGATAGATAGATAGATAGATAGAGTGATGGCTGGGGTGCTGTGTGGAGAGGTTAGGGGTGGTGTGCGTGTGAGGGGTGCTAGGGTTGCTGGGTGCCTTACTTGCTGCATGATTCCTCTTGTTGTTGCAGGTTGCAGGTTGATGGGATGGCCTTTCCCCCCCCTGTCGTTTCCCTCCTGTTGTTTAACTCCTGTTTTAACTCCGCCGTGCCACTTACCAACACGCCACTGAGGGTGAGAGGGACATGGGATGGATAGATACATAGACAGATAGATAGATAGATAGATAGAGTGATGGCTGGGGTGCTGTGTGGAGAGGTTAGGGGTGGTGTGCGTGTGAGGGGTGCCTTCCTTGATGGGATGGCCTTTCCCCCCCCTGTCGTTTCCCTCCTGTTGTTTAACTCCTGTTTTAACTCCGCCGTGCCACTTACCAACACGCCACTGAGGGTGAGAGGGACATGGGATGGATAGATACATAGACAGATAGATAGATAGATAGATAGAGTGATGGCTGGGGTGCTGTGTGGAGAGGTTAGGGGTGGTGTGCGTGTGAGGGGTGCCTTCCTTGATGGGATGGCCTTTCCCCCCCCTGTCGTTTCCCTCCTGTTGTTTAACTCCTGTTTTAACTCCGCCGTGCCACTTACCAACACGCCACTGAGGGTGAGAGGGACATGGGATGGATAGATACATAGACAGATAGATAGACAGATAGATAGAGTGATGGCTGGGGTGCTGTGTGGAGAGGTTAGGGGTGGTGTGCGTGTGAGGGGTGCCTTCCTTGATGGGATGGCCTTTCCCCCCCCTGTCGTTTCCCTCCTGTTGTTTAACTCCTGTTTTAACTCCGCCGTGCCACTTACCAACACGCCACTGAGGGTGAGAGGGACATGGGATGGATAGATACATAGACAGATAGATAGATAGATAGATAGAGTGATGGCTGGGGTGCTGTGTGGAGAGGTTAGGGGTGGTGTGCGTGTGAGGGGTGCCTTCCTTGATGGGATGGCCTTTCCCCCCCCTGTCGTTTCCCTCCTGTTGTTTAACTCCTGTTTTAACTCCGCCGTGCCACTTACCAACACGCCACTGAGGGTGAGAGGGACATGGGATGGATAGATACATAGACAGATAGATAGATAGATAGATAGAGTGATGGCTGGGGTGCTGTGTGGAGAGGTTAGGGGTGGTGTGCGTGTGAGGGGTGCCTTCCTTGATGGGATGGCCTTTCCCCCCCCTGTCGTTTCCCTCCTGTTGTTTAACTCCTGTTTTAACTCCGCCGTGCCACTTACCAACACGCCACTGAGGGTGAGAGGGACATGGGATGGATAGATACATAGACAGATAGATAGATAGATAGATAGAGTGATGGCTGGGGTGCTGTGTGGAGAGGTTAGGGGTGGTGTGCGTGTGAGGGGTGCCTTCCTTGATGGGATGGCCTTTCCCCCCCCTGTCGTTTCCCTCCTGTTGTTTAACTCCTGTTTTAACTCCGCCGTGCCACTTACCAACACGCCACTGAGGGTGAGAGGGACATGGGATGGATAGATACATAGACAGATAGATAGATAGATAGATAGAGTGATGGCTGGGGTGCTGTGTGGAGAGGTTAGGGGTGGTGTGCGTGTGAGGGGTGCCTTCCTTGATGGGATGGCCTTTCCCCCCCCTGTCGTTTCCCTCCTGTTGTTTAACTCCTGTTTTAACTCCGCCGTGCCACTTACCAACACGCCACTGAGGGTGAGAGGGACATGGGATGGATAGATACATAGACAGATAGATAGATAGATAGATAGAGTGATGGCTGGGGTGCTGTGTGGAGAGGTTAGGGGTGGTGTGCGTGTGAGGGGTGCCTTCCTTGATGGGATGGCCTTTCCCCCCCCTGTCGTTTCCCTCCTGTTGTTTAACTCCTGTTTTAACTCCGCCGTGCCACTTACCAACACGCCACTGAGGGTGAGAGGGACATGGGATGGATAGATACATAGACAGATAGATAGAGTGATGGCTGGGGTGCTGTGTGGAGAGGTTAGGGGTGGTGTGCGTGTGAGGGGTGCCTTCCTTGATGGGATGGCCTTTCCCCCCCCTGTCGTTTCCCTCCTGTTGTTTAACTCCTGTTTTAACTCCGCCGTGCCACTTACCAACACGCCACTGAGGGTGAGAGGGACATGGGATGGATAGATACATAGACAGATAGATAGATAGATAGAGTGATGGCTGGGGTGCTGTGTGGAGAGGTTAGGGGTGGTGTGCGTGTGAGGGGTGCCTTCCTTGATGGGATGGCCTTTCCCCCCCCTGTCGTTTCCCTCCTGTTGTTTAACTCCTGTTTTAACTCCGCCGTGCCACTTACCAACACGCCACTGAGGGTGAGAGGGACATGGGATGGATAGATACATAGACAGATAGATAGATAGATAGAGTGATGGCTGGGGTGCTGTGTGGAGAGGTTAGGGGTGGTGTGCGTGTGAGGGGTGCTAGGGTTGCTGGGTGCCTTACTTGCTGCATGATTCCTCTTGTTGTTGCAGGTTGCAGGTTGATGGGATGGCCTTTCCCCCCCCTGTCGTTTCCCTCCTGTTGTTTAACTCCTGTTTTAACTCCGCCGTGCCACTTACCAACACGCCACTGAGGGTGAGAGGGACATGGGATGGATAGATACATAGACAGATAGATAGATAGATAGAGTGATGGCTGGGGTGCTGTGTGGAGAGGTTAGGGGTGGTGTGCGTGTGAGGGGTGCTAGGGTTGCTGGGTGCCTTACTTGCTGCATGATTCCTCTTGTTGTTGCAGGTTGCAGGTTGATGGGATGGCCTTTCCCCCCCCTGTCGTTTCCCTCCTGTTGTTTAACTCCTGTTTTAACTCCGCCGTGCCACTTACCAACACGCCACTGAGGGTGAGAGGGACATGGGATGGATAGATACATAGACAGATAGATAGAGTGATGGCTGGGGTGCTGTGTGGAGAGGTTAGGGGTGGTGTGCGTGTGAGGGGTGCCTTCCTTGATGGGATGGCCTTTCCCCCCCCTGTCGTTTCCCTCCTGTTGTTTAACTCCTGTTTTAACTCCGCCGTGCCACTTACCAACACGCCACTGAGGGTGAGAGGGACATGGGATGGATAGATACATAGACAGATAGATAGATAGATAGAGTGATGGCTGGGGTGCTGTGTGGAGAGGTTAGGGGTGGTGTGCGTGTGAGGGGTGCTAGGGTTGCTGGGTGCCTTACTTGCTGCATGATTCCTCTTGTTGTTGCAGGTTGCAGGTTGATGGGATGGCCTTTCCCCCCCCTGTCGTTTCCCTCCTGTTGTTTAACTCCTGTTTTAACTCCGCCGTGCCACTTACCAACACGCCACTGAGGGTGAGAGGGACATGGGATGGATAGATACATAGACAGATAGATAGATAGATAGATAGAGTGATGGCTGGGGTGCTGTGTGGAGAGGTTAGGGGTGGTGTGCGTGTGAGGGGTGCTAGGGTTGCTGGGTGCCTTACTTGCTGCATGATTCCTCTTGTTGTTGCAGGTTGCAGGTTGATGGGATGGCCTTTCCCCCCCCTGTCGTTTCCCTCCTGTTGTTTAACTCCTGTTTTAACTCCGCCGTGCCACTTACCAACACGCCACTGAGGGTGAGAGGGACATGGGATGGATAGATACATAGACAGATAGATAGATAGATAGATAGAGTGATGGCTGGGGTGCTGTGTGGAGAGGTTAGGGGTGGTGTGCGTGTGAGGGGTGCCTTCCTTGATGGGATGGCCTTTCCCCCCCCTGTCGTTTCCCTCCTGTTGTTTAACTCCTGTTTTAACTCCGCCGTGCCACTTACCAACACGCCACTGAGGGTGAGAGGGACATGGGATGGATAGATACATAGACAGATAGATAGATAGATAGATAGAGTGATGGCTGGGGTGCTGTGTGGAGAGGTTAGGGGTGGTGTGCGTGTGAGGGGTGCCTTCCTTGATGGGATGGCCTTTCCCCCCCCTGTCGTTTCCCTCCTGTTGTTTAACTCCTGTTTTAACTCCGCCGTGCCACTTACCAACACGCCACTGAGGGTGAGAGGGACATGGGATGGATAGATACATAGACAGATAGATAGACAGATAGATAGAGTGATGGCTGGGGTGCTGTGTGGAGAGGTTAGGGGTGGTGTGCGTGTGAGGGGTGCCTTCCTTGATGGGATGGCCTTTCCCCCCCCTGTCGTTTCCCTCCTGTTGTTTAACTCCTGTTTTAACTCCGCCGTGCCACTTACCAACACGCCACTGAGGGTGAGAGGGACATGGGATGGATAGATACATAGACAGATAGATAGATAGATAGATAGAGTGATGGCTGGGGTGCTGTGTGGAGAGGTTAGGGGTGGTGTGCGTGTGAGGGGTGCCTTCCTTGATGGGATGGCCTTTCCCCCCCCTGTCGTTTCCCTCCTGTTGTTTAACTCCTGTTTTAACTCCGCCGTGCCACTTACCAACACGCCACTGAGGGTGAGAGGGACATGGGATGGATAGATACATAGACAGATAGATAGATAGATAGATAGAGTGATGGCTGGGGTGCTGTGTGGAGAGGTTAGGGGTGGTGTGCGTGTGAGGGGTGCCTTCCTTGATGGGATGGCCTTTCCCCCCCCTGTCGTTTCCCTCCTGTTGTTTAACTCCTGTTTTAACTCCGCCGTGCCACTTACCAACACGCCACTGAGGGTGAGAGGGACATGGGATGGATAGATACATAGACAGATAGATAGATAGATAGATAGAGTGATGGCTGGGGTGCTGTGTGGAGAGGTTAGGGGTGGTGTGCGTGTGAGGGGTGCCTTCCTTGATGGGATGGCCTTTCCCCCCCCTGTCGTTTCCCTCCTGTTGTTTAACTCCTGTTTTAACTCCGCCGTGCCACTTACCAACACGCCACTGAGGGTGAGAGGGACATGGGATGGATAGATACATAGACAGATAGATAGATAGATAGATAGAGTGATGGCTGGGGTGCTGTGTGGAGAGGTTAGGGGTGGTGTGCGTGTGAGGGGTGCCTTCCTTGATGGGATGGCCTTTCCCCCCCCTGTCGTTTCCCTCCTGTTGTTTAACTCCTGTTTTAACTCCGCCGTGCCACTTACCAACACGCCACTGAGGGTGAGAGGGACATGGGATGGATAGATACATAGACAGATAGATAGATAGATAGATAGAGTGATGGCTGGGGTGCTGTGTGGAGAGGTTAGGGGTGGTGTGCGTGTGAGGGGTGCCTTCCTTGATGGGATGGCCTTTCCCCCCCCTGTCGTTTCCCTCCTGTTGTTTAACTCCTGTTTTAACTCCGCCGTGCCACTTACCAACACGCCACTGAGGGTGAGAGGGACATGGGATGGATAGATACATAGACAGATAGATAGAGTGATGGCTGGGGTGCTGTGTGGAGAGGTTAGGGGTGGTGTGCGTGTGAGGGGTGCCTTCCTTGATGGGATGGCCTTTCCCCCCCCTGTCGTTTCCCTCCTGTTGTTTAACTCCTGTTTTAACTCCGCCGTGCCACTTACCAACACGCCACTGAGGGTGAGAGGGACATGGGATGGATAGATACATAGACAGATAGATAGATAGATAGAGTGATGGCTGGGGTGCTGTGTGGAGAGGTTAGGGGTGGTGTGCGTGTGAGGGGTGCTAGGGTTGCTGGGTGCCTTACTTGCTGCATGATTCCTCTTGTTGTTGCAGGTTGCAGGTTGATGGGATGGCCTTTCCCCCCCCTGTCGTTTCCCTCCTGTTGTTTAACTCCTGTTTTAACTCCGCCGTGCCACTTACCAACACGCCACTGAGGGTGAGAGGGACATGGGATGGATAGATACATAGACAGATAGATAGATAGATAGATAGAGTGATGGCTGGGGTGCTGTGTGGAGAGGTTAGGGGTGGTGTGCGTGTGAGGGGTGCTAGGGTTGCTGGGTGCCTTACTTGCTGCATGATTCCTCTTGTTGTTGCAGGTTGCAGGTTGATGGGATGGCCTTTCCCCCCCCTGTCGTTTCCCTCCTGTTGTTTAACTCCTGTTTTAACTCCGCCGTGCCACTTACCAACACGCCACTGAGGGTGAGAGGGACATGGGATGGATAGATACATAGACAGATAGATAGATAGATAGATAGAGTGATGGCTGGGGTGCTGTGTGGAGAGGTTAGGGGTGGTGTGCGTGTGAGGGGTGCCTTCCTTGATGGGATGGCCTTTCCCCCCCCTGTCGTTTCCCTCCTGTTGTTTAACTCCTGTTTTAACTCCGCCGTGCCACTTACCAACACGCCACTGAGGGTGAGAGGGACATGGGATGGATAGATACATAGACAGATAGATAGATAGATAGATAGAGTGATGGCTGGGGTGCTGTGTGGAGAGGTTAGGGGTGGTGTGCGTGTGAGGGGTGCCTTCCTTGATGGGATGGCCTTTCCCCCCCCTGTCGTTTCCCTCCTGTTGTTTAACTCCTGTTTTAACTCCGCCGTGCCACTTACCAACACGCCACTGAGGGTGAGAGGGACATGGGATGGATAGATACATAGACAGATAGATAGACAGATAGATAGAGTGATGGCTGGGGTGCTGTGTGGAGAGGTTAGGGGTGGTGTGCGTGTGAGGGGTGCCTTCCTTGATGGGATGGCCTTTCCCCCCCCTGTCGTTTCCCTCCTGTTGTTTAACTCCTGTTTTAACTCCGCCGTGCCACTTACCAACACGCCACTGAGGGTGAGAGGGACATGGGATGGATAGATACATAGACAGATAGATAGATAGATAGATAGAGTGATGGCTGGGGTGCTGTGTGGAGAGGTTAGGGGTGGTGTGCGTGTGAGGGGTGCCTTCCTTGATGGGATGGCCTTTCCCCCCCCTGTCGTTTCCCTCCTGTTGTTTAACTCCTGTTTTAACTCCGCCGTGCCACTTACCAACACGCCACTGAGGGTGAGAGGGACATGGGATGGATAGATACATAGACAGATAGATAGATAGATAGATAGAGTGATGGCTGGGGTGCTGT
The DNA here is from genome assembly GCA_029215755.1 of Spea hammondii. Taxonomy (NCBI): domain Eukaryota; kingdom Metazoa; phylum Chordata; class Amphibia; order Anura; family Pelobatidae; genus Spea; species Spea hammondii. Next base: position 112,410 of record JARDYJ010000123.1, read on the forward strand.
GTGGAGAGGTTAGGGGTGGTGTGCGTGTGAGGGGTGCCTTCCTTGATGGGATGGCCTTTCCCCCCCCTGTCGTTTCCCTCCTGTTGTTTAACTCCTGTTTTAACTCCGCCGTGCCACTTACCAACACGCCACTGAGGGTGAGAGGGACATGGGATGGATAGATACATAGACAGATAGATAGATAGATAGATAGAGTGATGGCTGGGGTGCTGTGTGGAGAGGTTAGGGGTGGTGTGCGTGTGAGGGGTGCCTTCCTTGATGGGATGGCCTTTCCCCCCCCTGTCGTTTCCCTCCTGTTGTTTAACTCCTGTTTTAACTCCGCCGTGCCACTTACCAACACGCCACTGAGGGTGAGAGGGACATGGGATGGATAGATACATAGACAGATAGATAGATAGATAGAGTGATGGCTGGGGTGCTGTGTGGAGAGGTTAGGGGTGGTGTGCGTGTGAGGGGTGCCTTCCTTGATGGGATGGCCTTTCCCCCCCCTGTCGTTTCCCTCCTGTTGTTTAACTCCTGTTTTAACTCCGCCGTGCCACTTACCAACACGCCACTGAGGGTGAGAGGGACATGGGATGGATAGATTCATAGACAGATAGATAGATAGATAGATAGAGTGATGGCTGGGGTGCTGTGTGGAGAGGTTAGGGGTGGTGTGCGTGTGAGGGGTGCTAGGGTTGCTGGGTGCCTTACTTGCTGCATGATTCCTCTTGTTGTTGCAGGTTGCAGGTTGATGGGATGGCCTTTCCCCCCCCTGTCGTTTCCCTCCTGTTGTTTAACTCCTGTTTTAACTCCGCCGTGCCACTTACCAACACGCCACTGAGGGTGAGAGGGACATGGGATGGATAGATACATAGACAGATAGATAGATAGATAGAGTGATGGCTGGGGTGCTGTGTGGAGAGGTTAGGGGTGGTGTGCGTGTGAGGGGTGCTAGGGTTGCTGGGTGCCTTACTTGCTGCATGATTCCTCTTGTTGTTGCAGGTTGCAGGTTGATGGGATGGCCTTTCCCCCCCCTGTCGTTTCCCTCCTGTTGTTTAACTCCTGTTTTAACTCCGCCGTGCCACTTACCAACACGCCACTGAGGGTGAGAGGGACATGGGATGGATAGATACATAGACAGATAGATAGATAGATAGATAGAGTGATGGCTGGGGTGCTGTGTGGAGAGGTTAGGGGTGGTGTGCGTGTGAGGGGTGCCTTCCTTGATGGGATGGCCTTTCCCCCCCCTGTCGTTTCCCTCCTGTTGTTTAACTCCTGTTTTAACTCCGCCGTGCCACTTACCAACACGCCACTGAGGGTGAGAGGGACATGGGATGGATAGATACATAGACAGATAGATAGATAGATAGATAGAGTGATGGCTGGGGTGCTGTGTGGAGAGGTTAGGGGTGGTGTGCGTGTGAGGGGTGCCTTCCTTGATGGGATGGCCTTTCCCCCCCCTGTCGTTTCCCTCCTGTTGTTTAACTCCTGTTTTAACTCCGCCGTGCCACTTACCAACACGCCACTGAGGGTGAGAGGGACATGGGATGGATAGATACATAGACAGATAGATAGATAGATAGATAGAGTGATGGCTGGGGTGCTGTGTGGAGAGGTTAGGGGTGGTGTGCGTGTGAGGGGTGCCTTCCTTGATGGGATGGCCTTTCCCCCCCCTGTCGTTTCCCTCCTGTTGTTTAACTCCTGTTTTAACTCCGCCGTGCCACTTACCAACACGCCACTGAGGGTGAGAGGGACATGGGATGGATAGATACATAGACAGATAGATAGATAGATAGAGTGATGGCTGGGGTGCTGTGTGGAGAGGTTAGGGGTGGTGTGCGTGTGAGGGGTGCCTTCCTTGATGGGATGGCCTTTCCCCCCCCTGTCGTTTCCCTCCTGTTGTTTAACTCCTGTTTTAACTCCGCCGTGCCACTTACCAACACGCCACTGAGGGTGAGAGGGACATGGGATGGATAGATTCATAGACAGATAGATAGATAGATAGATAGAGTGATGGCTGGGGTGCTGTGTGGAGAGGTTAGGGGTGGTGTGCGTGTGAGGGGTGCTAGGGTTGCTGGGTGCCTTACTTGCTGCATGATTCCTCTTGTTGTTGCAGGTTGCAGGTTGATGGGATGGCCTTTCCCCCCCCTGTCGTTTCCCTCCTGTTGTTTAACTCCTGTTTTAACTCCGCCGTGCCACTTACCAACACGCCACTGAGGGTGAGAGGGACATGGGATGGATAGATACATAGACAGATAGATAGATAGATAGAGTGATGGCTGGGGTGCTGTGTGGAGAGGTTAGGGGTGGTGTGCGTGTGAGGGGTGCTAGGGTTGCTGGGTGCCTTACTTGCTGCATGATTCCTCTTGTTGTTGCAGGTTGCAGGTTGATGGGATGGCCTTTCCCCCCCCTGTCGTTTCCCTCCTGTTGTTTAACTCCTGTTTTAACTCCGCCGTGCCACTTACCAACACGCCACTGAGGGTGAGAGGGACATGGGATGGATAGATACATAGACAGATAGATAGATAGATAGATAGAGTGATGGCTGGGGTGCTGTGTGGAGAGGTTAGGGGTGGTGTGCGTGTGAGGGGTGCCTTCCTTGATGGGATGGCCTTTCCCCCCCCTGTCGTTTCCCTCCTGTTGTTTAACTCCTGTTTTAACTCCGCCGTGCCACTTACCAACACGCCACTGAGGGTGAGAGGGACATGGGATGGATAGATTCATAGACAGATAGATAGATAGATAGATAGAGTGATGGCTGGGGTGCTGTGTGGAGAGGTTAGGGGTGGTGTGCGTGTGAGGGGTGCTAGGGTTGCTGGGTGCCTTACTTGCTGCATGATTCCTCTTGTTGTTGCAGGTTGCAGGTTGATGGGATGGCCTTTCCCCCCCCTGTCGTTTCCCTCCTGTTGTTTAACTCCTGTTTTAACTCCGCCGTGCCACTTACCAACACGCCACTGAGGGTGAGAGGGACATGGGATGGATAGATACATAGACAGATAGATAGAGTGATGGCTGGGGTGCTGTGTGGAGAGGTTAGGGGTGGTGTGCGTGTGAGGGGTGCCTTCCTTGATGGGATGGCCTTTCCCCCCCCTGTCGTTTCCCTCCTGTTGTTTAACTCCTGTTTTAACTCCGCCGTGCCACTTACCAACACGCCACTGAGGGTGAGAGGGACATGGGATGGATAGATACATAGACAGATAGATAGATAGATAGAGTGATGGCTGGGGTGCTGTGTGGAGAGGTTAGGGGTGGTGTGCGTGTGAGGGGTGCCTTCCTTGATGGGATGGCCTTTCCCCCCCCTGTCGTTTCCCTCCTGTTGTTTAACTCCTGTTTTAACTCCGCCGTGCCACTTACCAACACGCCACTGAGGGTGAGAGGGACATGGGATGGATAGATACATAGACAGATAGATAGATAGATAGAGTGATGGCTGGGGTGCTGTGTGGAGAGGTTAGGGGTGGTGTGCGTGTGAGGGGTGCCTTCCTTGATGGGATGGCCTTTCCCCCCCCTGTCGTTTCCCTCCTGTTGTTTAACTCCTGTTTTAACTCCGCCGTGCCACTTACCAACACGCCACTGAGGGTGAGAGGGACATGGGATGGATAGATACATAGACAGATAGATAGATAGATAGATAGAGTGATGGCTGGGGTGCTGTGTGGAGAGGTTAGGGGTGGTGTGCGTGTGAGGGGTGCTAGGGTTGCTGGGTGCCTTACTTGCTGCATGATTCCTCTTGTTGTTGCAGGTTGCAGGTTGATGGGATGGCCTTTCCCCCCCCTGTCGTTTCCCTCCTGTTGTTTAACTCCTGTTTTAACTCCGCCGTGCCACTTACCAACACGCCACTGAGGGTGAGAGGGACATGGGATGGATAGATACATAGACAGATAGATAGATAGATAGATAGAGTGATGGCTGGGGTGCTGTGTGGAGAGGTTAGGGGTGGTGTGCGTGTGAGGGGTGCCTTCCTTGATGGGATGGCCTTTCCCCCCCCTGTCGTTTCCCTCCTGTTGTTTAACTCCTGTTTTAACTCCGCCGTGCCACTTACCAACACGCCACTGAGGGTGAGAGGGACATGGGATGGATAGATACATAGACAGATAGATAGATAGATAGATAGAGTGATGGCTGGGGTGCTGTGTGGAGAGGTTAGGGGTGGTGTGCGTGTGAGGGGTGCCTTCCTTGATGGGATGGCCTTTCCCCCCCCTGTCGTTTCCCTCCTGTTGTTTAACTCCTGTTTTAACTCCGCCGTGCCACTTACCAACACGCCACTGAGGGTGAGAGGGACATGGGATGGATAGATACATAGACAGATAGATAGATAGATAGAGTGATGGCTGGGGTGCTGTGTGGAGAGGTTAGGGGTGGTGTGCGTGTGAGGGGTGCCTTCCTTGATGGGATGGCCTTTCCCCCCCCTGTCGTTTCCCTCCTGTTGTTTAACTCCTGTTTTAACTCCGCCGTGCCACTTACCAACACGCCACTGAGGGTGAGAGGGACATGGGATGGATAGATACATAGACAGATAGATAGATAGATAGAGTGATGGCTGGGGTGCTGTGTGGAGAGGTTAGGGGTGGTGTGCGTGTGAGGGGTGCCTTCCTTGATGGGATGGCCTTTCCCCCCCCTGTCGTTTCCCTCCTGTTGTTTAACTCCTGTTTTAACTCCGCCGTGCCACTTACCAACACGCCACTGAGGGTGAGAGGGACATGGGATGGATAGATACATAGACAGATAGATAGATAGATAGATAGAGTGATGGCTGGGGTGCTGTGTGGAGAGGTTAGGGGTGGTGTGCGTGTGAGGGGTGCCTTCCTTGATGGGATGGCCTTTCCCCCCCCTGTCGTTTCCCTCCTGTTGTTTAACTCCTGTTTTAACTCCGCCGTGCCACTTACCAACACGCCACTGAGGGTGAGAGGGACATGGGATGGATAGATACATAGACAGATAGATAGATAGATAGAGTGATGGCTGGGGTGCTGTGTGGAGAGGTTAGGGGTGGTGTGCGTGTGAGGGGTGCCTTCCTTGATGGGATGGCCTTTCCCCCCCCTGTCGTTTCCCTCCTGTTGTTTAACTCCTGTTTTAACTCCGCCGTGCCACTTACCAACACGCCACTGAGGGTGAGAGGGACATGGGATGGATAGATACATAGACAGATAGATAGATAGATAGATAGAGTGATGGCTGGGGTGCTGTGTGGAGAGGTTAGGGGTGGTGTGCGTGTGAGGGGTGCTAGGGTTGCTGGGTGCCTTACTTGCTGCATGATTCCTCTTGTTGTTGCAGGTTGCAGGTTGATGGGATGGCCTTTCCCCCCCCTGTCGTTTCCCTCCTGTTGTTTAACTCCTGTTTTAACTCCGCCGTGCCACTTACCAACACGCCACTGAGGGTGAGAGGGACATGGGATGGATAGATACATAGACAGATAGATAGATAGATAGATAGAGTGATGGCTGGGGTGCTGTGTGGAGAGGTTAGGGGTGGTGTGCGTGTGAGGGGTGCTAGGGTTGCTGGGTGCCTTACTTGCTGCATGATTCCTCTTGTTGTTGCAGGTTGCAGGTTGATGGGATGGCCTTTCCCCCCCCTGTCGTTTCCCTCCTGTTGTTTAACTCCTGTTTTAACTCCGCCGTGCCACTTACCAACACGCCACTGAGGGTGAGAGGGACATGGGATGGATAGATACATAGACAGATAGATAGATAGATAGATAGAGTGATGGCTGGGGTGCTGTGTGGAGAGGTTAGGGGTGGTGTGCGTGTGAGGGGTGCCTTCCTTGATGGGATGGCCTTTCCCCCCCCTGTCGTTTCCCTCCTGTTGTTTAACTCCTGTTTTAACTCCGCCGTGCCACTTACCAACACGCCACTGAGGGTGAGAGGGACATGGGATGGATAGATACATAGACAGATAGATAGATAGATAGATAGAGTGATGGCTGGGGTGCTGTGTGGAGAGGTTAGGGGTGGTGTGCGTGTGAGGGGTGCCTTCCTTGATGGGATGGCCTTTCCCCCCCCTGTCGTTTCCCTCCTGTTGTTTAACTCCTGTTTTAACTCCGCCGTGCCACTTACCAACACGCCACTGAGGGTGAGAGGGACATGGGATGGATAGATACATAGACAGATAGATAGAGTGATGGCTGGGGTGCTGTGTGGAGAGGTTAGGGGTGGTGTGCGTGTGAGGGGTGCCTTCCTTGATGGGATGGCCTTTCCCCCCCCTGTCGTTTCCCTCCTGTTGTTTAACTCCTGTTTTAACTCCGCCGTGCCACTTACCAACACGCCACTGAGGGTGAGAGGGACATGGGATGGATAGATACATAGACAGATAGATAGATAGATAGAGTGATGGCTGGGGTGCTGTGTGGAGAGGTTAGGGGTGGTGTGCGTGTGAGGGGTGCTAGGGTTGCTGGGTGCCTTACTTGCTGCATGATTCCTCTTGTTGTTGCAGGTTGCAGGTTGATGGGATGGCCTTTCCCCCCCCTGTCGTTTCCCTCCTGTTGTTTAACTCCTGTTTTAACTCCGCCGTGCCACTTACCAACACGCCACTGAGGGTGAGAGGGACATGGGATGGATAGATACATAGACAGATAGATAGATAGATAGATAGAGTGATGGCTGGGGTGCTGTGTGGAGAGGTTAGGGGTGGTGTGCGTGTGAGGGGTGCTAGGGTTGCTGGGTGCCTTACTTGCTGCATGATTCCTCTTGTTGTTGCAGGTTGCAGGTTGATGGGATGGCCTTTCCCCCCCCTGTCGTTTCCCTCCTGTTGTTTAACTCCTGTTTTAACTCCGCCGTGCCACTTACCAACACGCCACTGAGGGTGAGAGGGACATGGGATGGATAGATACATAGACAGATAGATAGATAGATAGATAGAGTGATGGCTGGGGTGCTGTGTGGAGAGGTTAGGGGTGGTGTGCGTGTGAGGGGTGCCTTCCTTGATGGGATGGCCTTTCCCCCCCCTGTCGTTTCCCTCCTGTTGTTTAACTCCTGTTTTAACTCCGCCGTGCCACTTACCAACACGCCACTGAGGGTGAGAGGGACATGGGATGGATAGATACATAGACAGATAGATAGATAGATAGATAGAGTGATGGCTGGGGTGCTGTGTGGAGAGGTTAGGGGTGGTGTGCGTGTGAGGGGTGCCTTCCTTGATGGGATGGCCTTTCCCCCCCCTGTCGTTTCCCTCCTGTTGTTTAACTCCTGTTTTAACTCCGCCGTGCCACTTACCAACACGCCACTGAGGGTGAGAGGGACATGGGATGGATAGATACATAGACAGATAGATAGACAGATAGATAGAGTGATGGCTGGGGTGCTGTGTGGAGAGGTTAGGGGTGGTGTGCGTGTGAGGGGTGCCTTCCTTGATGGGATGGCCTTTCCCCCCCCTGTCGTTTCCCTCCTGTTGTTTAACTCCTGTTTTAACTCCGCCGTGCCACTTACCAACACGCCACTGAGGGTGAGAGGGACATGGGATGGATAGATACATAGACAGATAGATAGATAGATAGATAGAGTGATGGCTGGGGTGCTGTGTGGAGAGGTTAGGGGTGGTGTGCGTGTGAGGGGTGCCTTCCTTGATGGGATGGCCTTTCCCCCCCCTGTCGTTTCCCTCCTGTTGTTTAACTCCTGTTTTAACTCCGCCGTGCCACTTACCAACACGCCACTGAGGGTGAGAGGGACATGGGATGGATAGATACATAGACAGATAGATAGATAGATAGATAGAGTGATGGCTGGGGTGCTGTGTGGAGAGGTTAGGGGTGGTGTGCGTGTGAGGGGTGCCTTCCTTGATGGGATGGCCTTTCCCCCCCCTGTCGTTTCCCTCCTGTTGTTTAACTCCTGTTTTAACTCCGCCGTGCCACTTACCAACACGCCACTGAGGGTGAGAGGGACATGGGATGGATAGATACATAGACAGATAGATAGATAGATAGATAGAGTGATGGCTGGGGTGCTGTGTGGAGAGGTTAGGGGTGGTGTGCGTGTGAGGGGTGCCTTCCTTGATGGGATGGCCTTTCCCCCCCCTGTCGTTTCCCTCCTGTTGTTTAACTCCTGTTTTAACTCCGCCGTGCCACTTACCAACACGCCACTGAGGGTGAGAGGGACATGGGATGGATAGATACATAGACAGATAGATAGATAGATAGAGTGATGGCTGGGGTGCTGTGTGGAGAGGTTAGGGGTGGTGTGCGTGTGAGGGGTGCCTTCCTTGATGGGATGGCCTTTCCCCCCCCTGTCGTTTCCCTCCTGTTGTTTAACTCCTGTTTTAACTCCGCCGTGCCACTTACCAACACGCCACTGAGGGTGAGAGGGACATGGGATGGATAGATTCATAGACAGATAGATAGATAGATAGATAGAGTGATGGCTGGGGTGCTGTGTGGAGAGGTTAGGGGTGGTGTGCGTGTGAGGGGTGCTAGGGTTGCTGGGTGCCTTACTTGCTGCATGATTCCTCTTGTTGTTGCAGGTTGCAGGTTGATGGGATGGCCTTTCCCCCCCCTGTCGTTTCCCTCCTGTTGTTTAACTCCTGTTTTAACTCCGCCGTGCCACTTACCAACACGCCACTGAGGGTGAGAGGGACATGGGATGGATAGATACATAGACAGATAGATAGATAGATAGAGTGATGGCTGGGGTGCTGTGTGGAGAGGTTAGGGGTGGTGTGCGTGTGAGGGGTGCTAGGGTTGCTGGGTGCCTTACTTGCTGCATGATTCCTCTTGTTGTTGCAGGTTGCAGGTTGATGGGATGGCCTTTCCCCCCCCTGTCGTTTCCCTCCTGTTGTTTAACTCCTGTTTTAACTCCGCCGTGCCACTTACCAACACGCCACTGAGGGTGAGAGGGACATGGGATGGATAGATACATAGACAGATAGATAGATAGATAGATAGAGTGATGGCTGGGGTGCTGTGTGGAGAGGTTAGGGGTGGTGTGCGTGTGAGGGGTGCCTTCCTTGATGGGATGGCCTTTCCCCCCCCTGTCGTTTCCCTCCTGTTGTTTAACTCCTGTTTTAACTCCGCCGTGCCACTTACCAACACGCCACTGAGGGTGAGAGGGACATGGGATGGATAGATACATAGACAGATAGATAGATAGATAGATAGAGTGATGGCTGGGGTGCTGTGTGGAGAGGTTAGGGGTGGTGTGCGTGTGAGGGGTGCCTTCCTTGATGGGATGGCCTTTCCCCCCCCTGTCGTTTCCCTCCTGTTGTTTAACTCCTGTTTTAACTCCGCCGTGCCACTTACCAACACGCCACTGAGGGTGAGAGGGACATGGGATGGATAGATACATAGACAGATAGATAGATAGATAGATAGAGTGATGGCTGGGGTGCTGTGTGGAGAGGTTAGGGGTGGTGTGCGTGTGAGGGGTGCCTTCCTTGATGGGATGGCCTTTCCCCCCCCTGTCGTTTCCCTCCTGTTGTTTAACTCCTGTTTTAACTCCGCCGTGCCACTTACCAACACGCCACTGAGGGTGAGAGGGACATGGGATGGATAGATACATAGACAGATAGATAGATAGATAGAGTGATGGCTGGGGTGCTGTGTGGAGAGGTTAGGGGTGGTGTGCGTGTGAGGGGTGCCTTCCTTGATGGGATGGCCTTTCCCCCCCCTGTCGTTTCCCTCCTGTTGTTTAACTCCTGTTTTAACTCCGCCGTGCCACTTACCAACACGCCACTGAGGGTGAGAGGGACATGGGATGGATAGATTCATAGACAGATAGATAGATAGATAGATAGAGTGATGGCTGGGGTGCTGTGTGGAGAGGTTAGGGGTGGTGTGCGTGTGAGGGGTGCTAGGGTTGCTGGGTGCCTTACTTGCTGCATGATTCCTCTTGTTGTTGCAGGTTGCAGGTTGATGGGATGGCCTTTCCCCCCCCTGTCGTTTCCCTCCTGTTGTTTAACTCCTGTTTTAACTCCGCCGTGCCACTTACCAACACGCCACTGAGGGTGAGAGGGACATGGGATGGATAGATACATAGACAGATAGATAGATAGATAGAGTGATGGCTGGGGTGCTGTGTGGAGAGGTTAGGGGTGGTGTGCGTGTGAGGGGTGCTAGGGTTGCTGGGTGCCTTACTTGCTGCATGATTCCTCTTGTTGTTGCAGGTTGCAGGTTGATGGGATGGCCTTTCCCCCCCCTGTCGTTTCCCTCCTGTTGTTTAACTCCTGTTTTAACTCCGCCGTGCCACTTACCAACACGCCACTGAGGGTGAGAGGGACATGGGATGGATAGATACATAGACAGATAGATAGATAGATAGATAGAGTGATGGCTGGGGTGCTGTGTGGAGAGGTTAGGGGTGGTGTGCGTGTGAGGGGTGCCTTCCTTGATGGGATGGCCTTTCCCCCCCCTGTCGTTTCCCTCCTGTTGTTTAACTCCTGTTTTAACTCCGCCGTGCCACTTACCAACACGCCACTGAGGGTGAGAGGGACATGGGATGGATAGATTCATAGACAGATAGATAGATAGATAGATAGAGTGATGGCTGGGGTGCTGTGTGGAGAGGTTAGGGGTGGTGTGCGTGTGAGGGGTGCTAGGGTTGCTGGGTGCCTTACTTGCTGCATGATTCCTCTTGTTGTTGCAGGTTGCAGGTTGATGGGATGGCCTTTCCCCCCCCTGTCGTTTCCCTCCTGTTGTTTAACTCCTGTTTTAACTCCGCCGTGCCACTTACCAACACGCCACTGAGGGTGAGAGGGACATGGGATGGATAGATACATAGACAGATAGATAGAGTGATGGCTGGGGTGCTGTGTGGAGAGGTTAGGGGTGGTGTGCGTGTGAGGGGTGCCTTCCTTGATGGGATGGCCTTTCCCCCCCCTGTCGTTTCCCTCCTGTTGTTTAACTCCTGTTTTAACTCCGCCGTGCCACTTACCAACACGCCACTGAGGGTGAGAGGGACATGGGATGGATAGATACATAGACAGATAGATAGATAGATAGAGTGATGGCTGGGGTGCTGTGTGGAGAGGTTAGGGGTGGTGTGCGTGTGAGGGGTGCCTTCCTTGATGGGATGGCCTTTCCCCCCCCTGTCGTTTCCCTCCTGTTGTTTAACTCCTGTTTTAACTCCGCCGTGCCACTTACCAACACGCCACTGAGGGTGAGAGGGACATGGGATGGATAGATACATAGACAGATAGATAGATAGATAGAGTGATGGCTGGGGTGCTGTGTGGAGAGGTTAGGGGTGGTGTGCGTGTGAGGGGTGCCTTCCTTGATGGGATGGCCTTTCCCCCCCCTGTCGTTTCCCTCCTGTTGTTTAACTCCTGTTTTAACTCCGCCGTGCCACTTACCAACACGCCACTGAGGGTGAGAGGGACATGGGATGGATAGATACATAGACAGATAGATAGATAGATAGATAGAGTGATGGCTGGGGTGCTGTGTGGAGAGGTTAGGGGTGGTGTGCGTGTGAGGGGTGCTAGGGTTGCTGGGTGCCTTACTTGCTGCATGATTCCTCTTGTTGTTGCAGGTTGCAGGTTGATGGGATGGCCTTTCCCCCCCCTGTCGTTTCCCTCCTGTTGTTTAACTCCTGTTTTAACTCCGCCGTGCCACTTACCAACACGCCACTGAGGGTGAGAGGGACATGGGATGGATAGATACATAGACAGATAGATAGATAGATAGATAGAGTGATGGCTGGGGTGCTGTGTGGAGAGGTTAGGGGTGGTGTGCGTGTGAGGGGTGCCTTCCTTGATGGGATGGCCTTTCCCCCCCCTGTCGTTTCCCTCCTGTTGTTTAACTCCTGTTTTAACTCCGCCGTGCCACTTACCAACACGCCACTGAGGGTGAGAGGGACATGGGATGGATAGATACATAGACAGATAGATAGATAGATAGATAGAGTGATGGCTGGGGTGCTGTGTGGAGAGGTTAGGGGTGGTGTGCGTGTGAGGGGTGCCTTCCTTGATGGGATGGCCTTTCCCCCCCCTGTCGTTTCCCTCCTGTTGTTTAACTCCTGTTTTAACTCCGCCGTGCCACTTACCAACACGCCACTGAGGGTGAGAGGGACATGGGATGGATAGATACATAGACAGATAGATAGATAGATAGAGTGATGGCTGGGGTGCTGTGTGGAGAGGTTAGGGGTGGTGTGCGTGTGAGGGGTGCCTTCCTTGATGGGATGGCCTTTCCCCCCCCTGTCGTTTCCCTCCTGTTGTTTAACTCCTGTTTTAACTCCGCCGTGCCACTTACCAACACGCCACTGAGGGTGAGAGGGACATGGGATGGATAGATACATAGACAGATAGATAGATAGATAGAGTGATGGCTGGGGTGCTGTGTGGAGAGGTTAGGGGTGGTGTGCGTGTGAGGGGTGCCTTCCTTGATGGGATGGCCTTTCCCCCCCCTGTCGTTTCCCTCCTGTTGTTTAACTCCTGTTTTAACTCCGCCGTGCCACTTACCAACACGCCACTGAGGGTGAGAGGGACATGGGATGGATAGATACATAGACAGATAGATAGATAGATAGATAGAGTGATGGCTGGGGTGCTGTGTGGAGAGGTTAGGGGTGGTGTGCGTGTGAGGGGTGCCTTCCTTGATGGGATGGCCTTTCCCCCCCCTGTCGTTTCCCTCCTGTTGTTTAACTCCTGTTTTAACTCCGCCGTGCCACTTACCAACACGCCACTGAGGGTGAGAGGGACATGGGATGGATAGATACATAGACAGATAGATAGATAGATAGAGTGATGGCTGGGGTGCTGTGTGGAGAGGTTAGGGGTGGTGTGCGTGTGAGGGGTGCCTTCCTTGATGGGATGGCCTTTCCCCCCCCTGTCGTTTCCCTCCTGTTGTTTAACTCCTGTTTTAACTCCGCCGTGCCACTTACCAACACGCCACTGAGGGTGAGAGGGACATGGGATGGATAGATACATAGACAGATAGATAGATAGATAGATAGAGTGATGGCTGGGGTGCTGTGTGGAGAGGTTAGGGGTGGTGTGCGTGTGAGGGGTGCTAGGGTTGCTGGGTGCCTTACTTGCTGCATGATTCCTCTTGTTGTTGCAGGTTGCAGGTTGATGGGATGGCCTTTCCCCCCCCTGTCGTTTCCCTCCTGTTGTTTAACTCCTGTTTTAACTCCGCCGTGCCACTTACCAACACGCCACTGAGGGTGAGAGGGACATGGGATGGATAGATACATAGACAGATAGATAGATAGATAGATAGAGTGATGGCTGGGGTGCTGTGTGGAGAGGTTAGGGGTGGTGTGCGTGTGAGGGGTGCTAGGGTTGCTGGGTGCCTTACTTGCTGCATGATTCCTCTTGTTGTTGCAGGTTGCAGGTTGATGGGATGGCCTTTCCCCCCCCTGTCGTTTCCCTCCTGTTGTTTAACTCCTGTTTTAACTCCGCCGTGCCACTTACCAACACGCCACTGAGGGTGAGAGGGACATGGGATGGATAGATACATAGACAGATAGATAGATAGATAGATAGAGTGATGGCTGGGGTGCTGTGTGGAGAGGTTAGGGGTGGTGTGCGTGTGAGGGGTGCCTTCCTTGATGGGATGGCCTTTCCCCCCCCTGTCGTTTCCCTCCTGTTGTTTAACTCCTGTTTTAACTCCGCCGTGCCACTTACCAACACGCCACTGAGGGTGAGAGGGACATGGGATGGATAGATACATAGACAGATAGATAGATAGATAGATAGAGTGATGGCTGGGGTGCTGTGTGGAGAGGTTAGGGGTGGTGTGCGTGTGAGGGGTGCCTTCCTTGATGGGATGGCCTTTCCCCCCCCTGTCGTTTCCCTCCTGTTGTTTAACTCCTGTTTTAACTCCGCCGTGCCACTTACCAACACGCCACTGAGGGTGAGAGGGACATGGGATGGATAGATACATAGACAGATAGATAGATAGATAGAGTGATGGCTGGGGTGCTGTGTGGAGAGGTTAGGGGTGGTGTGCGTGTGAGGGGTGCCTTCCTTGATGGGATGGCCTTTCCCCCCCCTGTCGTTTCCCTCCTGTTGTTTAACTCCTGTTTTAACTCCGCCGTGCCACTTACCAACACGCCACTGAGGGTGAGAGGGACATGGGATGGATAGATACATAGACAGATAGATAGATAGATAGAGTGATGGCTGGGGTGCTGTGTGGAGAGGTTAGGGGTGGTGTGCGTGTGAGGGGTGCCTTCCTTGATGGGATGGCCTTTCCCCCCCCTGTCGTTTCCCTCCTGTTGTTTAACTCCTGTTTTAACTCCGCCGTGCCACTTACCAACACGCCACTGAGGGTGAGAGGGACATGGGATGGATAGATTCATAGACAGATAGATAGATAGATAGATAGAGTGATGGCTGGGGTGCTGTGTGGAGAGGTTAGGGGTGGTGTGCGTGTGAGGGGTGCTAGGGTTGCTGGGTGCCTTACTTGCTGCATGATTCCTCTTGTTGTTGCAGGTTGCAGGTTGATGGGATGGCCTTTCCCCCCCCTGTCGTTTCCCTCCTGTTGTTTAACTCCTGTTTTAACTCCGCCGTGCCACTTACCAACACGCCACTGAGGGTGAGAGGGACATGGGATGGATAGATACATAGACAGATAGATAGATAGATAGAGTGATGGCTGGGGTGCTGTGTGGAGAGGTTAGGGGTGGTGTGCGTGTGAGGGGTGCCTTCCTTGATGGGATGGCCTTTCCCCCCCCTGTCGTTTCCCTCCTGTTGTTTAACTCCTGTTTTAACTCCGCCGTGCCACTTACCAACACGCCACTGAGGGTGAGAGGGACATGGGATGGATAGATTCATAGACAGATAGATAGATAGATAGATAGAGTGATGGCTGGGGTGCTGTGTGGAGAGGTTAGGGGTGGTGTGCGTGTGAGGGGTGCTAGGGTTGCTGGGTGCCTTACTTGCTGCATGATTCCTCTTGTTGTTGCAGGTTGCAGGTTGATGGGATGGCCTTTCCCCCCCCTGTCGTTTCCCTCCTGTTGTTTAACTCCTGTTTTAACTCCGCCGTGCCACTTACCAACACGCCACTGAGGGTGAGAGGGACATGGGATGGATAGATACATAGACAGATAGATAGATAGATAGAGTGATGGCTGGGGTGCTGTGTGGAGAGGTTAGGGGTGGTGTGCGTGTGAGGGGTGCTAGGGTTGCTGGGTGCCTTACTTGCTGCATGATTCCTCTTGTTGTTGCAGGTTGCAGGTTGATGGGATGGCCTTTCCCCCCCCTGTCGTTTCCCTCCTGTTGTTTAACTCCTGTTTTAACTCCGCCGTGCCACTTACCAACACGCCACTGAGGGTGAGAGGGACATGGGATGGATAGATACATAGACAGATAGATAGATAGATAGATAGAGTGATGGCTGGGGTGCTGTGTGGAGAGGTTAGGGGTGGTGTGCGTGTGAGGGGTGCCTTCCTTGATGGGATGGCCTTTCCCCCCCCTGTCGTTTCCCTCCTGTTGTTTAACTCCTGTTTTAACTCCGCCGTGCCACTTACCAACACGCCACTGAGGGTGAGAGGGACATGGGATGGATAGATTCATAGACAGATAGATAGATAGATAGATAGAGTGATGGCTGGGGTGCTGTGTGGAGAGGTTAGGGGTGGTGTGCGTGTGAGGGGTGCTAGGGTTGCTGGGTGCCTTACTTGCTGCATGATTCCTCTTGTTGTTGCAGGTTGCAGGTTGATGGGATGGCCTTTCCCCCCCCTGTCGTTTCCCTCCTGTTGTTTAACTCCTGTTTTAACTCCGCCGTGCCACTTACCAACACGCCACTGAGGGTGAGAGGGACATGGGATGGATAGATACATAGACAGATAGATAGAGTGATGGCTGGGGTGCTGTGTGGAGAGGTTAGGGGTGGTGTGCGTGTGAGGGGTGCCTTCCTTGATGGGATGGCCTTTCCCCCCCCTGTCGTTTCCCTCCTGTTGTTTAACTCCTGTTTTAACTCCGCCGTGCCACTTACCAACACGCCACTGAGGGTGAGAGGGACATGGGATGGATAGATACATAGACAGATAGATAGATAGATAGAGTGATGGCTGGGGTGCTGTGTGGAGAGGTTAGGGGTGGTGTGCGTGTGAGGGGTGCCTTCCTTGATGGGATGGCCTTTCCCCCCCCTGTCGTTTCCCTCCTGTTGTTTAACTCCTGTTTTAACTCCGCCGTGCCACTTACCAACACGCCACTGAGGGTGAGAGGGACATGGGATGGATAGATACATAGACAGATAGATAGATAGATAGAGTGATGGCTGGGGTGCTGTGTGGAGAGGTTAGGGGTGGTGTGCGTGTGAGGGGTGCCTTCCTTGATGGGATGGCCTTTCCCCCCCCTGTCGTTTCCCTCCTGTTGTTTAACTCCTGTTTTAACTCCGCCGTGCCACTTACCAACACGCCACTGAGGGTGAGAGGGACATGGGATGGATAGATACATAGACAGATAGATAGATAGATAGATAGAGTGATGGCTGGGGTGCTGTGTGGAGAGGTTAGGGGTGGTGTGCGTGTGAGGGGTGCTAGGGTTGCTGGGTGCCTTACTTGCTGCATGATTCCTCTTGTTGTTGCAGGTTGCAGGTTGATGGGATGGCCTTTCCCCCCCCTGTCGTTTCCCTCCTGTTGTTTAACTCCTGTTTTAACTCCGCCGTGCCACTTACCAACACGCCACTGAGGGTGAGAGGGACATGGGATGGATAGATACATAGACAGATAGATAGATAGATAGATAGAGTGATGGCTGGGGTGCTGTGTGGAGAGGTTAGGGGTGGTGTGCGTGTGAGGGGTGCCTTCCTTGATGGGATGGCCTTTCCCCCCCCTGTCGTTTCCCTCCTGTTGTTTAACTCCTGTTTTAACTCCGCCGTGCCACTTACCAACACGCCACTGAGGGTGAGAGGGACATGGGATGGATAGATACATAGACAGATAGATAGATAGATAGATAGAGTGATGGCTGGGGTGCTGTGTGGAGAGGTTAGGGGTGGTGTGCGTGTGAGGGGTGCCTTCCTTGATGGGATGGCCTTTCCCCCCCCTGTCGTTTCCCTCCTGTTGTTTAACTCCTGTTTTAACTCCGCCGTGCCACTTACCAACACGCCACTGAGGGTGAGAGGGACATGGGATGGATAGATACATAGACAGATAGATAGATAGATAGAGTGATGGCTGGGGTGCTGTGTGGAGAGGTTAGGGGTGGTGTGCGTGTGAGGGGTGCCTTCCTTGATGGGATGGCCTTTCCCCCCCCTGTCGTTTCCCTCCTGTTGTTTAACTCCTGTTTTAACTCCGCCGTGCCACTTACCAACACGCCACTGAGGGTGAGAGGGACATGGGATGGATAGATACATAGACAGATAGATAGATAGATAGATAGAGTGATGGCTGGGGTGCTGTGTGGAGAGGTTAGGGGTGGTGTGCGTGTGAGGGGTGCCTTCCTTGATGGGATGGCCTTTCCCCCCCCTGTCGTTTCCCTCCTGTTGTTTAACTCCTGTTTTAACTCCGCCGTGCCACTTACCAACACGCCACTGAGGGTGAGAGGGACATGGGATGGATAGATACATAGACAGATAGATAGATAGATAGATAGAGTGATGGCTGGGGTGCTGTGTGGAGAGGTTAGGGGTGGTGTGCGTGTGAGGGGTGCCTTCCTTGATGGGATGGCCTTTCCCCCCCCTGTCGTTTCCCTCCTGTTGTTTAACTCCTGTTTTAACTCCGCCGTGCCACTTACCAACACGCCACTGAGGGTGAGAGGGACATGGGATGGATAGATACATAGACAGATAGATAGATAGATAGAGTGATGGCTGGGGTGCTGTGTGGAGAGGTTAGGGGTGGTGTGCGTGTGAGGGGTGCCTTCCTTGATGGGATGGCCTTTCCCCCCCCTGTCGTTTCCCTCCTGTTGTTTAACTCCTGTTTTAACTCCGCCGTGCCACTTACCAACACGCCACTGAGGGTGAGAGGGACATGGGATGGATAGATACATAGACAGATAGATAGATAGATAGATAGAGTGATGGCTGGGGTGCTGTGTGGAGAGGTTAGGGGTGGTGTGCGTGTGAGGGGTGCTAGGGTTGCTGGGTGCCTTACTTGCTGCATGATTCCTCTTGTTGTTGCAGGTTGCAGGTTGATGGGATGGCCTTTCCCCCCCCTGTCGTTTCCCTCCTGTTGTTTAACTCCTGTTTTAACTCCGCCGTGCCACTTACCAACACGCCACTGAGGGTGAGAGGGACATGGGATGGATAGATACATAGACAGATAGATAGATAGATAGATAGAGTGATGGCTGGGGTGCTGTGTGGAGAGGTTAGGGGTGGTGTGCGTGTGAGGGGTGCTAGGGTTGCTGGGTGCCTTACTTGCTGCATGATTCCTCTTGTTGTTGCAGGTTGCAGGTTGATGGGATGGCCTTTCCCCCCCCTGTCGTTTCCCTCCTGTTGTTTAACTCCTGTTTTAACTCCGCCGTGCCACTTACCAACACGCCACTGAGGGTGAGAGGGACATGGGATGGATAGATACATAGACAGATAGATAGATAGATAGATAGAGTGATGGCTGGGGTGCTGTGTGGAGAGGTTAGGGGTGGTGTGCGTGTGAGGGGTGCCTTCCTTGATGGGATGGCCTTTCCCCCCCCTGTCGTTTCCCTCCTGTTGTTTAACTCCTGTTTTAACTCCGCCGTGCCACTTACCAACACGCCACTGAGGGTGAGAGGGACATGGGATGGATAGATTCATAGACAGATAGATAGATAGATAGATAGAGTGATGGCTGGGGTGCTGTGTGGAGAGGTTAGGGGTGGTGTGCGTGTGAGGGGTGCTAGGGTTGCTGGGTGCCTTACTTGCTGCATGATTCCTCTTGTTGTTGCAGGTTGCAGGTTGATGGGATGGCCTTTCCCCCCCCTGTCGTTTCCCTCCTGTTGTTTAACTCCTGTTTTAACTCCGCCGTGCCACTTACCAACACGCCACTGAGGGTGAGAGGGACATGGGATGGATAGATACATAGACAGATAGATAGAGTGATGGCTGGGGTGCTGTGTGGAGAGGTTAGGGGTGGTGTGCGTGTGAGGGGTGCCTTCCTTGATGGGATGGCCTTTCCCCCCCCTGTCGTTTCCCTCCTGTTGTTTAACTCCTGTTTTAACTCCGCCGTGCCACTTACCAACACGCCACTGAGGGTGAGAGGGACATGGGATGGATAGATACATAGACAGATAGATAGATAGATAGAGTGATGGCTGGGGTGCTGTGTGGAGAGGTTAGGGGTGGTGTGCGTGTGAGGGGTGCCTTCCTTGATGGGATGGCCTTTCCCCCCCCTGTCGTTTCCCTCCTGTTGTTTAACTCCTGTTTTAACTCCGCCGTGCCACTTACCAACACGCCACTGAGGGTGAGAGGGACATGGGATGGATAGATTCATAGACAGATAGATAGATAGATAGATAGAGTGATGGCTGGGGTGCTGTGTGGAGAGGTTAGGGGTGGTGTGCGTGTGAGGGGTGCTAGGGTTGCTGGGTGCCTTACTTGCTGCATGATTCCTCTTGTTGTTGCAGGTTGCAGGTTGATGGGATGGCCTTTCCCCCCCCTGTCGTTTCCCTCCTGTTGTTTAACTCCTGTTTTAACTCCGCCGTGCCACTTACCAACACGCCACTGAGGGTGAGAGGGACATGGGATGGATAGATACATAGACAGATAGATAGATAGATAGAGTGATGGCTGGGGTGCTGTGTGGAGAGGTTAGGGGTGGTGTGCGTGTGAGGGGTGCCTTCCTTGATGGGATGGCCTTTCCCCCCCCTGTCGTTTCCCTCCTGTTGTTTAACTCCTGTTTTAACTCCGCCGTGCCACTTACCAACACGCCACTGAGGGTGAGAGGGACATGGGATGGATAGATTCATAGACAGATAGATAGATAGATAGATAGAGTGATGGCTGGGGTGCTGTGTGGAGAGGTTAGGGGTGGTGTGCGTGTGAGGGGTGCTAGGGTTGCTGGGTGCCTTACTTGCTGCATGATTCCTCTTGTTGTTGCAGGTTGCAGGTTGATGGGATGGCCTTTCCCCCCCCTGTCGTTTCCCTCCTGTTGTTTAACTCCTGTTTTAACTCCGCCGTGCCACTTACCAACACGCCACTGAGGGTGAGAGGGACATGGGATGGATAGATACATAGACAGATAGATAGATAGATAGATAGAGTGATGGCTGGGGTGCTGTGTGGAGAGGTTAGGGGTGGTGTGCGTGTGAGGGGTGCCTTCCTTGATGGGATGGCCTTTCCCCCCCCTGTCGTTTCCCTCCTGTTGTTTAACTCCTGTTTTAACTCCGCCGTGCCACTTACCAACACGCCACTGAGGGTGAGAGGGACATGGGATGGATAGATACATAGACAGATAGATAGATAGATAGATAGAGTGATGGCTGGGGTGCTGTGTGGAGAGGTTAGGGGTGGTGTGCGTGTGAGGGGTGCCTTCCTTGATGGGATGGCCTTTCCCCCCCCTGTCGTTTCCCTCCTGTTGTTTAACTCCTGTTTTAACTCCGCCGTGCCACTTACCAACACGCCACTGAGGGTGAGAGGGACATGGGATGGATAGATTCATAGACAGATAGATAGATAGATAGATAGAGTGATGGCTGGGGTGCTGTGTGGAGAGGTTAGGGGTGGTGTGCGTGTGAGGGGTGCTAGGGTTGCTGGGTGCCTTACTTGCTGCATGATTCCTCTTGTTGTTGCAGGTTGCAGGTTGATGGGATGGCCTTTCCCCCCCCTGTCGTTTCCCTCCTGTTGTTTAACTCCTGTTTTAACTCCGCCGTGCCACTTACCAACACGCCACTGAGGGTGAGAGGGACATGGGATGGATAGATACATAGACAGATAGATAGATAGATAGATAGAGTGATGGCTGGGGTGCTGTGTGGAGAGGTTAGGGGTGGTGTGCGTGTGAGGGGTGCCTTCCTTGATGGGATGGCCTTTCCCCCCCCTGTCGTTTCCCTCCTGTTGTTTAACTCCTGTTTTAACTCCGCCGTGCCACTTACCAACACGCCACTGAGGGTGAGAGGGACATGGGATGGATAGATTCATAGACAGATAGATAGATAGATAGATAGAGTGATGGCTGGGGTGCTGTGTGGAGAGGTTAGGGGTGGTGTGCGTGTGAGGGGTGCTAGGGTTGCTGGGTGCCTTACTTGCTGCATGATTCCTCTTGTTGTTGCAGGTTGCAGGTTGATGGGATGGCCTTTCCCCCCCCTGTCGTTTCCCTCCTGTTGTTTAACTCCTGTTTTAACTCCGCCGTGCCACTTACCAACACGCCACTGAGGGTGAGAGGGACATGGGATGGATAGATACATAGACAGATAGATAGATAGATAGATAGAGTGATGGCTGGGGTGCTGTGTGGAGAGGTTAGGGGTGGTGTGCGTGTGAGGGGTGCCTTCCTTGATGGGATGGCCTTTCCCCCCCCTGTCGTTTCCCTCCTGTTGTTTAACTCCTGTTTTAACTCCGCCGTGCCACTTACCAACACGCCACTGAGGGTGAGAGGGACATGGGATGGATAGATTCATAGACAGATAGATAGATAGATAGATAGAGTGATGGCTGGGGTGCTGTGTGGAGAGGTTAGGGGTGGTGTGCGTGTGAGGGGTGCTAGGGTTGCTGGGTGCCTTACTTGCTGCATGATTCCTCTTGTTGTTGCAGGTTGCAGGTTGATGGGATGGCCTTTCCCCCCCCTGTCGTTTCCCTCCTGTTGTTTAACTCCTGTTTTAACTCCGCCGTGCCACTTACCAACACGCCACTGAGGGTGAGAGGGACATGGGATGGATAGATACATAGACAGATAGATAGATAGATAGATAGAGTGATGGCTGGGGTGCTGTGTGGAGAGGTTAGGGGTGGTGTGCGTGTGAGGGGTGCCTTCCTTGATGGGATGGCCTTTCCCCCCCCTGTCGTTTCCCTCCTGTTGTTTAACTCCTGTTTTAACTCCGCCGTGCCACTTACCAACACGCCACTGAGGGTGAGAGGGACATGGGATGGATAGATTCATAGACAGATAGATAGATAGATAGATAGAGTGATGGCTGGGGTGCTGTGTGGAGAGGTTAGGGGTGGTGTGCGTGTGAGGGGTGCTAGGGTTGCTGGGTGCCTTACTTGCTGCATGATTCCTCTTGTTGTTGCAGGTTGCAGGTTGATGGGATGGCCTTTCCCCCCCCTGTCGTTTCCCTCCTGTTGTTTAACTCCTGTTTTAACTCCGCCGTGCCACTTACCAACACGCCACTGAGGGTGAGAGGGACATGGGATGGATAGATACATAGACAGATAGATAGATAGATAGATAGAGTGATGGCTGGGGTGCTGTGTGGAGAGGTTAGGGGTGGTGTGCGTGTGAGGGGTGCCTTCCTTGATGGGATGGCCTTTCCCCCCCCTGTCGTTTCCCTCCTGTTGTTTAACTCCTGTTTTAACTCCGCCGTGCCACTTACCAACACGCCACTGAGGGTGAGAGGGACATGGGATGGATAGATACATAGACAGATAGATAGATAGATAGAGTGATGGCTGGGGTGCTGTGTGGAGAGGTTAGGGGTGGTGTGCGTGTGAGGGGTGCCTTCCTTGATGGGATGGCCTTTCCCCCCCCTGTCGTTTCCCTCCTGTTGTTTAACTCCTGTTTTAACTCCGCCGTGCCACTTACCAACACGCCACTGAGGGTGAGAGGGACATGGGATGGATAGATACATAGACAGATAGATAGATAGATAGATAGAGTGATGGCTGGGGTGCTGTGTGGAGAGGTTAGGGGTGGTGTGCGTGTGAGGGGTGCCTTCCTTGATGGGATGGCCTTTCCCCCCCCTGTCGTTTCCCTCCTGTTGTTTAACTCCTGTTTTAACTCCGCCGTGCCACTTACCAACACGCCACTGAGGGTGAGAGGGACATGGGATGGATAGATTCATAGACAGATAGATAGATAGATAGATAGAGTGATGGCTGGGGTGCTGTGTGGAGAGGTTAGGGGTGGTGTGCGTGTGAGGGGTGCTAGGGTTGCTGGGTGCCTTACTTGCTGCATGATTCCTCTTGTTGTTGCAGGTTGCAGGTTGATGGGATGGCCTTTCCCCCCCCTGTCGTTTCCCTCCTGTTGTTTAACTCCTGTTTTAACTCCGCCGTGCCACTTACCAACACGCCACTGAGGGTGAGAGGGACATGGGATGGATAGATACATAGACAGATAGATAGATAGATAGATAGAGTGATGGCTGGGGTGCTGTGTGGAGAGGTTAGGGGTGGTGTGCGTGTGAGGGGTGCCTTCCTTGATGGGATGGCCTTTCCCCCCCCTGTCGTTTCCCTCCTGTTGTTTAACTCCTGTTTTAACTCCGCCGTGCCACTTACCAACACGCCACTGAGGGTGAGAGGGACATGGGATGGATAGATACATAGACAGATAGATAGATAGATAGAGTGATGGCTGGGGTGCTGTGTGGAGAGGTTAGGGGTGGTGTGCGTGTGAGGGGTGCCTTCCTTGATGGGATGGCCTTTCCCCCCCCTGTCGTTTCCCTCCTGTTGTTTAACTCCTGTTTTAACTCCGCCGTGCCACTTACCAACACGCCACTGAGGGTGAGAGGGACATGGGATGGATAGATTCATAGACAGATAGATAGATAGATAGATAGAGTGATGGCTGGGGTGCTGTGTGGAGAGGTTAGGGGTGGTGTGCGTGTGAGGGGTGCCTTCCGTGATGGGATGGCCTTTCCCCCCCCTGTCGTTTCCCTCCTGTTGTTTAACTCCTGTTTTAACTCCGCCGTGCCACTTACCAACACGCCACTGAGGGTGAGAGGGACATGGGATGGATAGATACATAGACAGATAGATAGATAGATAGATAGAGTGATGGCTGGGGTGCTGTGTGGAGAGGTTAGGGGTGGTGTGCGTGTGAGGGGTGCCTTCCTTGATGGGATGGCCTTTCCCCCCCCTGTCGTTTCCCTCCTGTTGTTTAACTCCTGTTTTAACTCCGCCGTGCCACTTACCAACACGCCACTGAGGGTGAGAGGGACATGGGATGGATAGATACATAGACAGATAGATAGATAGATAGAGTGATGGCTGGGGTGCTGTGTGGAGAGGTTAGGGGTGGTGTGCGTGTGAGGGGTGCTAGGGTTGCTGGGTGCCTTACTTGCTGCATGATTCCTCTTGTTGTTGCAGGTTGCAGGTTGATGGGATGGCCTTTCCCCCCCCTGTCGTTTCCCTCCTGTTGTTTAACTCCTGTTTTAACTCCGCCGTGCCACTTACCAACACGCCACTGAGGGTGAGAGGGACATGGGATGGATAGATACATAGACAGATAGATAGATAGATAGAGTGATGGCTGGGGTGCTGTGTGGAGAGGTTAGGGGTGGTGTGCGTGTGAGGGGTGCTAGGGTTGCTGGGTGCCTTACTTGCTGCATGATTCCTCTTGTTGTTGCAGGTTGCAGGTTGATGGGATGGCCTTTCCCCCCCCTGTCGTTTCCCTCCTGTTGTTTAACTCCTGTTTTAACTCCGCCGTGCCACTTACCAACACGCCACTGAGGGTGAGAGGGACATGGGATGGATAGATACATAGACAGATAGATAGATAGATAGATAGAGTGATGGCTGGGGTGCTGTGTGGAGAGGTTAGGGGTGGTGTGCGTGTGAGGGGTGCTAGGGTTGCTGGGTGCCTTACTTGCTGCATGATTCCTCTTGTTGTTGCAGGTTGCAGGTTGATGGGATGGCCTTTCCCCCCCCTGTCGTTTCCCTCCTGTTGTTTAACTCCTGTTTTAACTCCGCCGTGCCACTTACCAACACGCCACTGAGGGTGAGAGGGACATGGGATGGATAGATACATAGACAGATAGATAGATAGATAGATAGAGTGATGGCTGGGGTGCTGTGTGGAGAGGTTAGGGGTGGTGTGCGTGTGAGGGGTGCCTTCCTTGATGGGATGGCCTTTCCCCCCCCTGTCGTTTCCCTCCTGTTGTTTAACTCCTGTTTTAACTCCGCCGTGCCACTTACCAACACGCCACTGAGGGTGAGAGGGACATGGGATGGATAGATACATAGACAGATAGATAGATAGATAGATAGAGTGATGGCTGGGGTGCTGTGTGGAGAGGTTAGGGGTGGTGTGCGTGTGAGGGGTGCCTTCCTTGATGGGATGGCCTTTCCCCCCCCTGTCGTTTCCCTCCTGTTGTTTAACTCCTGTTTTAACTCCGCCGTGCCACTTACCAACACGCCACTGAGGGTGAGAGGGACATGGGATGGATAGATACATAGACAGATAGATAGACAGATAGATAGAGTGATGGCTGGGGTGCTGTGTGGAGAGGTTAGGGGTGGTGTGCGTGTGAGGGGTGCCTTCCTTGATGGGATGGCCTTTCCCCCCCCTGTCGTTTCCCTCCTGTTGTTTAACTCCTGTTTTAACTCCGCCGTGCCACTTACCAACACGCCACTGAGGGTGAGAGGGACATGGGATGGATAGATACATAGACAGATAGATAGATAGATAGATAGAGTGATGGCTGGGGTGCTGTGTGGAGAGGTTAGGGGTGGTGTGCGTGTGAGGGGTGCCTTCCTTGATGGGATGGCCTTTCCCCCCCCTGTCGTTTCCCTCCTGTTGTTTAACTCCTGTTTTAACTCCGCCGTGCCACTTACCAACACGCCACTGAGGGTGAGAGGGACATGGGATGGATAGATACATAGACAGATAGATAGATAGATAGATAGAGTGATGGCTGGGGTGCTGTGTGGAGAGGTTAGGGGTGGTGTGCGTGTGAGGGGTGCCTTCCTTGATGGGATGGCCTTTCCCCCCCCTGTCGTTTCCCTCCTGTTGTTTAACTCCTGTTTTAACTCCGCCGTGCCACTTACCAACACGCCACTGAGGGTGAGAGGGACATGGGATGGATAGATACATAGACAGATAGATAGATAGATAGATAGAGTGATGGCTGGGGTGCTGTGTGGAGAGGTTAGGGGTGGTGTGCGTGTGAGGGGTGCCTTCCTTGATGGGATGGCCTTTCCCCCCCCTGTCGTTTCCCTCCTGTTGTTTAACTCCTGTTTTAACTCCGCCGTGCCACTTACCAACACGCCACTGAGGGTGAGAGGGACATGGGATGGATAGATACATAGACAGATAGATAGATAGATAGATAGAGTGATGGCTGGGGTGCTGTGTGGAGAGGTTAGGGGTGGTGTGCGTGTGAGGGGTGCCTTCCTTGATGGGATGGCCTTTCCCCCCCCTGTCGTTTCCCTCCTGTTGTTTAACTCCTGTTTTAACTCCGCCGTGCCACTTACCAACACGCCACTGAGGGTGAGAGGGACATGGGATGGATAGATACATAGACAGATAGATAGATAGATAGATAGAGTGATGGCTGGGGTGCTGTGTGGAGAGGTTAGGGGTGGTGTGCGTGTGAGGGGTGCCTTCCTTGATGGGATGGCCTTTCCCCCCCCTGTCGTTTCCCTCCTGTTGTTTAACTCCTGTTTTAACTCCGCCGTGCCACTTACCAACACGCCACTGAGGGTGAGAGGGACATGGGATGGATAGATACATAGACAGATAGATAGAGTGATGGCTGGGGTGCTGTGTGGAGAGGTTAGGGGTGGTGTGCGTGTGAGGGGTGCCTTCCTTGATGGGATGGCCTTTCCCCCCCCTGTCGTTTCCCTCCTGTTGTTTAACTCCTGTTTTAACTCCGCCGTGCCACTTACCAACACGCCACTGAGGGTGAGAGGGACATGGGATGGATAGATACATAGACAGATAGATAGATAGATAGAGTGATGGCTGGGGTGCTGTGTGGAGAGGTTAGGGGTGGTGTGCGTGTGAGGGGTGCCTTCCTTGATGGGATGGCCTTTCCCCCCCCTGTCGTTTCCCTCCTGTTGTTTAACTCCTGTTTTAACTCCGCCGTGCCACTTACCAACACGCCACTGAGGGTGAGAGGGACATGGGATGGATAGATACATAGACAGATAGATAGATAGATAGAGTGATGGCTGGGGTGCTGTGTGGAGAGGTTAGGGGTGGTGTGCGTGTGAGGGGTGCTAGGGTTGCTGGGTGCCTTACTTGCTGCATGATTCCTCTTGTTGTTGCAGGTTGCAGGTTGATGGGATGGCCTTTCCCCCCCCTGTCGTTTCCCTCCTGTTGTTTAACTCCTGTTTTAACTCCGCCGTGCCACTTACCAACACGCCACTGAGGGTGAGAGGGACATGGGATGGATAGATACATAGACAGATAGATAGATAGATAGAGTGATGGCTGGGGTGCTGTGTGGAGAGGTTAGGGGTGGTGTGCGTGTGAGGGGTGCTAGGGTTGCTGGGTGCCTTACTTGCTGCATGATTCCTCTTGTTGTTGCAGGTTGCAGGTTGATGGGATGGCCTTTCCCCCCCCTGTCGTTTCCCTCCTGTTGTTTAACTCCTGTTTTAACTCCGCCGTGCCACTTACCAACACGCCACTGAGGGTGAGAGGGACATGGGATGGATAGATACATAGACAGATAGATAGAGTGATGGCTGGGGTGCTGTGTGGAGAGGTTAGGGGTGGTGTGCGTGTGAGGGGTGCCTTCCTTGATGGGATGGCCTTTCCCCCCCCTGTCGTTTCCCTCCTGTTGTTTAACTCCTGTTTTAACTCCGCCGTGCCACTTACCAACACGCCACTGAGGGTGAGAGGGACATGGGATGGATAGATACATAGACAGATAGATAGATAGATAGAGTGATGGCTGGGGTGCTGTGTGGAGAGGTTAGGGGTGGTGTGCGTGTGAGGGGTGCTAGGGTTGCTGGGTGCCTTACTTGCTGCATGATTCCTCTTGTTGTTGCAGGTTGCAGGTTGATGGGATGGCCTTTCCCCCCCCTGTCGTTTCCCTCCTGTTG
This sequence comes from Spea hammondii, assembly GCA_029215755.1. Taxonomy (NCBI): domain Eukaryota; kingdom Metazoa; phylum Chordata; class Amphibia; order Anura; family Pelobatidae; genus Spea; species Spea hammondii. Next base: position 140,104 of record JARDYJ010000123.1, read on the forward strand.
TTTAACTCCTGTTTTAACTCCGCCGTGCCACTTACCAACACGCCACTGAGGGTGAGAGGGACATGGGATGGATAGATACATAGACAGATAGATAGATAGATAGATAGAGTGATGGCTGGGGTGCTGTGTGGAGAGGTTAGGGGTGGTGTGCGTGTGAGGGGTGCTAGGGTTGCTGGGTGCCTTACTTGCTGCATGATTCCTCTTGTTGTTGCAGGTTGCAGGTTGATGGGATGGCCTTTCCCCCCCCTGTCGTTTCCCTCCTGTTGTTTAACTCCTGTTTTAACTCCGCCGTGCCACTTACCAACACGCCACTGAGGGTGAGAGGGACATGGGATGGATAGATACATAGACAGATAGATAGATAGATAGATAGAGTGATGGCTGGGGTGCTGTGTGGAGAGGTTAGGGGTGGTGTGCGTGTGAGGGGTGCCTTCCTTGATGGGATGGCCTTTCCCCCCCCTGTCGTTTCCCTCCTGTTGTTTAACTCCTGTTTTAACTCCGCCGTGCCACTTACCAACACGCCACTGAGGGTGAGAGGGACATGGGATGGATAGATACATAGACAGATAGATAGATAGATAGATAGAGTGATGGCTGGGGTGCTGTGTGGAGAGGTTAGGGGTGGTGTGCGTGTGAGGGGTGCCTTCCTTGATGGGATGGCCTTTCCCCCCCCTGTCGTTTCCCTCCTGTTGTTTAACTCCTGTTTTAACTCCGCCGTGCCACTTACCAACACGCCACTGAGGGTGAGAGGGACATGGGATGGATAGATACATAGACAGATAGATAGACAGATAGATAGAGTGATGGCTGGGGTGCTGTGTGGAGAGGTTAGGGGTGGTGTGCGTGTGAGGGGTGCCTTCCTTGATGGGATGGCCTTTCCCCCCCCTGTCGTTTCCCTCCTGTTGTTTAACTCCTGTTTTAACTCCGCCGTGCCACTTACCAACACGCCACTGAGGGTGAGAGGGACATGGGATGGATAGATACATAGACAGATAGATAGATAGATAGATAGAGTGATGGCTGGGGTGCTGTGTGGAGAGGTTAGGGGTGGTGTGCGTGTGAGGGGTGCCTTCCTTGATGGGATGGCCTTTCCCCCCCCTGTCGTTTCCCTCCTGTTGTTTAACTCCTGTTTTAACTCCGCCGTGCCACTTACCAACACGCCACTGAGGGTGAGAGGGACATGGGATGGATAGATACATAGACAGATAGATAGATAGATAGATAGAGTGATGGCTGGGGTGCTGTGTGGAGAGGTTAGGGGTGGTGTGCGTGTGAGGGGTGCCTTCCTTGATGGGATGGCCTTTCCCCCCCCTGTCGTTTCCCTCCTGTTGTTTAACTCCTGTTTTAACTCCGCCGTGCCACTTACCAACACGCCACTGAGGGTGAGAGGGACATGGGATGGATAGATACATAGACAGATAGATAGATAGATAGATAGAGTGATGGCTGGGGTGCTGTGTGGAGAGGTTAGGGGTGGTGTGCGTGTGAGGGGTGCCTTCCTTGATGGGATGGCCTTTCCCCCCCCTGTCGTTTCCCTCCTGTTGTTTAACTCCTGTTTTAACTCCGCCGTGCCACTTACCAACACGCCACTGAGGGTGAGAGGGACATGGGATGGATAGATACATAGACAGATAGATAGATAGATAGATAGAGTGATGGCTGGGGTGCTGTGTGGAGAGGTTAGGGGTGGTGTGCGTGTGAGGGGTGCCTTCCTTGATGGGATGGCCTTTCCCCCCCCTGTCGTTTCCCTCCTGTTGTTTAACTCCTGTTTTAACTCCGCCGTGCCACTTACCAACACGCCACTGAGGGTGAGAGGGACATGGGATGGATAGATACATAGACAGATAGATAGAGTGATGGCTGGGGTGCTGTGTGGAGAGGTTAGGGGTGGTGTGCGTGTGAGGGGTGCCTTCCTTGATGGGATGGCCTTTCCCCCCCCTGTCGTTTCCCTCCTGTTGTTTAACTCCTGTTTTAACTCCGCCGTGCCACTTACCAACACGCCACTGAGGGTGAGAGGGACATGGGATGGATAGATACATAGACAGATAGATAGATAGATAGAGTGATGGCTGGGGTGCTGTGTGGAGAGGTTAGGGGTGGTGTGCGTGTGAGGGGTGCTAGGGTTGCTGGGTGCCTTACTTGCTGCATGATTCCTCTTGTTGTTGCAGGTTGCAGGTTGATGGGATGGCCTTTCCCCCCCCTGTCGTTTCCCTCCTGTTGTTTAACTCCTGTTTTAACTCCGCCGTGCCACTTACCAACACGCCACTGAGGGTGAGAGGGACATGGGATGGATAGATACATAGACAGATAGATAGATAGATAGATAGAGTGATGGCTGGGGTGCTGTGTGGAGAGGTTAGGGGTGGTGTGCGTGTGAGGGGTGCTAGGGTTGCTGGGTGCCTTACTTGCTGCATGATTCCTCTTGTTGTTGCAGGTTGCAGGTTGATGGGATGGCCTTTCCCCCCCCTGTCGTTTCCCTCCTGTTGTTTAACTCCTGTTTTAACTCCGCCGTGCCACTTACCAACACGCCACTGAGGGTGAGAGGGACATGGGATGGATAGATACATAGACAGATAGATAGATAGATAGATAGAGTGATGGCTGGGGTGCTGTGTGGAGAGGTTAGGGGTGGTGTGCGTGTGAGGGGTGCCTTCCTTGATGGGATGGCCTTTCCCCCCCCTGTCGTTTCCCTCCTGTTGTTTAACTCCTGTTTTAACTCCGCCGTGCCACTTACCAACACGCCACTGAGGGTGAGAGGGACATGGGATGGATAGATACATAGACAGATAGATAGATAGATAGATAGAGTGATGGCTGGGGTGCTGTGTGGAGAGGTTAGGGGTGGTGTGCGTGTGAGGGGTGCCTTCCTTGATGGGATGGCCTTTCCCCCCCCTGTCGTTTCCCTCCTGTTGTTTAACTCCTGTTTTAACTCCGCCGTGCCACTTACCAACACGCCACTGAGGGTGAGAGGGACATGGGATGGATAGATACATAGACAGATAGATAGACAGATAGATAGAGTGATGGCTGGGGTGCTGTGTGGAGAGGTTAGGGGTGGTGTGCGTGTGAGGGGTGCCTTCCTTGATGGGATGGCCTTTCCCCCCCCTGTCGTTTCCCTCCTGTTGTTTAACTCCTGTTTTAACTCCGCCGTGCCACTTACCAACACGCCACTGAGGGTGAGAGGGACATGGGATGGATAGATACATAGACAGATAGATAGATAGATAGATAGAGTGATGGCTGGGGTGCTGTGTGGAGAGGTTAGGGGTGGTGTGCGTGTGAGGGGTGCCTTCCTTGATGGGATGGCCTTTCCCCCCCCTGTCGTTTCCCTCCTGTTGTTTAACTCCTGTTTTAACTCCGCCGTGCCACTTACCAACACGCCACTGAGGGTGAGAGGGACATGGGATGGATAGATACATAGACAGATAGATAGATAGATAGATAGAGTGATGGCTGGGGTGCTGTGTGGAGAGGTTAGGGGTGGTGTGCGTGTGAGGGGTGCCTTCCTTGATGGGATGGCCTTTCCCCCCCCTGTCGTTTCCCTCCTGTTGTTTAACTCCTGTTTTAACTCCGCCGTGCCACTTACCAACACGCCACTGAGGGTGAGAGGGACATGGGATGGATAGATACATAGACAGATAGATAGATAGATAGATAGAGTGATGGCTGGGGTGCTGTGTGGAGAGGTTAGGGGTGGTGTGCGTGTGAGGGGTGCCTTCCTTGATGGGATGGCCTTTCCCCCCCCTGTCGTTTCCCTCCTGTTGTTTAACTCCTGTTTTAACTCCGCCGTGCCACTTACCAACACGCCACTGAGGGTGAGAGGGACATGGGATGGATAGATACATAGACAGATAGATAGATAGATAGAGTGATGGCTGGGGTGCTGTGTGGAGAGGTTAGGGGTGGTGTGCGTGTGAGGGGTGCCTTCCTTGATGGGATGGCCTTTCCCCCCCCTGTCGTTTCCCTCCTGTTGTTTAACTCCTGTTTTAACTCCGCCGTGCCACTTACCAACACGCCACTGAGGGTGAGAGGGACATGGGATGGATAGATTCATAGACAGATAGATAGATAGATAGATAGAGTGATGGCTGGGGTGCTGTGTGGAGAGGTTAGGGGTGGTGTGCGTGTGAGGGGTGCTAGGGTTGCTGGGTGCCTTACTTGCTGCATGATTCCTCTTGTTGTTGCAGGTTGCAGGTTGATGGGATGGCCTTTCCCCCCCCTGTCGTTTCCCTCCTGTTGTTTAACTCCTGTTTTAACTCCGCCGTGCCACTTACCAACACGCCACTGAGGGTGAGAGGGACATGGGATGGATAGATACATAGACAGATAGATAGATAGATAGAGTGATGGCTGGGGTGCTGTGTGGAGAGGTTAGGGGTGGTGTGCGTGTGAGGGGTGCTAGGGTTGCTGGGTGCCTTACTTGCTGCATGATTCCTCTTGTTGTTGCAGGTTGCAGGTTGATGGGATGGCCTTTCCCCCCCCTGTCGTTTCCCTCCTGTTGTTTAACTCCTGTTTTAACTCCGCCGTGCCACTTACCAACACGCCACTGAGGGTGAGAGGGACATGGGATGGATAGATACATAGACAGATAGATAGATAGATAGATAGAGTGATGGCTGGGGTGCTGTGTGGAGAGGTTAGGGGTGGTGTGCGTGTGAGGGGTGCCTTCCTTGATGGGATGGCCTTTCCCCCCCCTGTCGTTTCCCTCCTGTTGTTTAACTCCTGTTTTAACTCCGCCGTGCCACTTACCAACACGCCACTGAGGGTGAGAGGGACATGGGATGGATAGATACATAGACAGATAGATAGATAGATAGATAGAGTGATGGCTGGGGTGCTGTGTGGAGAGGTTAGGGGTGGTGTGCGTGTGAGGGGTGCCTTCCTTGATGGGATGGCCTTTCCCCCCCCTGTCGTTTCCCTCCTGTTGTTTAACTCCTGTTTTAACTCCGCCGTGCCACTTACCAACACGCCACTGAGGGTGAGAGGGACATGGGATGGATAGATACATAGACAGATAGATAGATAGATAGATAGAGTGATGGCTGGGGTGCTGTGTGGAGAGGTTAGGGGTGGTGTGCGTGTGAGGGGTGCCTTCCTTGATGGGATGGCCTTTCCCCCCCCTGTCGTTTCCCTCCTGTTGTTTAACTCCTGTTTTAACTCCGCCGTGCCACTTACCAACACGCCACTGAGGGTGAGAGGGACATGGGATGGATAGATACATAGACAGATAGATAGATAGATAGAGTGATGGCTGGGGTGCTGTGTGGAGAGGTTAGGGGTGGTGTGCGTGTGAGGGGTGCCTTCCTTGATGGGATGGCCTTTCCCCCCCCTGTCGTTTCCCTCCTGTTGTTTAACTCCTGTTTTAACTCCGCCGTGCCACTTACCAACACGCCACTGAGGGTGAGAGGGACATGGGATGGATAGATTCATAGACAGATAGATAGATAGATAGATAGAGTGATGGCTGGGGTGCTGTGTGGAGAGGTTAGGGGTGGTGTGCGTGTGAGGGGTGCTAGGGTTGCTGGGTGCCTTACTTGCTGCATGATTCCTCTTGTTGTTGCAGGTTGCAGGTTGATGGGATGGCCTTTCCCCCCCCTGTCGTTTCCCTCCTGTTGTTTAACTCCTGTTTTAACTCCGCCGTGCCACTTACCAACACGCCACTGAGGGTGAGAGGGACATGGGATGGATAGATACATAGACAGATAGATAGATAGATAGAGTGATGGCTGGGGTGCTGTGTGGAGAGGTTAGGGGTGGTGTGCGTGTGAGGGGTGCTAGGGTTGCTGGGTGCCTTACTTGCTGCATGATTCCTCTTGTTGTTGCAGGTTGCAGGTTGATGGGATGGCCTTTCCCCCCCCTGTCGTTTCCCTCCTGTTGTTTAACTCCTGTTTTAACTCCGCCGTGCCACTTACCAACACGCCACTGAGGGTGAGAGGGACATGGGATGGATAGATACATAGACAGATAGATAGATAGATAGATAGAGTGATGGCTGGGGTGCTGTGTGGAGAGGTTAGGGGTGGTGTGCGTGTGAGGGGTGCCTTCCTTGATGGGATGGCCTTTCCCCCCCCTGTCGTTTCCCTCCTGTTGTTTAACTCCTGTTTTAACTCCGCCGTGCCACTTACCAACACGCCACTGAGGGTGAGAGGGACATGGGATGGATAGATTCATAGACAGATAGATAGATAGATAGATAGAGTGATGGCTGGGGTGCTGTGTGGAGAGGTTAGGGGTGGTGTGCGTGTGAGGGGTGCTAGGGTTGCTGGGTGCCTTACTTGCTGCATGATTCCTCTTGTTGTTGCAGGTTGCAGGTTGATGGGATGGCCTTTCCCCCCCCTGTCGTTTCCCTCCTGTTGTTTAACTCCTGTTTTAACTCCGCCGTGCCACTTACCAACACGCCACTGAGGGTGAGAGGGACATGGGATGGATAGATACATAGACAGATAGATAGAGTGATGGCTGGGGTGCTGTGTGGAGAGGTTAGGGGTGGTGTGCGTGTGAGGGGTGCCTTCCTTGATGGGATGGCCTTTCCCCCCCCTGTCGTTTCCCTCCTGTTGTTTAACTCCTGTTTTAACTCCGCCGTGCCACTTACCAACACGCCACTGAGGGTGAGAGGGACATGGGATGGATAGATACATAGACAGATAGATAGATAGATAGAGTGATGGCTGGGGTGCTGTGTGGAGAGGTTAGGGGTGGTGTGCGTGTGAGGGGTGCCTTCCTTGATGGGATGGCCTTTCCCCCCCCTGTCGTTTCCCTCCTGTTGTTTAACTCCTGTTTTAACTCCGCCGTGCCACTTACCAACACGCCACTGAGGGTGAGAGGGACATGGGATGGATAGATACATAGACAGATAGATAGATAGATAGAGTGATGGCTGGGGTGCTGTGTGGAGAGGTTAGGGGTGGTGTGCGTGTGAGGGGTGCCTTCCTTGATGGGATGGCCTTTCCCCCCCCTGTCGTTTCCCTCCTGTTGTTTAACTCCTGTTTTAACTCCGCCGTGCCACTTACCAACACGCCACTGAGGGTGAGAGGGACATGGGATGGATAGATACATAGACAGATAGATAGATAGATAGATAGAGTGATGGCTGGGGTGCTGTGTGGAGAGGTTAGGGGTGGTGTGCGTGTGAGGGGTGCTAGGGTTGCTGGGTGCCTTACTTGCTGCATGATTCCTCTTGTTGTTGCAGGTTGCAGGTTGATGGGATGGCCTTTCCCCCCCCTGTCGTTTCCCTCCTGTTGTTTAACTCCTGTTTTAACTCCGCCGTGCCACTTACCAACACGCCACTGAGGGTGAGAGGGACATGGGATGGATAGATACATAGACAGATAGATAGATAGATAGATAGAGTGATGGCTGGGGTGCTGTGTGGAGAGGTTAGGGGTGGTGTGCGTGTGAGGGGTGCCTTCCTTGATGGGATGGCCTTTCCCCCCCCTGTCGTTTCCCTCCTGTTGTTTAACTCCTGTTTTAACTCCGCCGTGCCACTTACCAACACGCCACTGAGGGTGAGAGGGACATGGGATGGATAGATACATAGACAGATAGATAGATAGATAGATAGAGTGATGGCTGGGGTGCTGTGTGGAGAGGTTAGGGGTGGTGTGCGTGTGAGGGGTGCCTTCCTTGATGGGATGGCCTTTCCCCCCCCTGTCGTTTCCCTCCTGTTGTTTAACTCCTGTTTTAACTCCGCCGTGCCACTTACCAACACGCCACTGAGGGTGAGAGGGACATGGGATGGATAGATACATAGACAGATAGATAGATAGATAGAGTGATGGCTGGGGTGCTGTGTGGAGAGGTTAGGGGTGGTGTGCGTGTGAGGGGTGCCTTCCTTGATGGGATGGCCTTTCCCCCCCCTGTCGTTTCCCTCCTGTTGTTTAACTCCTGTTTTAACTCCGCCGTGCCACTTACCAACACGCCACTGAGGGTGAGAGGGACATGGGATGGATAGATACATAGACAGATAGATAGATAGATAGAGTGATGGCTGGGGTGCTGTGTGGAGAGGTTAGGGGTGGTGTGCGTGTGAGGGGTGCCTTCCTTGATGGGATGGCCTTTCCCCCCCCTGTCGTTTCCCTCCTGTTGTTTAACTCCTGTTTTAACTCCGCCGTGCCACTTACCAACACGCCACTGAGGGTGAGAGGGACATGGGATGGATAGATACATAGACAGATAGATAGATAGATAGATAGAGTGATGGCTGGGGTGCTGTGTGGAGAGGTTAGGGGTGGTGTGCGTGTGAGGGGTGCCTTCCTTGATGGGATGGCCTTTCCCCCCCCTGTCGTTTCCCTCCTGTTGTTTAACTCCTGTTTTAACTCCGCCGTGCCACTTACCAACACGCCACTGAGGGTGAGAGGGACATGGGATGGATAGATACATAGACAGATAGATAGATAGATAGAGTGATGGCTGGGGTGCTGTGTGGAGAGGTTAGGGGTGGTGTGCGTGTGAGGGGTGCCTTCCTTGATGGGATGGCCTTTCCCCCCCCTGTCGTTTCCCTCCTGTTGTTTAACTCCTGTTTTAACTCCGCCGTGCCACTTACCAACACGCCACTGAGGGTGAGAGGGACATGGGATGGATAGATACATAGACAGATAGATAGATAGATAGATAGAGTGATGGCTGGGGTGCTGTGTGGAGAGGTTAGGGGTGGTGTGCGTGTGAGGGGTGCTAGGGTTGCTGGGTGCCTTACTTGCTGCATGATTCCTCTTGTTGTTGCAGGTTGCAGGTTGATGGGATGGCCTTTCCCCCCCCTGTCGTTTCCCTCCTGTTGTTTAACTCCTGTTTTAACTCCGCCGTGCCACTTACCAACACGCCACTGAGGGTGAGAGGGACATGGGATGGATAGATACATAGACAGATAGATAGATAGATAGATAGAGTGATGGCTGGGGTGCTGTGTGGAGAGGTTAGGGGTGGTGTGCGTGTGAGGGGTGCTAGGGTTGCTGGGTGCCTTACTTGCTGCATGATTCCTCTTGTTGTTGCAGGTTGCAGGTTGATGGGATGGCCTTTCCCCCCCCTGTCGTTTCCCTCCTGTTGTTTAACTCCTGTTTTAACTCCGCCGTGCCACTTACCAACACGCCACTGAGGGTGAGAGGGACATGGGATGGATAGATACATAGACAGATAGATAGATAGATAGATAGAGTGATGGCTGGGGTGCTGTGTGGAGAGGTTAGGGGTGGTGTGCGTGTGAGGGGTGCCTTCCTTGATGGGATGGCCTTTCCCCCCCCTGTCGTTTCCCTCCTGTTGTTTAACTCCTGTTTTAACTCCGCCGTGCCACTTACCAACACGCCACTGAGGGTGAGAGGGACATGGGATGGATAGATACATAGACAGATAGATAGATAGATAGATAGAGTGATGGCTGGGGTGCTGTGTGGAGAGGTTAGGGGTGGTGTGCGTGTGAGGGGTGCCTTCCTTGATGGGATGGCCTTTCCCCCCCCTGTCGTTTCCCTCCTGTTGTTTAACTCCTGTTTTAACTCCGCCGTGCCACTTACCAACACGCCACTGAGGGTGAGAGGGACATGGGATGGATAGATACATAGACAGATAGATAGAGTGATGGCTGGGGTGCTGTGTGGAGAGGTTAGGGGTGGTGTGCGTGTGAGGGGTGCCTTCCTTGATGGGATGGCCTTTCCCCCCCCTGTCGTTTCCCTCCTGTTGTTTAACTCCTGTTTTAACTCCGCCGTGCCACTTACCAACACGCCACTGAGGGTGAGAGGGACATGGGATGGATAGATACATAGACAGATAGATAGATAGATAGAGTGATGGCTGGGGTGCTGTGTGGAGAGGTTAGGGGTGGTGTGCGTGTGAGGGGTGCTAGGGTTGCTGGGTGCCTTACTTGCTGCATGATTCCTCTTGTTGTTGCAGGTTGCAGGTTGATGGGATGGCCTTTCCCCCCCCTGTCGTTTCCCTCCTGTTGTTTAACTCCTGTTTTAACTCCGCCGTGCCACTTACCAACACGCCACTGAGGGTGAGAGGGACATGGGATGGATAGATACATAGACAGATAGATAGATAGATAGATAGAGTGATGGCTGGGGTGCTGTGTGGAGAGGTTAGGGGTGGTGTGCGTGTGAGGGGTGCTAGGGTTGCTGGGTGCCTTACTTGCTGCATGATTCCTCTTGTTGTTGCAGGTTGCAGGTTGATGGGATGGCCTTTCCCCCCCCTGTCGTTTCCCTCCTGTTGTTTAACTCCTGTTTTAACTCCGCCGTGCCACTTACCAACACGCCACTGAGGGTGAGAGGGACATGGGATGGATAGATACATAGACAGATAGATAGATAGATAGATAGAGTGATGGCTGGGGTGCTGTGTGGAGAGGTTAGGGGTGGTGTGCGTGTGAGGGGTGCCTTCCTTGATGGGATGGCCTTTCCCCCCCCTGTCGTTTCCCTCCTGTTGTTTAACTCCTGTTTTAACTCCGCCGTGCCACTTACCAACACGCCACTGAGGGTGAGAGGGACATGGGATGGATAGATACATAGACAGATAGATAGATAGATAGATAGAGTGATGGCTGGGGTGCTGTGTGGAGAGGTTAGGGGTGGTGTGCGTGTGAGGGGTGCCTTCCTTGATGGGATGGCCTTTCCCCCCCCTGTCGTTTCCCTCCTGTTGTTTAACTCCTGTTTTAACTCCGCCGTGCCACTTACCAACACGCCACTGAGGGTGAGAGGGACATGGGATGGATAGATACATAGACAGATAGATAGACAGATAGATAGAGTGATGGCTGGGGTGCTGTGTGGAGAGGTTAGGGGTGGTGTGCGTGTGAGGGGTGCCTTCCTTGATGGGATGGCCTTTCCCCCCCCTGTCGTTTCCCTCCTGTTGTTTAACTCCTGTTTTAACTCCGCCGTGCCACTTACCAACACGCCACTGAGGGTGAGAGGGACATGGGATGGATAGATACATAGACAGATAGATAGATAGATAGATAGAGTGATGGCTGGGGTGCTGTGTGGAGAGGTTAGGGGTGGTGTGCGTGTGAGGGGTGCCTTCCTTGATGGGATGGCCTTTCCCCCCCCTGTCGTTTCCCTCCTGTTGTTTAACTCCTGTTTTAACTCCGCCGTGCCACTTACCAACACGCCACTGAGGGTGAGAGGGACATGGGATGGATAGATACATAGACAGATAGATAGATAGATAGATAGAGTGATGGCTGGGGTGCTGTGTGGAGAGGTTAGGGGTGGTGTGCGTGTGAGGGGTGCCTTCCTTGATGGGATGGCCTTTCCCCCCCCTGTCGTTTCCCTCCTGTTGTTTAACTCCTGTTTTAACTCCGCCGTGCCACTTACCAACACGCCACTGAGGGTGAGAGGGACATGGGATGGATAGATACATAGACAGATAGATAGATAGATAGATAGAGTGATGGCTGGGGTGCTGTGTGGAGAGGTTAGGGGTGGTGTGCGTGTGAGGGGTGCCTTCCTTGATGGGATGGCCTTTCCCCCCCCTGTCGTTTCCCTCCTGTTGTTTAACTCCTGTTTTAACTCCGCCGTGCCACTTACCAACACGCCACTGAGGGTGAGAGGGACATGGGATGGATAGATACATAGACAGATAGATAGATAGATAGAGTGATGGCTGGGGTGCTGTGTGGAGAGGTTAGGGGTGGTGTGCGTGTGAGGGGTGCCTTCCTTGATGGGATGGCCTTTCCCCCCCCTGTCGTTTCCCTCCTGTTGTTTAACTCCTGTTTTAACTCCGCCGTGCCACTTACCAACACGCCACTGAGGGTGAGAGGGACATGGGATGGATAGATTCATAGACAGATAGATAGATAGATAGATAGAGTGATGGCTGGGGTGCTGTGTGGAGAGGTTAGGGGTGGTGTGCGTGTGAGGGGTGCTAGGGTTGCTGGGTGCCTTACTTGCTGCATGATTCCTCTTGTTGTTGCAGGTTGCAGGTTGATGGGATGGCCTTTCCCCCCCCTGTCGTTTCCCTCCTGTTGTTTAACTCCTGTTTTAACTCCGCCGTGCCACTTACCAACACGCCACTGAGGGTGAGAGGGACATGGGATGGATAGATACATAGACAGATAGATAGATAGATAGAGTGATGGCTGGGGTGCTGTGTGGAGAGGTTAGGGGTGGTGTGCGTGTGAGGGGTGCTAGGGTTGCTGGGTGCCTTACTTGCTGCATGATTCCTCTTGTTGTTGCAGGTTGCAGGTTGATGGGATGGCCTTTCCCCCCCCTGTCGTTTCCCTCCTGTTGTTTAACTCCTGTTTTAACTCCGCCGTGCCACTTACCAACACGCCACTGAGGGTGAGAGGGACATGGGATGGATAGATACATAGACAGATAGATAGATAGATAGATAGAGTGATGGCTGGGGTGCTGTGTGGAGAGGTTAGGGGTGGTGTGCGTGTGAGGGGTGCCTTCCTTGATGGGATGGCCTTTCCCCCCCCTGTCGTTTCCCTCCTGTTGTTTAACTCCTGTTTTAACTCCGCCGTGCCACTTACCAACACGCCACTGAGGGTGAGAGGGACATGGGATGGATAGATACATAGACAGATAGATAGATAGATAGATAGAGTGATGGCTGGGGTGCTGTGTGGAGAGGTTAGGGGTGGTGTGCGTGTGAGGGGTGCCTTCCTTGATGGGATGGCCTTTCCCCCCCCTGTCGTTTCCCTCCTGTTGTTTAACTCCTGTTTTAACTCCGCCGTGCCACTTACCAACACGCCACTGAGGGTGAGAGGGACATGGGATGGATAGATACATAGACAGATAGATAGATAGATAGATAGAGTGATGGCTGGGGTGCTGTGTGGAGAGGTTAGGGGTGGTGTGCGTGTGAGGGGTGCCTTCCTTGATGGGATGGCCTTTCCCCCCCCTGTCGTTTCCCTCCTGTTGTTTAACTCCTGTTTTAACTCCGCCGTGCCACTTACCAACACGCCACTGAGGGTGAGAGGGACATGGGATGGATAGATACATAGACAGATAGATAGATAGATAGAGTGATGGCTGGGGTGCTGTGTGGAGAGGTTAGGGGTGGTGTGCGTGTGAGGGGTGCCTTCCTTGATGGGATGGCCTTTCCCCCCCCTGTCGTTTCCCTCCTGTTGTTTAACTCCTGTTTTAACTCCGCCGTGCCACTTACCAACACGCCACTGAGGGTGAGAGGGACATGGGATGGATAGATTCATAGACAGATAGATAGATAGATAGATAGAGTGATGGCTGGGGTGCTGTGTGGAGAGGTTAGGGGTGGTGTGCGTGTGAGGGGTGCTAGGGTTGCTGGGTGCCTTACTTGCTGCATGATTCCTCTTGTTGTTGCAGGTTGCAGGTTGATGGGATGGCCTTTCCCCCCCCTGTCGTTTCCCTCCTGTTGTTTAACTCCTGTTTTAACTCCGCCGTGCCACTTACCAACACGCCACTGAGGGTGAGAGGGACATGGGATGGATAGATACATAGACAGATAGATAGATAGATAGAGTGATGGCTGGGGTGCTGTGTGGAGAGGTTAGGGGTGGTGTGCGTGTGAGGGGTGCTAGGGTTGCTGGGTGCCTTACTTGCTGCATGATTCCTCTTGTTGTTGCAGGTTGCAGGTTGATGGGATGGCCTTTCCCCCCCCTGTCGTTTCCCTCCTGTTGTTTAACTCCTGTTTTAACTCCGCCGTGCCACTTACCAACACGCCACTGAGGGTGAGAGGGACATGGGATGGATAGATACATAGACAGATAGATAGATAGATAGATAGAGTGATGGCTGGGGTGCTGTGTGGAGAGGTTAGGGGTGGTGTGCGTGTGAGGGGTGCCTTCCTTGATGGGATGGCCTTTCCCCCCCCTGTCGTTTCCCTCCTGTTGTTTAACTCCTGTTTTAACTCCGCCGTGCCACTTACCAACACGCCACTGAGGGTGAGAGGGACATGGGATGGATAGATTCATAGACAGATAGATAGATAGATAGATAGAGTGATGGCTGGGGTGCTGTGTGGAGAGGTTAGGGGTGGTGTGCGTGTGAGGGGTGCTAGGGTTGCTGGGTGCCTTACTTGCTGCATGATTCCTCTTGTTGTTGCAGGTTGCAGGTTGATGGGATGGCCTTTCCCCCCCCTGTCGTTTCCCTCCTGTTGTTTAACTCCTGTTTTAACTCCGCCGTGCCACTTACCAACACGCCACTGAGGGTGAGAGGGACATGGGATGGATAGATACATAGACAGATAGATAGAGTGATGGCTGGGGTGCTGTGTGGAGAGGTTAGGGGTGGTGTGCGTGTGAGGGGTGCCTTCCTTGATGGGATGGCCTTTCCCCCCCCTGTCGTTTCCCTCCTGTTGTTTAACTCCTGTTTTAACTCCGCCGTGCCACTTACCAACACGCCACTGAGGGTGAGAGGGACATGGGATGGATAGATACATAGACAGATAGATAGATAGATAGAGTGATGGCTGGGGTGCTGTGTGGAGAGGTTAGGGGTGGTGTGCGTGTGAGGGGTGCCTTCCTTGATGGGATGGCCTTTCCCCCCCCTGTCGTTTCCCTCCTGTTGTTTAACTCCTGTTTTAACTCCGCCGTGCCACTTACCAACACGCCACTGAGGGTGAGAGGGACATGGGATGGATAGATACATAGACAGATAGATAGATAGATAGAGTGATGGCTGGGGTGCTGTGTGGAGAGGTTAGGGGTGGTGTGCGTGTGAGGGGTGCCTTCCTTGATGGGATGGCCTTTCCCCCCCCTGTCGTTTCCCTCCTGTTGTTTAACTCCTGTTTTAACTCCGCCGTGCCACTTACCAACACGCCACTGAGGGTGAGAGGGACATGGGATGGATAGATACATAGACAGATAGATAGATAGATAGATAGAGTGATGGCTGGGGTGCTGTGTGGAGAGGTTAGGGGTGGTGTGCGTGTGAGGGGTGCTAGGGTTGCTGGGTGCCTTACTTGCTGCATGATTCCTCTTGTTGTTGCAGGTTGCAGGTTGATGGGATGGCCTTTCCCCCCCCTGTCGTTTCCCTCCTGTTGTTTAACTCCTGTTTTAACTCCGCCGTGCCACTTACCAACACGCCACTGAGGGTGAGAGGGACATGGGATGGATAGATACATAGACAGATAGATAGATAGATAGATAGAGTGATGGCTGGGGTGCTGTGTGGAGAGGTTAGGGGTGGTGTGCGTGTGAGGGGTGCCTTCCTTGATGGGATGGCCTTTCCCCCCCCTGTCGTTTCCCTCCTGTTGTTTAACTCCTGTTTTAACTCCGCCGTGCCACTTACCAACACGCCACTGAGGGTGAGAGGGACATGGGATGGATAGATACATAGACAGATAGATAGATAGATAGATAGAGTGATGGCTGGGGTGCTGTGTGGAGAGGTTAGGGGTGGTGTGCGTGTGAGGGGTGCCTTCCTTGATGGGATGGCCTTTCCCCCCCCTGTCGTTTCCCTCCTGTTGTTTAACTCCTGTTTTAACTCCGCCGTGCCACTTACCAACACGCCACTGAGGGTGAGAGGGACATGGGATGGATAGATACATAGACAGATAGATAGATAGATAGAGTGATGGCTGGGGTGCTGTGTGGAGAGGTTAGGGGTGGTGTGCGTGTGAGGGGTGCCTTCCTTGATGGGATGGCCTTTCCCCCCCCTGTCGTTTCCCTCCTGTTGTTTAACTCCTGTTTTAACTCCGCCGTGCCACTTACCAACACGCCACTGAGGGTGAGAGGGACATGGGATGGATAGATACATAGACAGATAGATAGATAGATAGAGTGATGGCTGGGGTGCTGTGTGGAGAGGTTAGGGGTGGTGTGCGTGTGAGGGGTGCCTTCCTTGATGGGATGGCCTTTCCCCCCCCTGTCGTTTCCCTCCTGTTGTTTAACTCCTGTTTTAACTCCGCCGTGCCACTTACCAACACGCCACTGAGGGTGAGAGGGACATGGGATGGATAGATACATAGACAGATAGATAGATAGATAGATAGAGTGATGGCTGGGGTGCTGTGTGGAGAGGTTAGGGGTGGTGTGCGTGTGAGGGGTGCCTTCCTTGATGGGATGGCCTTTCCCCCCCCTGTCGTTTCCCTCCTGTTGTTTAACTCCTGTTTTAACTCCGCCGTGCCACTTACCAACACGCCACTGAGGGTGAGAGGGACATGGGATGGATAGATACATAGACAGATAGATAGATAGATAGAGTGATGGCTGGGGTGCTGTGTGGAGAGGTTAGGGGTGGTGTGCGTGTGAGGGGTGCTAGGGTTGCTGGGTGCCTTACTTGCTGCATGATTCCTCTTGTTGTTGCAGGTTGCAGGTTGATGGGATGGCCTTTCCCCCCCCTGTCGTTTCCCTCCTGTTGTTTAACTCCTGTTTTAACTCCGCCGTGCCACTTACCAACACGCCACTGAGGGTGAGAGGGACATGGGATGGATAGATACATAGACAGATAGATAGATAGATAGATAGAGTGATGGCTGGGGTGCTGTGTGGAGAGGTTAGGGGTGGTGTGCGTGTGAGGGGTGCTAGGGTTGCTGGGTGCCTTACTTGCTGCATGATTCCTCTTGTTGTTGCAGGTTGCAGGTTGATGGGATGGCCTTTCCCCCCCCTGTCGTTTCCCTCCTGTTGTTTAACTCCTGTTTTAACTCCGCCGTGCCACTTACCAACACGCCACTGAGGGTGAGAGGGACATGGGATGGATAGATACATAGACAGATAGATAGATAGATAGATAGAGTGATGGCTGGGGTGCTGTGTGGAGAGGTTAGGGGTGGTGTGCGTGTGAGGGGTGCTAGGGTTGCTGGGTGCCTTACTTGCTGCATGATTCCTCTTGTTGTTGCAGGTTGCAGGTTGATGGGATGGCCTTTCCCCCCCCTGTCGTTTCCCTCCTGTTGTTTAACTCCTGTTTTAACTCCGCCGTGCCACTTACCAACACGCCACTGAGGGTGAGAGGGACATGGGATGGATAGATACATAGACAGATAGATAGATAGATAGATAGAGTGATGGCTGGGGTGCTGTGTGGAGAGGTTAGGGGTGGTGTGCGTGTGAGGGGTGCCTTCCTTGATGGGATGGCCTTTCCCCCCCCTGTCGTTTCCCTCCTGTTGTTTAACTCCTGTTTTAACTCCGCCGTGCCACTTACCAACACGCCACTGAGGGTGAGAGGGACATGGGATGGATAGATACATAGACAGATAGATAGATAGATAGATAGAGTGATGGCTGGGGTGCTGTGTGGAGAGGTTAGGGGTGGTGTGCGTGTGAGGGGTGCCTTCCTTGATGGGATGGCCTTTCCCCCCCCTGTCGTTTCCCTCCTGTTGTTTAACTCCTGTTTTAACTCCGCCGTGCCACTTACCAACACGCCACTGAGGGTGAGAGGGACATGGGATGGATAGATACATAGACAGATAGATAGATAGATAGATAGAGTGATGGCTGGGGTGCTGTGTGGAGAGGTTAGGGGTGGTGTGCGTGTGAGGGGTGCCTTCCTTGATGGGATGGCCTTTCCCCCCCCTGTCGTTTCCCTCCTGTTGTTTAACTCCTGTTTTAACTCCGCCGTGCCACTTACCAACACGCCACTGAGGGTGAGAGGGACATGGGATGGATAGATACATAGACAGATAGATAGATAGATAGAGTGATGGCTGGGGTGCTGTGTGGAGAGGTTAGGGGTGGTGTGCGTGTGAGGGGTGCCTTCCTTGATGGGATGGCCTTTCCCCCCCCTGTCGTTTCCCTCCTGTTGTTTAACTCCTGTTTTAACTCCGCCGTGCCACTTACCAACACGCCACTGAGGGTGAGAGGGACATGGGATGGATAGATTCATAGACAGATAGATAGATAGATAGATAGAGTGATGGCTGGGGTGCTGTGTGGAGAGGTTAGGGGTGGTGTGCGTGTGAGGGGTGCTAGGGTTGCTGGGTGCCTTACTTGCTGCATGATTCCTCTTGTTGTTGCAGGTTGCAGGTTGATGGGATGGCCTTTCCCCCCCCTGTCGTTTCCCTCCTGTTGTTTAACTCCTGTTTTAACTCCGCCGTGCCACTTACCAACACGCCACTGAGGGTGAGAGGGACATGGGATGGATAGATACATAGACAGATAGATAGATAGATAGAGTGATGGCTGGGGTGCTGTGTGGAGAGGTTAGGGGTGGTGTGCGTGTGAGGGGTGCCTTCCTTGATGGGATGGCCTTTCCCCCCCCTGTCGTTTCCCTCCTGTTGTTTAACTCCTGTTTTAACTCCGCCGTGCCACTTACCAACACGCCACTGAGGGTGAGAGGGACATGGGATGGATAGATTCATAGACAGATAGATAGATAGATAGATAGAGTGATGGCTGGGGTGCTGTGTGGAGAGGTTAGGGGTGGTGTGCGTGTGAGGGGTGCTAGGGTTGCTGGGTGCCTTACTTGCTGCATGATTCCTCTTGTTGTTGCAGGTTGCAGGTTGATGGGATGGCCTTTCCCCCCCCTGTCGTTTCCCTCCTGTTGTTTAACTCCTGTTTTAACTCCGCCGTGCCACTTACCAACACGCCACTGAGGGTGAGAGGGACATGGGATGGATAGATACATAGACAGATAGATAGATAGATAGAGTGATGGCTGGGGTGCTGTGTGGAGAGGTTAGGGGTGGTGTGCGTGTGAGGGGTGCCTTCCTTGATGGGATGGCCTTTCCCCCCCCTGTCGTTTCCCTCCTGTTGTTTAACTCCTGTTTTAACTCCGCCGTGCCACTTACCAACACGCCACTGAGGGTGAGAGGGACATGGGATGGATAGATACATAGACAGATAGATAGATAGATAGATAGAGTGATGGCTGGGGTGCTGTGTGGAGAGGTTAGGGGTGGTGTGCGTGTGAGGGGTGCCTTCCTTGATGGGATGGCCTTTCCCCCCCCTGTCGTTTCCCTCCTGTTGTTTAACTCCTGTTTTAACTCCGCCGTGCCACTTACCAACACGCCACTGAGGGTGAGAGGGACATGGGATGGATAGATACATAGACAGATAGATAGATAGATAGATAGAGTGATGGCTGGGGTGCTGTGTGGAGAGGTTAGGGGTGGTGTGCGTGTGAGGGGTGCCTTCCTTGATGGGATGGCCTTTCCCCCCCCTGTCGTTTCCCTCCTGTTGTTTAACTCCTGTTTTAACTCCGCCGTGCCACTTACCAACACGCCACTGAGGGTGAGAGGGACATGGGATGGATAGATACATAGACAGATAGATAGATAGATAGATAGAGTGATGGCTGGGGTGCTGTGTGGAGAGGTTAGGGGTGGTGTGCGTGTGAGGGGTGCCTTCCTTGATGGGATGGCCTTTCCCCCCCCTGTCGTTTCCCTCCTGTTGTTTAACTCCTGTTTTAACTCCGCCGTGCCACTTACCAACACGCCACTGAGGGTGAGAGGGACATGGGATGGATAGATACATAGACAGATAGATAGATAGATAGAGTGATGGCTGGGGTGCTGTGTGGAGAGGTTAGGGGTGGTGTGCGTGTGAGGGGTGCCTTCCTTGATGGGATGGCCTTTCCCCCCCCTGTCGTTTCCCTCCTGTTGTTTAACTCCTGTTTTAACTCCGCCGTGCCACTTACCAACACGCCACTGAGGGTGAGAGGGACATGGGATGGATAGATTCATAGACAGATAGATAGATAGATAGATAGAGTGATGGCTGGGGTGCTGTGTGGAGAGGTTAGGGGTGGTGTGCGTGTGAGGGGTGCTAGGGTTGCTGGGTGCCTTACTTGCTGCATGATTCCTCTTGTTGTTGCAGGTTGCAGGTTGATGGGATGGCCTTTCCCCCCCCTGTCGTTTCCCTCCTGTTGTTTAACTCCTGTTTTAACTCCGCCGTGCCACTTACCAACACGCCACTGAGGGTGAGAGGGACATGGGATGGATAGATACATAGACAGATAGATAGATAGATAGATAGAGTGATGGCTGGGGTGCTGTGTGGAGAGGTTAGGGGTGGTGTGCGTGTGAGGGGTGCCTTCCTTGATGGGATGGCCTTTCCCCCCCCTGTCGTTTCCCTCCTGTTGTTTAACTCCTGTTTTAACTCCGCCGTGCCACTTACCAACACGCCACTGAGGGTGAGAGGGACATGGGATGGATAGATACATAGACAGATAGATAGATAGATAGAGTGATGGCTGGGGTGCTGTGTGGAGAGGTTAGGGGTGGTGTGCGTGTGAGGGGTGCCTTCCTTGATGGGATGGCCTTTCCCCCCCCTGTCGTTTCCCTCCTGTTGTTTAACTCCTGTTTTAACTCCGCCGTGCCACTTACCAACACGCCACTGAGGGTGAGAGGGACATGGGATGGATAGATTCATAGACAGATAGATAGATAGATAGATAGAGTGATGGCTGGGGTGCTGTGTGGAGAGGTTAGGGGTGGTGTGCGTGTGAGGGGTGCCTTCCGTGATGGGATGGCCTTTCCCCCCCCTGTCGTTTCCCTCCTGTTGTTTAACTCCTGTTTTAACTCCGCCGTGCCACTTACCAACACGCCACTGAGGGTGAGAGGGACATGGGATGGATAGATACATAGACAGATAGATAGATAGATAGATAGAGTGATGGCTGGGGTGCTGTGTGGAGAGGTTAGGGGTGGTGTGCGTGTGAGGGGTGCCTTCCTTGATGGGATGGCCTTTCCCCCCCCTGTCGTTTCCCTCCTGTTGTTTAACTCCTGTTTTAACTCCGCCGTGCCACTTACCAACACGCCACTGAGGGTGAGAGGGACATGGGATGGATAGATACATAGACAGATAGATAGATAGATAGAGTGATGGCTGGGGTGCTGTGTGGAGAGGTTAGGGGTGGTGTGCGTGTGAGGGGTGCTAGGGTTGCTGGGTGCCTTACTTGCTGCATGATTCCTCTTGTTGTTGCAGGTTGCAGGTTGATGGGATGGCCTTTCCCCCCCCTGTCGTTTCCCTCCTGTTGTTTAACTCCTGTTTTAACTCCGCCGTGCCACTTACCAACACGCCACTGAGGGTGAGAGGGACATGGGATGGATAGATACATAGACAGATAGATAGATAGATAGAGTGATGGCTGGGGTGCTGTGTGGAGAGGTTAGGGGTGGTGTGCGTGTGAGGGGTGCTAGGGTTGCTGGGTGCCTTACTTGCTGCATGATTCCTCTTGTTGTTGCAGGTTGCAGGTTGATGGGATGGCCTTTCCCCCCCCTGTCGTTTCCCTCCTGTTGTTTAACTCCTGTTTTAACTCCGCCGTGCCACTTACCAACACGCCACTGAGGGTGAGAGGGACATGGGATGGATAGATACATAGACAGATAGATAGATAGATAGATAGAGTGATGGCTGGGGTGCTGTGTGGAGAGGTTAGGGGTGGTGTGCGTGTGAGGGGTGCTAGGGTTGCTGGGTGCCTTACTTGCTGCATGATTCCTCTTGTTGTTGCAGGTTGCAGGTTGATGGGATGGCCTTTCCCCCCCCTGTCGTTTCCCTCCTGTTGTTTAACTCCTGTTTTAACTCCGCCGTGCCACTTACCAACACGCCACTGAGGGTGAGAGGGACATGGGATGGATAGATACATAGACAGATAGATAGATAGATAGATAGAGTGATGGCTGGGGTGCTGTGTGGAGAGGTTAGGGGTGGTGTGCGTGTGAGGGGTGCCTTCCTTGATGGGATGGCCTTTCCCCCCCCTGTCGTTTCCCTCCTGTTGTTTAACTCCTGTTTTAACTCCGCCGTGCCACTTACCAACACGCCACTGAGGGTGAGAGGGACATGGGATGGATAGATACATAGACAGATAGATAGATAGATAGATAGAGTGATGGCTGGGGTGCTGTGTGGAGAGGTTAGGGGTGGTGTGCGTGTGAGGGGTGCCTTCCTTGATGGGATGGCCTTTCCCCCCCCTGTCGTTTCCCTCCTGTTGTTTAACTCCTGTTTTAACTCCGCCGTGCCACTTACCAACACGCCACTGAGGGTGAGAGGGACATGGGATGGATAGATACATAGACAGATAGATAGACAGATAGATAGAGTGATGGCTGGGGTGCTGTGTGGAGAGGTTAGGGGTGGTGTGCGTGTGAGGGGTGCCTTCCTTGATGGGATGGCCTTTCCCCCCCCTGTCGTTTCCCTCCTGTTGTTTAACTCCTGTTTTAACTCCGCCGTGCCACTTACCAACACGCCACTGAGGGTGAGAGGGACATGGGATGGATAGATACATAGACAGATAGATAGATAGATAGATAGAGTGATGGCTGGGGTGCTGTGTGGAGAGGTTAGGGGTGGTGTGCGTGTGAGGGGTGCCTTCCTTGATGGGATGGCCTTTCCCCCCCCTGTCGTTTCCCTCCTGTTGTTTAACTCCTGTTTTAACTCCGCCGTGCCACTTACCAACACGCCACTGAGGGTGAGAGGGACATGGGATGGATAGATACATAGACAGATAGATAGATAGATAGATAGAGTGATGGCTGGGGTGCTGTGTGGAGAGGTTAGGGGTGGTGTGCGTGTGAGGGGTGCCTTCCTTGATGGGATGGCCTTTCCCCCCCCTGTCGTTTCCCTCCTGTTGTTTAACTCCTGTTTTAACTCCGCCGTGCCACTTACCAACACGCCACTGAGGGTGAGAGGGACATGGGATGGATAGATACATAGACAGATAGATAGATAGATAGATAGAGTGATGGCTGGGGTGCTGTGTGGAGAGGTTAGGGGTGGTGTGCGTGTGAGGGGTGCCTTCCTTGATGGGATGGCCTTTCCCCCCCCTGTCGTTTCCCTCCTGTTGTTTAACTCCTGTTTTAACTCCGCCGTGCCACTTACCAACACGCCACTGAGGGTGAGAGGGACATGGGATGGATAGATACATAGACAGATAGATAGATAGATAGATAGAGTGATGGCTGGGGTGCTGTGTGGAGAGGTTAGGGGTGGTGTGCGTGTGAGGGGTGCCTTCCTTGATGGGATGGCCTTTCCCCCCCCTGTCGTTTCCCTCCTGTTGTTTAACTCCTGTTTTAACTCCGCCGTGCCACTTACCAACACGCCACTGAGGGTGAGAGGGACATGGGATGGATAGATACATAGACAGATAGATAGATAGATAGATAGAGTGATGGCTGGGGTGCTGTGTGGAGAGGTTAGGGGTGGTGTGCGTGTGAGGGGTGCCTTCCTTGATGGGATGGCCTTTCCCCCCCCTGTCGTTTCCCTCCTGTTGTTTAACTCCTGTTTTAACTCCGCCGTGCCACTTACCAACACGCCACTGAGGGTGAGAGGGACATGGGATGGATAGATACATAGACAGATAGATAGAGTGATGGCTGGGGTGCTGTGTGGAGAGGTTAGGGGTGGTGTGCGTGTGAGGGGTGCCTTCCTTGATGGGATGGCCTTTCCCCCCCCTGTCGTTTCCCTCCTGTTGTTTAACTCCTGTTTTAACTCCGCCGTGCCACTTACCAACACGCCACTGAGGGTGAGAGGGACATGGGATGGATAGATACATAGACAGATAGATAGATAGATAGAGTGATGGCTGGGGTGCTGTGTGGAGAGGTTAGGGGTGGTGTGCGTGTGAGGGGTGCCTTCCTTGATGGGATGGCCTTTCCCCCCCCTGTCGTTTCCCTCCTGTTGTTTAACTCCTGTTTTAACTCCGCCGTGCCACTTACCAACACGCCACTGAGGGTGAGAGGGACATGGGATGGATAGATACATAGACAGATAGATAGATAGATAGAGTGATGGCTGGGGTGCTGTGTGGAGAGGTTAGGGGTGGTGTGCGTGTGAGGGGTGCTAGGGTTGCTGGGTGCCTTACTTGCTGCATGATTCCTCTTGTTGTTGCAGGTTGCAGGTTGATGGGATGGCCTTTCCCCCCCCTGTCGTTTCCCTCCTGTTGTTTAACTCCTGTTTTAACTCCGCCGTGCCACTTACCAACACGCCACTGAGGGTGAGAGGGACATGGGATGGATAGATACATAGACAGATAGATAGATAGATAGAGTGATGGCTGGGGTGCTGTGTGGAGAGGTTAGGGGTGGTGTGCGTGTGAGGGGTGCTAGGGTTGCTGGGTGCCTTACTTGCTGCATGATTCCTCTTGTTGTTGCAGGTTGCAGGTTGATGGGATGGCCTTTCCCCCCCCTGTCGTTTCCCTCCTGTTGTTTAACTCCTGTTTTAACTCCGCCGTGCCACTTACCAACACGCCACTGAGGGTGAGAGGGACATGGGATGGATAGATACATAGACAGATAGATAGAGTGATGGCTGGGGTGCTGTGTGGAGAGGTTAGGGGTGGTGTGCGTGTGAGGGGTGCCTTCCTTGATGGGATGGCCTTTCCCCCCCCTGTCGTTTCCCTCCTGTTGTTTAACTCCTGTTTTAACTCCGCCGTGCCACTTACCAACACGCCACTGAGGGTGAGAGGGACATGGGATGGATAGATACATAGACAGATAGATAGATAGATAGAGTGATGGCTGGGGTGCTGTGTGGAGAGGTTAGGGGTGGTGTGCGTGTGAGGGGTGCTAGGGTTGCTGGGTGCCTTACTTGCTGCATGATTCCTCTTGTTGTTGCAGGTTGCAGGTTGATGGGATGGCCTTTCCCCCCCCTGTCGTTTCCCTCCTGTTGTTTAACTCCTGTTTTAACTCCGCCGTGCCACTTACCAACACGCCACTGAGGGTGAGAGGGACATGGGATGGATAGATACATAGACAGATAGATAGATAGATAGATAGAGTGATGGCTGGGGTGCTGTGTGGAGAGGTTAGGGGTGGTGTGCGTGTGAGGGGTGCTAGGGTTGCTGGGTGCCTTACTTGCTGCATGATTCCTCTTGTTGTTGCAGGTTGCAGGTTGATGGGATGGCCTTTCCCCCCCCTGTCGTTTCCCTCCTGTTGTTTAACTCCTGTTTTAACTCCGCCGTGCCACTTACCAACACGCCACTGAGGGTGAGAGGGACATGGGATGGATAGATACATAGACAGATAGATAGATAGATAGATAGAGTGATGGCTGGGGTGCTGTGTGGAGAGGTTAGGGGTGGTGTGCGTGTGAGGGGTGCCTTCCTTGATGGGATGGCCTTTCCCCCCCCTGTCGTTTCCCTCCTGTTGTTTAACTCCTGTTTTAACTCCGCCGTGCCACTTACCAACACGCCACTGAGGGTGAGAGGGACATGGGATGGATAGATACATAGACAGATAGATAGATAGATAGATAGAGTGATGGCTGGGGTGCTGTGTGGAGAGGTTAGGGGTGGTGTGCGTGTGAGGGGTGCCTTCCTTGATGGGATGGCCTTTCCCCCCCCTGTCGTTTCCCTCCTGTTGTTTAACTCCTGTTTTAACTCCGCCGTGCCACTTACCAACACGCCACTGAGGGTGAGAGGGACATGGGATGGATAGATACATAGACAGATAGATAGACAGATAGATAGAGTGATGGCTGGGGTGCTGTGTGGAGAGGTTAGGGGTGGTGTGCGTGTGAGGGGTGCCTTCCTTGATGGGATGGCCTTTCCCCCCCCTGTCGTTTCCCTCCTGTTGTTTAACTCCTGTTTTAACTCCGCCGTGCCACTTACCAACACGCCACTGAGGGTGAGAGGGACATGGGATGGATAGATACATAGACAGATAGATAGATAGATAGATAGAGTGATGGCTGGGGTGCTGTGTGGAGAGGTTAGGGGTGGTGTGCGTGTGAGGGGTGCCTTCCTTGATGGGATGGCCTTTCCCCCCCCTGTCGTTTCCCTCCTGTTGTTTAACTCCTGTTTTAACTCCGCCGTGCCACTTACCAACACGCCACTGAGGGTGAGAGGGACATGGGATGGATAGATACATAGACAGATAGATAGATAGATAGATAGAGTGATGGCTGGGGTGCTGTGTGGAGAGGTTAGGGGTGGTGTGCGTGTGAGGGGTGCCTTCCTTGATGGGATGGCCTTTCCCCCCCCTGTCGTTTCCCTCCTGTTGTTTAACTCCTGTTTTAACTCCGCCGTGCCACTTACCAACACGCCACTGAGGGTGAGAGGGACATGGGATGGATAGATACATAGACAGATAGATAGATAGATAGATAGAGTGATGGCTGGGGTGCTGTGTGGAGAGGTTAGGGGTGGTGTGCGTGTGAGGGGTGCCTTCCTTGATGGGATGGCCTTTCCCCCCCCTGTCGTTTCCCTCCTGTTGTTTAACTCCTGTTTTAACTCCGCCGTGCCACTTACCAACACGCCACTGAGGGTGAGAGGGACATGGGATGGATAGATACATAGACAGATAGATAGATAGATAGATAGAGTGATGGCTGGGGTGCTGTGTGGAGAGGTTAGGGGTGGTGTGCGTGTGAGGGGTGCCTTCCTTGATGGGATGGCCTTTCCCCCCCCTGTCGTTTCCCTCCTGTTGTTTAACTCCTGTTTTAACTCCGCCGTGCCACTTACCAACACGCCACTGAGGGTGAGAGGGACATGGGATGGATAGATACATAGACAGATAGATAGATAGATAGATAGAGTGATGGCTGGGGTGCTGTGTGGAGAGGTTAGGGGTGGTGTGCGTGTGAGGGGTGCCTTCCTTGATGGGATGGCCTTTCCCCCCCCTGTCGTTTCCCTCCTGTTGTTTAACTCCTGTTTTAACTCCGCCGTGCCACTTACCAACACGCCACTGAGGGTGAGAGGGACATGGGATGGATAGATACATAGACAGATAGATAGAGTGATGGCTGGGGTGCTGTGTGGAGAGGTTAGGGGTGGTGTGCGTGTGAGGGGTGCCTTCCTTGATGGGATGGCCTTTCCCCCCCCTGTCGTTTCCCTCCTGTTGTTTAACTCCTGTTTTAACTCCGCCGTGCCACTTACCAACACGCCACTGAGGGTGAGAGGGACATGGGATGGATAGATACATAGACAGATAGATAGATAGATAGAGTGATGGCTGGGGTGCTGTGTGGAGAGGTTAGGGGTGGTGTGCGTGTGAGGGGTGCTAGGGTTGCTGGGTGCCTTACTTGCTGCATGATTCCTCTTGTTGTTGCAGGTTGCAGGTTGATGGGATGGCCTTTCCCCCCCCTGTCGTTTCCCTCCTGTTGTTTAACTCCTGTTTTAACTCCGCCGTGCCACTTACCAACACGCCACTGAGGGTGAGAGGGACATGGGATGGATAGATACATAGACAGATAGATAGATAGATAGATAGAGTGATGGCTGGGGTGCTGTGTGGAGAGGTTAGGGGTGGTGTGCGTGTGAGGGGTGCTAGGGTTGCTGGGTGCCTTACTTGCTGCATGATTCCTCTTGTTGTTGCAGGTTGCAGGTTGATGGGATGGCCTTTCCCCCCCCTGTCGTTTCCCTCCTGTTGTTTAACTCCTGTTTTAACTCCGCCGTGCCACTTACCAACACGCCACTGAGGGTGAGAGGGACATGGGATGGATAGATACATAGACAGATAGATAGATAGATAGATAGAGTGATGGCTGGGGTGCTGTGTGGAGAGGTTAGGGGTGGTGTGCGTGTGAGGGGTGCCTTCCTTGATGGGATGGCCTTTCCCCCCCCTGTCGTTTCCCTCCTGTTGTTTAACTCCTGTTTTAACTCCGCCGTGCCACTTACCAACACGCCACTGAGGGTGAGAGGGACATGGGATGGATAGATACATAGACAGATAGATAGATAGATAGATAGAGTGATGGCTGGGGTGCTGTGTGGAGAGGTTAGGGGTGGTGTGCGTGTGAGGGGTGCCTTCCTTGATGGGATGGCCTTTCCCCCCCCTGTCGTTTCCCTCCTGTTGTTTAACTCCTGTTTTAACTCCGCCGTGCCACTTACCAACACGCCACTGAGGGTGAGAGGGACATGGGATGGATAGATACATAGACAGATAGATAGACAGATAGATAGAGTGATGGCTGGGGTGCTGTGTGGAGAGGTTAGGGGTGGTGTGCGTGTGAGGGGTGCCTTCCTTGATGGGATGGCCTTTCCCCCCCCTGTCGTTTCCCTCCTGTTGTTTAACTCCTGTTTTAACTCCGCCGTGCCACTTACCAACACGCCACTGAGGGTGAGAGGGACATGGGATGGATAGATACATAGACAGATAGATAGATAGATAGATAGAGTGATGGCTGGGGTGCTGTGTGGAGAGGTTAGGGGTGGTGTGCGTGTGAGGGGTGCCTTCCTTGATGGGATGGCCTTTCCCCCCCCTGTCGTTTCCCTCCTGTTGTTTAACTCCTGTTTTAACTCCGCCGTGCCACTTACCAACACGCCACTGAGGGTGAGAGGGACATGGGATGGATAGATACATAGACAGATAGATAGATAGATAGATAGAGTGATGGCTGGGGTGCTGTGTGGAGAGGTTAGGGGTGGTGTGCGTGTGAGGGGTGCCTTCCTTGATGGGATGGCCTTTCCCCCCCCTGTCGTTTCCCTCCTGTTGTTTAACTCCTGTTTTAACTCCGCCGTGCCACTTACCAACACGCCACTGAGGGTGAGAGGGACATGGGATGGATAGATACATAGACAGATAGATAGATAGATAGATAGAGTGATGGCTGGGGTGCTGTGTGGAGAGGTTAGGGGTGGTGTGCGTGTGAGGGGTGCCTTCCTTGATGGGATGGCCTTTCCCCCCCCTGTCGTTTCCCTCCTGTTGTTTAACTCCTGTTTTAACTCCGCCGTGCCACTTACCAACACGCCACTGAGGGTGAGAGGGACATGGGATGGATAGATACATAGACAGATAGATAGATAGATAGAGTGATGGCTGGGGTGCTGTGTGGAGAGGTTAGGGGTGGTGTGCGTGTGAGGGGTGCCTTCCTTGATGGGATGGCCTTTCCCCCCCCTGTCGTTTCCCTCCTGTTGTTTAACTCCTGTTTTAACTCCGCCGTGCCACTTACCAACACGCCACTGAGGGTGAGAGGGACATGGGATGGATAGATTCATAGACAGATAGATAGATAGATAGATAGAGTGATGGCTGGGGTGCTGTGTGGAGAGGTTAGGGGTGGTGTGCGTGTGAGGGGTGCTAGGGTTGCTGGGTGCCTTACTTGCTGCATGATTCCTCTTGTTGTTGCAGGTTGCAGGTTGATGGGATGGCCTTTCCCCCCCCTGTCGTTTCCCTCCTGTTGTTTAACTCCTGTTTTAACTCCGCCGTGCCACTTACCAACACGCCACTGAGGGTGAGAGGGACATGGGATGGATAGATACATAGACAGATAGATAGATAGATAGAGTGATGGCTGGGGTGCTGTGTGGAGAGGTTAGGGGTGGTGTGCGTGTGAGGGGTGCTAGGGTTGCTGGGTGCCTTACTTGCTGCATGATTCCTCTTGTTGTTGCAGGTTGCAGGTTGATGGGATGGCCTTTCCCCCCCCTGTCGTTTCCCTCCTGTTGTTTAACTCCTGTTTTAACTCCGCCGTGCCACTTACCAACACGCCACTGAGGGTGAGAGGGACATGGGATGGATAGATACATAGACAGATAGATAGATAGATAGATAGAGTGATGGCTGGGGTGCTGTGTGGAGAGGTTAGGGGTGGTGTGCGTGTGAGGGGTGCCTTCCTTGATGGGATGGCCTTTCCCCCCCCTGTCGTTTCCCTCCTGTTGTTTAACTCCTGTTTTAACTCCGCCGTGCCACTTACCAACACGCCACTGAGGGTGAGAGGGACATGGGATGGATAGATACATAGACAGATAGATAGATAGATAGATAGAGTGATGGCTGGGGTGCTGTGTGGAGAGGTTAGGGGTGGTGTGCGTGTGAGGGGTGCCTTCCTTGATGGGATGGCCTTTCCCCCCCCTGTCGTTTCCCTCCTGTTGTTTAACTCCTGTTTTAACTCCGCCGTGCCACTTACCAACACGCCACTGAGGGTGAGAGGGACATGGGATGGATAGATACATAGACAGATAGATAGATAGATAGATAGAGTGATGGCTGGGGTGCTGTGTGGAGAGGTTAGGGGTGGTGTGCGTGTGAGGGGTGCCTTCCTTGATGGGATGGCCTTTCCCCCCCCTGTCGTTTCCCTCCTGTTGTTTAACTCCTGTTTT
Organism: Spea hammondii; assembly: GCA_029215755.1. Classification (NCBI taxonomy): domain Eukaryota; kingdom Metazoa; phylum Chordata; class Amphibia; order Anura; family Pelobatidae; genus Spea; species Spea hammondii. The sequence continues at coordinate 169,923 of JARDYJ010000123.1, forward strand.
AACTCCGCCGTGCCACTTACCAACACGCCACTGAGGGTGAGAGGGACATGGGATGGATAGATACATAGACAGATAGATAGATAGATAGAGTGATGGCTGGGGTGCTGTGTGGAGAGGTTAGGGGTGGTGTGCGTGTGAGGGGTGCCTTCCTTGATGGGATGGCCTTTCCCCCCCCTGTCGTTTCCCTCCTGTTGTTTAACTCCTGTTTTAACTCCGCCGTGCCACTTACCAACACGCCACTGAGGGTGAGAGGGACATGGGATGGATAGATTCATAGACAGATAGATAGATAGATAGATAGAGTGATGGCTGGGGTGCTGTGTGGAGAGGTTAGGGGTGGTGTGCGTGTGAGGGGTGCTAGGGTTGCTGGGTGCCTTACTTGCTGCATGATTCCTCTTGTTGTTGCAGGTTGCAGGTTGATGGGATGGCCTTTCCCCCCCCTGTCGTTTCCCTCCTGTTGTTTAACTCCTGTTTTAACTCCGCCGTGCCACTTACCAACACGCCACTGAGGGTGAGAGGGACATGGGATGGATAGATACATAGACAGATAGATAGATAGATAGAGTGATGGCTGGGGTGCTGTGTGGAGAGGTTAGGGGTGGTGTGCGTGTGAGGGGTGCTAGGGTTGCTGGGTGCCTTACTTGCTGCATGATTCCTCTTGTTGTTGCAGGTTGCAGGTTGATGGGATGGCCTTTCCCCCCCCTGTCGTTTCCCTCCTGTTGTTTAACTCCTGTTTTAACTCCGCCGTGCCACTTACCAACACGCCACTGAGGGTGAGAGGGACATGGGATGGATAGATACATAGACAGATAGATAGATAGATAGATAGAGTGATGGCTGGGGTGCTGTGTGGAGAGGTTAGGGGTGGTGTGCGTGTGAGGGGTGCCTTCCTTGATGGGATGGCCTTTCCCCCCCCTGTCGTTTCCCTCCTGTTGTTTAACTCCTGTTTTAACTCCGCCGTGCCACTTACCAACACGCCACTGAGGGTGAGAGGGACATGGGATGGATAGATTCATAGACAGATAGATAGATAGATAGATAGAGTGATGGCTGGGGTGCTGTGTGGAGAGGTTAGGGGTGGTGTGCGTGTGAGGGGTGCTAGGGTTGCTGGGTGCCTTACTTGCTGCATGATTCCTCTTGTTGTTGCAGGTTGCAGGTTGATGGGATGGCCTTTCCCCCCCCTGTCGTTTCCCTCCTGTTGTTTAACTCCTGTTTTAACTCCGCCGTGCCACTTACCAACACGCCACTGAGGGTGAGAGGGACATGGGATGGATAGATACATAGACAGATAGATAGAGTGATGGCTGGGGTGCTGTGTGGAGAGGTTAGGGGTGGTGTGCGTGTGAGGGGTGCCTTCCTTGATGGGATGGCCTTTCCCCCCCCTGTCGTTTCCCTCCTGTTGTTTAACTCCTGTTTTAACTCCGCCGTGCCACTTACCAACACGCCACTGAGGGTGAGAGGGACATGGGATGGATAGATACATAGACAGATAGATAGATAGATAGAGTGATGGCTGGGGTGCTGTGTGGAGAGGTTAGGGGTGGTGTGCGTGTGAGGGGTGCCTTCCTTGATGGGATGGCCTTTCCCCCCCCTGTCGTTTCCCTCCTGTTGTTTAACTCCTGTTTTAACTCCGCCGTGCCACTTACCAACACGCCACTGAGGGTGAGAGGGACATGGGATGGATAGATACATAGACAGATAGATAGATAGATAGAGTGATGGCTGGGGTGCTGTGTGGAGAGGTTAGGGGTGGTGTGCGTGTGAGGGGTGCCTTCCTTGATGGGATGGCCTTTCCCCCCCCTGTCGTTTCCCTCCTGTTGTTTAACTCCTGTTTTAACTCCGCCGTGCCACTTACCAACACGCCACTGAGGGTGAGAGGGACATGGGATGGATAGATACATAGACAGATAGATAGATAGATAGATAGAGTGATGGCTGGGGTGCTGTGTGGAGAGGTTAGGGGTGGTGTGCGTGTGAGGGGTGCTAGGGTTGCTGGGTGCCTTACTTGCTGCATGATTCCTCTTGTTGTTGCAGGTTGCAGGTTGATGGGATGGCCTTTCCCCCCCCTGTCGTTTCCCTCCTGTTGTTTAACTCCTGTTTTAACTCCGCCGTGCCACTTACCAACACGCCACTGAGGGTGAGAGGGACATGGGATGGATAGATACATAGACAGATAGATAGATAGATAGATAGAGTGATGGCTGGGGTGCTGTGTGGAGAGGTTAGGGGTGGTGTGCGTGTGAGGGGTGCCTTCCTTGATGGGATGGCCTTTCCCCCCCCTGTCGTTTCCCTCCTGTTGTTTAACTCCTGTTTTAACTCCGCCGTGCCACTTACCAACACGCCACTGAGGGTGAGAGGGACATGGGATGGATAGATACATAGACAGATAGATAGATAGATAGATAGAGTGATGGCTGGGGTGCTGTGTGGAGAGGTTAGGGGTGGTGTGCGTGTGAGGGGTGCCTTCCTTGATGGGATGGCCTTTCCCCCCCCTGTCGTTTCCCTCCTGTTGTTTAACTCCTGTTTTAACTCCGCCGTGCCACTTACCAACACGCCACTGAGGGTGAGAGGGACATGGGATGGATAGATACATAGACAGATAGATAGATAGATAGAGTGATGGCTGGGGTGCTGTGTGGAGAGGTTAGGGGTGGTGTGCGTGTGAGGGGTGCCTTCCTTGATGGGATGGCCTTTCCCCCCCCTGTCGTTTCCCTCCTGTTGTTTAACTCCTGTTTTAACTCCGCCGTGCCACTTACCAACACGCCACTGAGGGTGAGAGGGACATGGGATGGATAGATACATAGACAGATAGATAGATAGATAGATAGAGTGATGGCTGGGGTGCTGTGTGGAGAGGTTAGGGGTGGTGTGCGTGTGAGGGGTGCCTTCCTTGATGGGATGGCCTTTCCCCCCCCTGTCGTTTCCCTCCTGTTGTTTAACTCCTGTTTTAACTCCGCCGTGCCACTTACCAACACGCCACTGAGGGTGAGAGGGACATGGGATGGATAGATACATAGACAGATAGATAGATAGATAGATAGAGTGATGGCTGGGGTGCTGTGTGGAGAGGTTAGGGGTGGTGTGCGTGTGAGGGGTGCCTTCCTTGATGGGATGGCCTTTCCCCCCCCTGTCGTTTCCCTCCTGTTGTTTAACTCCTGTTTTAACTCCGCCGTGCCACTTACCAACACGCCACTGAGGGTGAGAGGGACATGGGATGGATAGATACATAGACAGATAGATAGATAGATAGAGTGATGGCTGGGGTGCTGTGTGGAGAGGTTAGGGGTGGTGTGCGTGTGAGGGGTGCCTTCCTTGATGGGATGGCCTTTCCCCCCCCTGTCGTTTCCCTCCTGTTGTTTAACTCCTGTTTTAACTCCGCCGTGCCACTTACCAACACGCCACTGAGGGTGAGAGGGACATGGGATGGATAGATACATAGACAGATAGATAGATAGATAGATAGAGTGATGGCTGGGGTGCTGTGTGGAGAGGTTAGGGGTGGTGTGCGTGTGAGGGGTGCTAGGGTTGCTGGGTGCCTTACTTGCTGCATGATTCCTCTTGTTGTTGCAGGTTGCAGGTTGATGGGATGGCCTTTCCCCCCCCTGTCGTTTCCCTCCTGTTGTTTAACTCCTGTTTTAACTCCGCCGTGCCACTTACCAACACGCCACTGAGGGTGAGAGGGACATGGGATGGATAGATACATAGACAGATAGATAGATAGATAGATAGAGTGATGGCTGGGGTGCTGTGTGGAGAGGTTAGGGGTGGTGTGCGTGTGAGGGGTGCTAGGGTTGCTGGGTGCCTTACTTGCTGCATGATTCCTCTTGTTGTTGCAGGTTGCAGGTTGATGGGATGGCCTTTCCCCCCCCTGTCGTTTCCCTCCTGTTGTTTAACTCCTGTTTTAACTCCGCCGTGCCACTTACCAACACGCCACTGAGGGTGAGAGGGACATGGGATGGATAGATACATAGACAGATAGATAGATAGATAGATAGAGTGATGGCTGGGGTGCTGTGTGGAGAGGTTAGGGGTGGTGTGCGTGTGAGGGGTGCCTTCCTTGATGGGATGGCCTTTCCCCCCCCTGTCGTTTCCCTCCTGTTGTTTAACTCCTGTTTTAACTCCGCCGTGCCACTTACCAACACGCCACTGAGGGTGAGAGGGACATGGGATGGATAGATTCATAGACAGATAGATAGATAGATAGATAGAGTGATGGCTGGGGTGCTGTGTGGAGAGGTTAGGGGTGGTGTGCGTGTGAGGGGTGCTAGGGTTGCTGGGTGCCTTACTTGCTGCATGATTCCTCTTGTTGTTGCAGGTTGCAGGTTGATGGGATGGCCTTTCCCCCCCCTGTCGTTTCCCTCCTGTTGTTTAACTCCTGTTTTAACTCCGCCGTGCCACTTACCAACACGCCACTGAGGGTGAGAGGGACATGGGATGGATAGATACATAGACAGATAGATAGAGTGATGGCTGGGGTGCTGTGTGGAGAGGTTAGGGGTGGTGTGCGTGTGAGGGGTGCCTTCCTTGATGGGATGGCCTTTCCCCCCCCTGTCGTTTCCCTCCTGTTGTTTAACTCCTGTTTTAACTCCGCCGTGCCACTTACCAACACGCCACTGAGGGTGAGAGGGACATGGGATGGATAGATACATAGACAGATAGATAGATAGATAGAGTGATGGCTGGGGTGCTGTGTGGAGAGGTTAGGGGTGGTGTGCGTGTGAGGGGTGCCTTCCTTGATGGGATGGCCTTTCCCCCCCCTGTCGTTTCCCTCCTGTTGTTTAACTCCTGTTTTAACTCCGCCGTGCCACTTACCAACACGCCACTGAGGGTGAGAGGGACATGGGATGGATAGATTCATAGACAGATAGATAGATAGATAGATAGAGTGATGGCTGGGGTGCTGTGTGGAGAGGTTAGGGGTGGTGTGCGTGTGAGGGGTGCTAGGGTTGCTGGGTGCCTTACTTGCTGCATGATTCCTCTTGTTGTTGCAGGTTGCAGGTTGATGGGATGGCCTTTCCCCCCCCTGTCGTTTCCCTCCTGTTGTTTAACTCCTGTTTTAACTCCGCCGTGCCACTTACCAACACGCCACTGAGGGTGAGAGGGACATGGGATGGATAGATACATAGACAGATAGATAGATAGATAGAGTGATGGCTGGGGTGCTGTGTGGAGAGGTTAGGGGTGGTGTGCGTGTGAGGGGTGCCTTCCTTGATGGGATGGCCTTTCCCCCCCCTGTCGTTTCCCTCCTGTTGTTTAACTCCTGTTTTAACTCCGCCGTGCCACTTACCAACACGCCACTGAGGGTGAGAGGGACATGGGATGGATAGATTCATAGACAGATAGATAGATAGATAGATAGAGTGATGGCTGGGGTGCTGTGTGGAGAGGTTAGGGGTGGTGTGCGTGTGAGGGGTGCTAGGGTTGCTGGGTGCCTTACTTGCTGCATGATTCCTCTTGTTGTTGCAGGTTGCAGGTTGATGGGATGGCCTTTCCCCCCCCTGTCGTTTCCCTCCTGTTGTTTAACTCCTGTTTTAACTCCGCCGTGCCACTTACCAACACGCCACTGAGGGTGAGAGGGACATGGGATGGATAGATACATAGACAGATAGATAGATAGATAGATAGAGTGATGGCTGGGGTGCTGTGTGGAGAGGTTAGGGGTGGTGTGCGTGTGAGGGGTGCCTTCCTTGATGGGATGGCCTTTCCCCCCCCTGTCGTTTCCCTCCTGTTGTTTAACTCCTGTTTTAACTCCGCCGTGCCACTTACCAACACGCCACTGAGGGTGAGAGGGACATGGGATGGATAGATACATAGACAGATAGATAGATAGATAGATAGAGTGATGGCTGGGGTGCTGTGTGGAGAGGTTAGGGGTGGTGTGCGTGTGAGGGGTGCCTTCCTTGATGGGATGGCCTTTCCCCCCCCTGTCGTTTCCCTCCTGTTGTTTAACTCCTGTTTTAACTCCGCCGTGCCACTTACCAACACGCCACTGAGGGTGAGAGGGACATGGGATGGATAGATTCATAGACAGATAGATAGATAGATAGATAGAGTGATGGCTGGGGTGCTGTGTGGAGAGGTTAGGGGTGGTGTGCGTGTGAGGGGTGCTAGGGTTGCTGGGTGCCTTACTTGCTGCATGATTCCTCTTGTTGTTGCAGGTTGCAGGTTGATGGGATGGCCTTTCCCCCCCCTGTCGTTTCCCTCCTGTTGTTTAACTCCTGTTTTAACTCCGCCGTGCCACTTACCAACACGCCACTGAGGGTGAGAGGGACATGGGATGGATAGATACATAGACAGATAGATAGATAGATAGATAGAGTGATGGCTGGGGTGCTGTGTGGAGAGGTTAGGGGTGGTGTGCGTGTGAGGGGTGCCTTCCTTGATGGGATGGCCTTTCCCCCCCCTGTCGTTTCCCTCCTGTTGTTTAACTCCTGTTTTAACTCCGCCGTGCCACTTACCAACACGCCACTGAGGGTGAGAGGGACATGGGATGGATAGATTCATAGACAGATAGATAGATAGATAGATAGAGTGATGGCTGGGGTGCTGTGTGGAGAGGTTAGGGGTGGTGTGCGTGTGAGGGGTGCTAGGGTTGCTGGGTGCCTTACTTGCTGCATGATTCCTCTTGTTGTTGCAGGTTGCAGGTTGATGGGATGGCCTTTCCCCCCCCTGTCGTTTCCCTCCTGTTGTTTAACTCCTGTTTTAACTCCGCCGTGCCACTTACCAACACGCCACTGAGGGTGAGAGGGACATGGGATGGATAGATACATAGACAGATAGATAGATAGATAGATAGAGTGATGGCTGGGGTGCTGTGTGGAGAGGTTAGGGGTGGTGTGCGTGTGAGGGGTGCTAGGGTTGCTGGGTGCCTTACTTGCTGCATGATTCCTCTTGTTGTTGCAGGTTGCAGGTTGATGGGATGGCCTTTCCCCCCCCTGTCGTTTCCCTCCTGTTGTTTAACTCCTGTTTTAACTCCGCCGTGCCACTTACCAACACGCCACTGAGGGTGAGAGGGACATGGGATGGATAGATACATAGACAGATAGATAGATAGATAGATAGAGTGATGGCTGGGGTGCTGTGTGGAGAGGTTAGGGGTGGTGTGCGTGTGAGGGGTGCTAGGGTTGCTGGGTGCCTTACTTGCTGCATGATTCCTCTTGTTGTTGCAGGTTGCAGGTTGATGGGATGGCCTTTCCCCCCCCTGTCGTTTCCCTCCTGTTGTTTAACTCCTGTTTTAACTCCGCCGTGCCACTTACCAACACGCCACTGAGGGTGAGAGGGACATGGGATGGATAGATACATAGACAGATAGATAGATAGATAGATAGAGTGATGGCTGGGGTGCTGTGTGGAGAGGTTAGGGGTGGTGTGCGTGTGAGGGGTGCTAGGGTTGCTGGGTGCCTTACTTGCTGCATGATTCCTCTTGTTGTTGCAGGTTGCAGGTTGATGGGATGGCCTTTCCCCCCCCTGTCGTTTCCCTCCTGTTGTTTAACTCCTGTTTTAACTCCGCCGTGCCACTTACCAACACGCCACTGAGGGTGAGAGGGACATGGGATGGATAGATACATAGACAGATAGATAGATAGATAGAGTGATGGCTGGGGTGCTGTGTGGAGAGGTTAGGGGTGGTGTGCGTGTGAGGGGTGCTAGGGTTGCTGGGTGCCTTACTTGCTGCATGATTCCTCTTGTTGTTGCAGGTTGCAGGTTGATGGGATGGCCTTTCCCCCCCCTGTCGTTTCCCTCCTGTTGTTTAACTCCTGTTTTAACTCCGCCGTGCCACTTACCAACACGCCACTGAGGGTGAGAGGGACATGGGATGGATAGATACATAGACAGATAGATAGATAGATAGATAGAGTGATGGCTGGGGTGCTGTGTGGAGAGGTTAGGGGTGGTGTGCGTGTGAGGGGTGCTAGGGTTGCTGGGTGCCTTACTTGCTGCATGATTCCTCTTGTTGTTGCAGGTTGCAGGTTGATGGGATGGCCTTTCCCCCCCCTGTCGTTTCCCTCCTGTTGTTTAACTCCTGTTTTAACTCCGCCGTGCCACTTACCAACACGCCACTGAGGGTGAGAGGGACATGGGATGGATAGATACATAGACAGATAGATAGATAGATAGATAGAGTGATGGCTGGGGTGCTGTGTGGAGAGGTTAGGGGTGGTGTGCGTGTGAGGGGTGCTAGGGTTGCTGGGTGCCTTACTTGCTGCATGATTCCTCTTGTTGTTGCAGGTTGCAGGTTGATGGGATGGCCTTTCCCCCCCCTGTCGTTTCCCTCCTGTTGTTTAACTCCTGTTTTAACTCCGCCGTGCCACTTACCAACACGCCACTGAGGGTGAGAGGGACATGGGATGGATAGATACATAGACAGATAGATAGATAGATAGATAGAGTGATGGCTGGGGTGCTGTGTGGAGAGGTTAGGGGTGGTGTGCGTGTGAGGGGTGCCTTCCTTGATGGGATGGCCTTTCCCCCCCCTGTCGTTTCCCTCCTGTTGTTTAACTCCTGTTTTAACTCCGCCGTGCCACTTACCAACACGCCACTGAGGGTGAGAGGGACATGGGATGGATAGATACATAGACAGATAGATAGATAGATAGAGTGATGGCTGGGGTGCTGTGTGGAGAGGTTAGGGGTGGTGTGCGTGTGAGGGGTGCTAGGGTTGCTGGGTGCCTTACTTGCTGCATGATTCCTCTTGTTGTTGCAGGTTGCAGGTTGATGGGATGGCCTTTCCCCCCCCTGTCGTTTCCCTCCTGTTGTTTAACTCCTGTTTTAACTCCGCCGTGCCACTTACCAACACGCCACTGAGGGTGAGAGGGACATGGGATGGATAGATACATAGACAGATAGATAGATAGATAGATAGAGTGATGGCTGGGGTGCTGTGTGGAGAGGTTAGGGGTGGTGTGCGTGTGAGGGGTGCCTTCCTTGATGGGATGGCCTTTCCCCCCCCTGTCGTTTCCCTCCTGTTGTTTAACTCCTGTTTTAACTCCGCCGTGCCACTTACCAACACGCCACTGAGGGTGAGAGGGACATGGGATGGATAGATACATAGACAGATAGATAGATAGATAGATAGAGTGATGGCTGGGGTGCTGTGTGGAGAGGTTAGGGGTGGTGTGCGTGTGAGGGGTGCTAGGGTTGCTGGGTGCCTTACTTGCTGCATGATTCCTCTTGTTGTTGCAGGTTGCAGGTTGATGGGATGGCCTTTCCCCCCCCTGTCGTTTCCCTCCTGTTGTTTAACTCCTGTTTTAACTCCGCCGTGCCACTTACCAACACGCCACTGAGGGTGAGAGGGACATGGGATGGATAGATACATAGACAGATAGATAGATAGATAGATAGAGTGATGGCTGGGGTGCTGTGTGGAGAGGTTAGGGGTGGTGTGCGTGTGAGGGGTGCCTTCCTTGATGGGATGGCCTTTCCCCCCCCTGTCGTTTCCCTCCTGTTGTTTAACTCCTGTTTTAACTCCGCCGTGCCACTTACCAACACGCCACTGAGGGTGAGAGGGACATGGGATGGATAGATACATAGACAGATAGATAGATAGATAGATAGAGTGATGGCTGGGGTGCTGTGTGGAGAGGTTAGGGGTGGTGTGCGTGTGAGGGGTGCTAGGGTTGCTGGGTGCCTTACTTGCTGCATGATTCCTCTTGTTGTTGCAGGTTGCAGGTTGATGGGATGGCCTTTCCCCCCCCTGTCGTTTCCCTCCTGTTGTTTAACTCCTGTTTTAACTCCGCCGTGCCACTTACCAACACGCCACTGAGGGTGAGAGGGACATGGGATGGATAGATACATAGACAGATAGATAGATAGATAGATAGAGTGATGGCTGGGGTGCTGTGTGGAGAGGTTAGGGGTGGTGTGCGTGTGAGGGGTGCCTTCCTTGATGGGATGGCCTTTCCCCCCCCTGTCGTTTCCCTCCTGTTGTTTAACTCCTGTTTTAACTCCGCCGTGCCACTTACCAACACGCCACTGAGGGTGAGAGGGACATGGGATGGATAGATACATAGACAGATAGATAGATAGATAGAGTGATGGCTGGGGTGCTGTGTGGAGAGGTTAGGGGTGGTGTGCGTGTGAGGGGTGCCTTCCTTGATGGGATGGCCTTTCCCCCCCCTGTCGTTTCCCTCCTGTTGTTTAACTCCTGTTTTAACTCCGCCGTGCCACTTACCAACACGCCACTGAGGGTGAGAGGGACATGGGATGGATAGATACATAGACAGATAGATAGATAGATAGAGTGATGGCTGGGGTGCTGTGTGGAGAGGTTAGGGGTGGTGTGCGTGTGAGGGGTGCCTTCCTTGATGGGATGGCCTTTCCCCCCCCTGTCGTTTCCCTCCTGTTGTTTAACTCCTGTTTTAACTCCGCCGTGCCACTTACCAACACGCCACTGAGGGTGAGAGGGACATGGGATGGATAGATACATAGACAGATAGATAGATAGATAGATAGAGTGATGGCTGGGGTGCTGTGTGGAGAGGTTAGGGGTGGTGTGCGTGTGAGGGGTGCTAGGGTTGCTGGGTGCCTTACTTGCTGCATGATTCCTCTTGTTGTTGCAGGTTGCAGGTTGATGGGATGGCCTTTCCCCCCCCTGTCGTTTCCCTCCTGTTGTTTAACTCCTGTTTTAACTCCGCCGTGCCACTTACCAACACGCCACTGAGGGTGAGAGGGACATGGGATGGATAGATACATAGACAGATAGATAGATAGATAGATAGAGTGATGGCTGGGGTGCTGTGTGGAGAGGTTAGGGGTGGTGTGCGTGTGAGGGGTGCCTTCCTTGATGGGATGGCCTTTCCCCCCCCTGTCGTTTCCCTCCTGTTGTTTAACTCCTGTTTTAACTCCGCCGTGCCACTTACCAACACGCCACTGAGGGTGAGAGGGACATGGGATGGATAGATACATAGACAGATAGATAGATAGATAGATAGAGTGATGGCTGGGGTGCTGTGTGGAGAGGTTAGGGGTGGTGTGCGTGTGAGGGGTGCCTTCCTTGATGGGATGGCCTTTCCCCCCCCTGTCGTTTCCCTCCTGTTGTTTAACTCCTGTTTTAACTCCGCCGTGCCACTTACCAACACGCCACTGAGGGTGAGAGGGACATGGGATGGATAGATACATAGACAGATAGATAGATAGATAGAGTGATGGCTGGGGTGCTGTGTGGAGAGGTTAGGGGTGGTGTGCGTGTGAGGGGTGCCTTCCTTGATGGGATGGCCTTTCCCCCCCCTGTCGTTTCCCTCCTGTTGTTTAACTCCTGTTTTAACTCCGCCGTGCCACTTACCAACACGCCACTGAGGGTGAGAGGGACATGGGATGGATAGATACATAGACAGATAGATAGATAGATAGAGTGATGGCTGGGGTGCTGTGTGGAGAGGTTAGGGGTGGTGTGCGTGTGAGGGGTGCCTTCCTTGATGGGATGGCCTTTCCCCCCCCTGTCGTTTCCCTCCTGTTGTTTAACTCCTGTTTTAACTCCGCCGTGCCACTTACCAACACGCCACTGAGGGTGAGAGGGACATGGGATGGATAGATACATAGACAGATAGATAGATAGATAGATAGAGTGATGGCTGGGGTGCTGTGTGGAGAGGTTAGGGGTGGTGTGCGTGTGAGGGGTGCCTTCCTTGATGGGATGGCCTTTCCCCCCCCTGTCGTTTCCCTCCTGTTGTTTAACTCCTGTTTTAACTCCGCCGTGCCACTTACCAACACGCCACTGAGGGTGAGAGGGACATGGGATGGATAGATACATAGACAGATAGATAGATAGATAGAGTGATGGCTGGGGTGCTGTGTGGAGAGGTTAGGGGTGGTGTGCGTGTGAGGGGTGCCTTCCTTGATGGGATGGCCTTTCCCCCCCCTGTCGTTTCCCTCCTGTTGTTTAACTCCTGTTTTAACTCCGCCGTGCCACTTACCAACACGCCACTGAGGGTGAGAGGGACATGGGATGGATAGATACATAGACAGATAGATAGATAGATAGATAGAGTGATGGCTGGGGTGCTGTGTGGAGAGGTTAGGGGTGGTGTGCGTGTGAGGGGTGCTAGGGTTGCTGGGTGCCTTACTTGCTGCATGATTCCTCTTGTTGTTGCAGGTTGCAGGTTGATGGGATGGCCTTTCCCCCCCCTGTCGTTTCCCTCCTGTTGTTTAACTCCTGTTTTAACTCCGCCGTGCCACTTACCAACACGCCACTGAGGGTGAGAGGGACATGGGATGGATAGATACATAGACAGATAGATAGATAGATAGATAGAGTGATGGCTGGGGTGCTGTGTGGAGAGGTTAGGGGTGGTGTGCGTGTGAGGGGTGCTAGGGTTGCTGGGTGCCTTACTTGCTGCATGATTCCTCTTGTTGTTGCAGGTTGCAGGTTGATGGGATGGCCTTTCCCCCCCCTGTCGTTTCCCTCCTGTTGTTTAACTCCTGTTTTAACTCCGCCGTGCCACTTACCAACACGCCACTGAGGGTGAGAGGGACATGGGATGGATAGATACATAGACAGATAGATAGATAGATAGATAGAGTGATGGCTGGGGTGCTGTGTGGAGAGGTTAGGGGTGGTGTGCGTGTGAGGGGTGCCTTCCTTGATGGGATGGCCTTTCCCCCCCCTGTCGTTTCCCTCCTGTTGTTTAACTCCTGTTTTAACTCCGCCGTGCCACTTACCAACACGCCACTGAGGGTGAGAGGGACATGGGATGGATAGATACATAGACAGATAGATAGATAGATAGATAGAGTGATGGCTGGGGTGCTGTGTGGAGAGGTTAGGGGTGGTGTGCGTGTGAGGGGTGCCTTCCTTGATGGGATGGCCTTTCCCCCCCCTGTCGTTTCCCTCCTGTTGTTTAACTCCTGTTTTAACTCCGCCGTGCCACTTACCAACACGCCACTGAGGGTGAGAGGGACATGGGATGGATAGATACATAGACAGATAGATAGATAGATAGAGTGATGGCTGGGGTGCTGTGTGGAGAGGTTAGGGGTGGTGTGCGTGTGAGGGGTGCCTTCCTTGATGGGATGGCCTTTCCCCCCCCTGTCGTTTCCCTCCTGTTGTTTAACTCCTGTTTTAACTCCGCCGTGCCACTTACCAACACGCCACTGAGGGTGAGAGGGACATGGGATGGATAGATACATAGACAGATAGATAGATAGATAGAGTGATGGCTGGGGTGCTGTGTGGAGAGGTTAGGGGTGGTGTGCGTGTGAGGGGTGCCTTCCTTGATGGGATGGCCTTTCCCCCCCCTGTCGTTTCCCTCCTGTTGTTTAACTCCTGTTTTAACTCCGCCGTGCCACTTACCAACACGCCACTGAGGGTGAGAGGGACATGGGATGGATAGATTCATAGACAGATAGATAGATAGATAGATAGAGTGATGGCTGGGGTGCTGTGTGGAGAGGTTAGGGGTGGTGTGCGTGTGAGGGGTGCTAGGGTTGCTGGGTGCCTTACTTGCTGCATGATTCCTCTTGTTGTTGCAGGTTGCAGGTTGATGGGATGGCCTTTCCCCCCCCTGTCGTTTCCCTCCTGTTGTTTAACTCCTGTTTTAACTCCGCCGTGCCACTTACCAACACGCCACTGAGGGTGAGAGGGACATGGGATGGATAGATACATAGACAGATAGATAGATAGATAGAGTGATGGCTGGGGTGCTGTGTGGAGAGGTTAGGGGTGGTGTGCGTGTGAGGGGTGCCTTCCTTGATGGGATGGCCTTTCCCCCCCCTGTCGTTTCCCTCCTGTTGTTTAACTCCTGTTTTAACTCCGCCGTGCCACTTACCAACACGCCACTGAGGGTGAGAGGGACATGGGATGGATAGATTCATAGACAGATAGATAGATAGATAGATAGAGTGATGGCTGGGGTGCTGTGTGGAGAGGTTAGGGGTGGTGTGCGTGTGAGGGGTGCTAGGGTTGCTGGGTGCCTTACTTGCTGCATGATTCCTCTTGTTGTTGCAGGTTGCAGGTTGATGGGATGGCCTTTCCCCCCCCTGTCGTTTCCCTCCTGTTGTTTAACTCCTGTTTTAACTCCGCCGTGCCACTTACCAACACGCCACTGAGGGTGAGAGGGACATGGGATGGATAGATACATAGACAGATAGATAGATAGATAGAGTGATGGCTGGGGTGCTGTGTGGAGAGGTTAGGGGTGGTGTGCGTGTGAGGGGTGCTAGGGTTGCTGGGTGCCTTACTTGCTGCATGATTCCTCTTGTTGTTGCAGGTTGCAGGTTGATGGGATGGCCTTTCCCCCCCCTGTCGTTTCCCTCCTGTTGTTTAACTCCTGTTTTAACTCCGCCGTGCCACTTACCAACACGCCACTGAGGGTGAGAGGGACATGGGATGGATAGATACATAGACAGATAGATAGATAGATAGATAGAGTGATGGCTGGGGTGCTGTGTGGAGAGGTTAGGGGTGGTGTGCGTGTGAGGGGTGCCTTCCTTGATGGGATGGCCTTTCCCCCCCCTGTCGTTTCCCTCCTGTTGTTTAACTCCTGTTTTAACTCCGCCGTGCCACTTACCAACACGCCACTGAGGGTGAGAGGGACATGGGATGGATAGATTCATAGACAGATAGATAGATAGATAGATAGAGTGATGGCTGGGGTGCTGTGTGGAGAGGTTAGGGGTGGTGTGCGTGTGAGGGGTGCTAGGGTTGCTGGGTGCCTTACTTGCTGCATGATTCCTCTTGTTGTTGCAGGTTGCAGGTTGATGGGATGGCCTTTCCCCCCCCTGTCGTTTCCCTCCTGTTGTTTAACTCCTGTTTTAACTCCGCCGTGCCACTTACCAACACGCCACTGAGGGTGAGAGGGACATGGGATGGATAGATACATAGACAGATAGATAGAGTGATGGCTGGGGTGCTGTGTGGAGAGGTTAGGGGTGGTGTGCGTGTGAGGGGTGCCTTCCTTGATGGGATGGCCTTTCCCCCCCCTGTCGTTTCCCTCCTGTTGTTTAACTCCTGTTTTAACTCCGCCGTGCCACTTACCAACACGCCACTGAGGGTGAGAGGGACATGGGATGGATAGATACATAGACAGATAGATAGATAGATAGAGTGATGGCTGGGGTGCTGTGTGGAGAGGTTAGGGGTGGTGTGCGTGTGAGGGGTGCCTTCCTTGATGGGATGGCCTTTCCCCCCCCTGTCGTTTCCCTCCTGTTGTTTAACTCCTGTTTTAACTCCGCCGTGCCACTTACCAACACGCCACTGAGGGTGAGAGGGACATGGGATGGATAGATACATAGACAGATAGATAGATAGATAGAGTGATGGCTGGGGTGCTGTGTGGAGAGGTTAGGGGTGGTGTGCGTGTGAGGGGTGCCTTCCTTGATGGGATGGCCTTTCCCCCCCCTGTCGTTTCCCTCCTGTTGTTTAACTCCTGTTTTAACTCCGCCGTGCCACTTACCAACACGCCACTGAGGGTGAGAGGGACATGGGATGGATAGATACATAGACAGATAGATAGATAGATAGATAGAGTGATGGCTGGGGTGCTGTGTGGAGAGGTTAGGGGTGGTGTGCGTGTGAGGGGTGCTAGGGTTGCTGGGTGCCTTACTTGCTGCATGATTCCTCTTGTTGTTGCAGGTTGCAGGTTGATGGGATGGCCTTTCCCCCCCCTGTCGTTTCCCTCCTGTTGTTTAACTCCTGTTTTAACTCCGCCGTGCCACTTACCAACACGCCACTGAGGGTGAGAGGGACATGGGATGGATAGATACATAGACAGATAGATAGATAGATAGATAGAGTGATGGCTGGGGTGCTGTGTGGAGAGGTTAGGGGTGGTGTGCGTGTGAGGGGTGCCTTCCTTGATGGGATGGCCTTTCCCCCCCCTGTCGTTTCCCTCCTGTTGTTTAACTCCTGTTTTAACTCCGCCGTGCCACTTACCAACACGCCACTGAGGGTGAGAGGGACATGGGATGGATAGATACATAGACAGATAGATAGATAGATAGATAGAGTGATGGCTGGGGTGCTGTGTGGAGAGGTTAGGGGTGGTGTGCGTGTGAGGGGTGCCTTCCTTGATGGGATGGCCTTTCCCCCCCCTGTCGTTTCCCTCCTGTTGTTTAACTCCTGTTTTAACTCCGCCGTGCCACTTACCAACACGCCACTGAGGGTGAGAGGGACATGGGATGGATAGATACATAGACAGATAGATAGATAGATAGAGTGATGGCTGGGGTGCTGTGTGGAGAGGTTAGGGGTGGTGTGCGTGTGAGGGGTGCCTTCCTTGATGGGATGGCCTTTCCCCCCCCTGTCGTTTCCCTCCTGTTGTTTAACTCCTGTTTTAACTCCGCCGTGCCACTTACCAACACGCCACTGAGGGTGAGAGGGACATGGGATGGATAGATACATAGACAGATAGATAGATAGATAGATAGAGTGATGGCTGGGGTGCTGTGTGGAGAGGTTAGGGGTGGTGTGCGTGTGAGGGGTGCCTTCCTTGATGGGATGGCCTTTCCCCCCCCTGTCGTTTCCCTCCTGTTGTTTAACTCCTGTTTTAACTCCGCCGTGCCACTTACCAACACGCCACTGAGGGTGAGAGGGACATGGGATGGATAGATACATAGACAGATAGATAGATAGATAGATAGAGTGATGGCTGGGGTGCTGTGTGGAGAGGTTAGGGGTGGTGTGCGTGTGAGGGGTGCCTTCCTTGATGGGATGGCCTTTCCCCCCCCTGTCGTTTCCCTCCTGTTGTTTAACTCCTGTTTTAACTCCGCCGTGCCACTTACCAACACGCCACTGAGGGTGAGAGGGACATGGGATGGATAGATACATAGACAGATAGATAGATAGATAGAGTGATGGCTGGGGTGCTGTGTGGAGAGGTTAGGGGTGGTGTGCGTGTGAGGGGTGCCTTCCTTGATGGGATGGCCTTTCCCCCCCCTGTCGTTTCCCTCCTGTTGTTTAACTCCTGTTTTAACTCCGCCGTGCCACTTACCAACACGCCACTGAGGGTGAGAGGGACATGGGATGGATAGATACATAGACAGATAGATAGATAGATAGATAGAGTGATGGCTGGGGTGCTGTGTGGAGAGGTTAGGGGTGGTGTGCGTGTGAGGGGTGCTAGGGTTGCTGGGTGCCTTACTTGCTGCATGATTCCTCTTGTTGTTGCAGGTTGCAGGTTGATGGGATGGCCTTTCCCCCCCCTGTCGTTTCCCTCCTGTTGTTTAACTCCTGTTTTAACTCCGCCGTGCCACTTACCAACACGCCACTGAGGGTGAGAGGGACATGGGATGGATAGATACATAGACAGATAGATAGATAGATAGATAGAGTGATGGCTGGGGTGCTGTGTGGAGAGGTTAGGGGTGGTGTGCGTGTGAGGGGTGCTAGGGTTGCTGGGTGCCTTACTTGCTGCATGATTCCTCTTGTTGTTGCAGGTTGCAGGTTGATGGGATGGCCTTTCCCCCCCCTGTCGTTTCCCTCCTGTTGTTTAACTCCTGTTTTAACTCCGCCGTGCCACTTACCAACACGCCACTGAGGGTGAGAGGGACATGGGATGGATAGATACATAGACAGATAGATAGATAGATAGATAGAGTGATGGCTGGGGTGCTGTGTGGAGAGGTTAGGGGTGGTGTGCGTGTGAGGGGTGCCTTCCTTGATGGGATGGCCTTTCCCCCCCCTGTCGTTTCCCTCCTGTTGTTTAACTCCTGTTTTAACTCCGCCGTGCCACTTACCAACACGCCACTGAGGGTGAGAGGGACATGGGATGGATAGATTCATAGACAGATAGATAGATAGATAGATAGAGTGATGGCTGGGGTGCTGTGTGGAGAGGTTAGGGGTGGTGTGCGTGTGAGGGGTGCTAGGGTTGCTGGGTGCCTTACTTGCTGCATGATTCCTCTTGTTGTTGCAGGTTGCAGGTTGATGGGATGGCCTTTCCCCCCCCTGTCGTTTCCCTCCTGTTGTTTAACTCCTGTTTTAACTCCGCCGTGCCACTTACCAACACGCCACTGAGGGTGAGAGGGACATGGGATGGATAGATACATAGACAGATAGATAGAGTGATGGCTGGGGTGCTGTGTGGAGAGGTTAGGGGTGGTGTGCGTGTGAGGGGTGCCTTCCTTGATGGGATGGCCTTTCCCCCCCCTGTCGTTTCCCTCCTGTTGTTTAACTCCTGTTTTAACTCCGCCGTGCCACTTACCAACACGCCACTGAGGGTGAGAGGGACATGGGATGGATAGATACATAGACAGATAGATAGATAGATAGAGTGATGGCTGGGGTGCTGTGTGGAGAGGTTAGGGGTGGTGTGCGTGTGAGGGGTGCCTTCCTTGATGGGATGGCCTTTCCCCCCCCTGTCGTTTCCCTCCTGTTGTTTAACTCCTGTTTTAACTCCGCCGTGCCACTTACCAACACGCCACTGAGGGTGAGAGGGACATGGGATGGATAGATTCATAGACAGATAGATAGATAGATAGATAGAGTGATGGCTGGGGTGCTGTGTGGAGAGGTTAGGGGTGGTGTGCGTGTGAGGGGTGCTAGGGTTGCTGGGTGCCTTACTTGCTGCATGATTCCTCTTGTTGTTGCAGGTTGCAGGTTGATGGGATGGCCTTTCCCCCCCCTGTCGTTTCCCTCCTGTTGTTTAACTCCTGTTTTAACTCCGCCGTGCCACTTACCAACACGCCACTGAGGGTGAGAGGGACATGGGATGGATAGATACATAGACAGATAGATAGATAGATAGAGTGATGGCTGGGGTGCTGTGTGGAGAGGTTAGGGGTGGTGTGCGTGTGAGGGGTGCCTTCCTTGATGGGATGGCCTTTCCCCCCCCTGTCGTTTCCCTC
This sequence comes from Spea hammondii, assembly GCA_029215755.1. Classification (NCBI taxonomy): domain Eukaryota; kingdom Metazoa; phylum Chordata; class Amphibia; order Anura; family Pelobatidae; genus Spea; species Spea hammondii. The sequence goes on from JARDYJ010000123.1 coordinate 188,703, forward strand.
CTGTTGTTTAACTCCTGTTTTAACTCCGCCGTGCCACTTACCAACACGCCACTGAGGGTGAGAGGGACATGGGATGGATAGATTCATAGACAGATAGATAGATAGATAGATAGAGTGATGGCTGGGGTGCTGTGTGGAGAGGTTAGGGGTGGTGTGCGTGTGAGGGGTGCTAGGGTTGCTGGGTGCCTTACTTGCTGCATGATTCCTCTTGTTGTTGCAGGTTGCAGGTTGATGGGATGGCCTTTCCCCCCCCTGTCGTTTCCCTCCTGTTGTTTAACTCCTGTTTTAACTCCGCCGTGCCACTTACCAACACGCCACTGAGGGTGAGAGGGACATGGGATGGATAGATACATAGACAGATAGATAGATAGATAGATAGAGTGATGGCTGGGGTGCTGTGTGGAGAGGTTAGGGGTGGTGTGCGTGTGAGGGGTGCCTTCCTTGATGGGATGGCCTTTCCCCCCCCTGTCGTTTCCCTCCTGTTGTTTAACTCCTGTTTTAACTCCGCCGTGCCACTTACCAACACGCCACTGAGGGTGAGAGGGACATGGGATGGATAGATACATAGACAGATAGATAGATAGATAGATAGAGTGATGGCTGGGGTGCTGTGTGGAGAGGTTAGGGGTGGTGTGCGTGTGAGGGGTGCCTTCCTTGATGGGATGGCCTTTCCCCCCCCTGTCGTTTCCCTCCTGTTGTTTAACTCCTGTTTTAACTCCGCCGTGCCACTTACCAACACGCCACTGAGGGTGAGAGGGACATGGGATGGATAGATTCATAGACAGATAGATAGATAGATAGATAGAGTGATGGCTGGGGTGCTGTGTGGAGAGGTTAGGGGTGGTGTGCGTGTGAGGGGTGCTAGGGTTGCTGGGTGCCTTACTTGCTGCATGATTCCTCTTGTTGTTGCAGGTTGCAGGTTGATGGGATGGCCTTTCCCCCCCCTGTCGTTTCCCTCCTGTTGTTTAACTCCTGTTTTAACTCCGCCGTGCCACTTACCAACACGCCACTGAGGGTGAGAGGGACATGGGATGGATAGATACATAGACAGATAGATAGATAGATAGATAGAGTGATGGCTGGGGTGCTGTGTGGAGAGGTTAGGGGTGGTGTGCGTGTGAGGGGTGCCTTCCTTGATGGGATGGCCTTTCCCCCCCCTGTCGTTTCCCTCCTGTTGTTTAACTCCTGTTTTAACTCCGCCGTGCCACTTACCAACACGCCACTGAGGGTGAGAGGGACATGGGATGGATAGATACATAGACAGATAGATAGATAGATAGAGTGATGGCTGGGGTGCTGTGTGGAGAGGTTAGGGGTGGTGTGCGTGTGAGGGGTGCCTTCCTTGATGGGATGGCCTTTCCCCCCCCTGTCGTTTCCCTCCTGTTGTTTAACTCCTGTTTTAACTCCGCCGTGCCACTTACCAACACGCCACTGAGGGTGAGAGGGACATGGGATGGATAGATACATAGACAGATAGATAGATAGATAGATAGAGTGATGGCTGGGGTGCTGTGTGGAGAGGTTAGGGGTGGTGTGCGTGTGAGGGGTGCTAGGGTTGCTGGGTGCCTTACTTGCTGCATGATTCCTCTTGTTGTTGCAGGTTGCAGGTTGATGGGATGGCCTTTCCCCCCCCTGTCGTTTCCCTCCTGTTGTTTAACTCCTGTTTTAACTCCGCCGTGCCACTTACCAACACGCCACTGAGGGTGAGAGGGACATGGGATGGATAGATACATAGACAGATAGATAGATAGATAGATAGAGTGATGGCTGGGGTGCTGTGTGGAGAGGTTAGGGGTGGTGTGCGTGTGAGGGGTGCTAGGGTTGCTGGGTGCCTTACTTGCTGCATGATTCCTCTTGTTGTTGCAGGTTGCAGGTTGATGGGATGGCCTTTCCCCCCCCTGTCGTTTCCCTCCTGTTGTTTAACTCCTGTTTTAACTCCGCCGTGCCACTTACCAACACGCCACTGAGGGTGAGAGGGACATGGGATGGATAGATACATAGACAGATAGATAGATAGATAGATAGAGTGATGGCTGGGGTGCTGTGTGGAGAGGTTAGGGGTGGTGTGCGTGTGAGGGGTGCCTTCCTTGATGGGATGGCCTTTCCCCCCCCTGTCGTTTCCCTCCTGTTGTTTAACTCCTGTTTTAACTCCGCCGTGCCACTTACCAACACGCCACTGAGGGTGAGAGGGACATGGGATGGATAGATACATAGACAGATAGATAGATAGATAGATAGAGTGATGGCTGGGGTGCTGTGTGGAGAGGTTAGGGGTGGTGTGCGTGTGAGGGGTGCCTTCCTTGATGGGATGGCCTTTCCCCCCCCTGTCGTTTCCCTCCTGTTGTTTAACTCCTGTTTTAACTCCGCCGTGCCACTTACCAACACGCCACTGAGGGTGAGAGGGACATGGGATGGATAGATACATAGACAGATAGATAGATAGATAGAGTGATGGCTGGGGTGCTGTGTGGAGAGGTTAGGGGTGGTGTGCGTGTGAGGGGTGCCTTCCTTGATGGGATGGCCTTTCCCCCCCCTGTCGTTTCCCTCCTGTTGTTTAACTCCTGTTTTAACTCCGCCGTGCCACTTACCAACACGCCACTGAGGGTGAGAGGGACATGGGATGGATAGATACATAGACAGATAGATAGATAGATAGAGTGATGGCTGGGGTGCTGTGTGGAGAGGTTAGGGGTGGTGTGCGTGTGAGGGGTGCCTTCCTTGATGGGATGGCCTTTCCCCCCCCTGTCGTTTCCCTCCTGTTGTTTAACTCCTGTTTTAACTCCGCCGTGCCACTTACCAACACGCCACTGAGGGTGAGAGGGACATGGGATGGATAGATTCATAGACAGATAGATAGATAGATAGATAGAGTGATGGCTGGGGTGCTGTGTGGAGAGGTTAGGGGTGGTGTGCGTGTGAGGGGTGCTAGGGTTGCTGGGTGCCTTACTTGCTGCATGATTCCTCTTGTTGTTGCAGGTTGCAGGTTGATGGGATGGCCTTTCCCCCCCCTGTCGTTTCCCTCCTGTTGTTTAACTCCTGTTTTAACTCCGCCGTGCCACTTACCAACACGCCACTGAGGGTGAGAGGGACATGGGATGGATAGATACATAGACAGATAGATAGATAGATAGAGTGATGGCTGGGGTGCTGTGTGGAGAGGTTAGGGGTGGTGTGCGTGTGAGGGGTGCCTTCCTTGATGGGATGGCCTTTCCCCCCCCTGTCGTTTCCCTCCTGTTGTTTAACTCCTGTTTTAACTCCGCCGTGCCACTTACCAACACGCCACTGAGGGTGAGAGGGACATGGGATGGATAGATTCATAGACAGATAGATAGATAGATAGATAGAGTGATGGCTGGGGTGCTGTGTGGAGAGGTTAGGGGTGGTGTGCGTGTGAGGGGTGCTAGGGTTGCTGGGTGCCTTACTTGCTGCATGATTCCTCTTGTTGTTGCAGGTTGCAGGTTGATGGGATGGCCTTTCCCCCCCCTGTCGTTTCCCTCCTGTTGTTTAACTCCTGTTTTAACTCCGCCGTGCCACTTACCAACACGCCACTGAGGGTGAGAGGGACATGGGATGGATAGATACATAGACAGATAGATAGATAGATAGAGTGATGGCTGGGGTGCTGTGTGGAGAGGTTAGGGGTGGTGTGCGTGTGAGGGGTGCTAGGGTTGCTGGGTGCCTTACTTGCTGCATGATTCCTCTTGTTGTTGCAGGTTGCAGGTTGATGGGATGGCCTTTCCCCCCCCTGTCGTTTCCCTCCTGTTGTTTAACTCCTGTTTTAACTCCGCCGTGCCACTTACCAACACGCCACTGAGGGTGAGAGGGACATGGGATGGATAGATACATAGACAGATAGATAGATAGATAGATAGAGTGATGGCTGGGGTGCTGTGTGGAGAGGTTAGGGGTGGTGTGCGTGTGAGGGGTGCCTTCCTTGATGGGATGGCCTTTCCCCCCCCTGTCGTTTCCCTCCTGTTGTTTAACTCCTGTTTTAACTCCGCCGTGCCACTTACCAACACGCCACTGAGGGTGAGAGGGACATGGGATGGATAGATTCATAGACAGATAGATAGATAGATAGATAGAGTGATGGCTGGGGTGCTGTGTGGAGAGGTTAGGGGTGGTGTGCGTGTGAGGGGTGCTAGGGTTGCTGGGTGCCTTACTTGCTGCATGATTCCTCTTGTTGTTGCAGGTTGCAGGTTGATGGGATGGCCTTTCCCCCCCCTGTCGTTTCCCTCCTGTTGTTTAACTCCTGTTTTAACTCCGCCGTGCCACTTACCAACACGCCACTGAGGGTGAGAGGGACATGGGATGGATAGATACATAGACAGATAGATAGAGTGATGGCTGGGGTGCTGTGTGGAGAGGTTAGGGGTGGTGTGCGTGTGAGGGGTGCCTTCCTTGATGGGATGGCCTTTCCCCCCCCTGTCGTTTCCCTCCTGTTGTTTAACTCCTGTTTTAACTCCGCCGTGCCACTTACCAACACGCCACTGAGGGTGAGAGGGACATGGGATGGATAGATACATAGACAGATAGATAGATAGATAGAGTGATGGCTGGGGTGCTGTGTGGAGAGGTTAGGGGTGGTGTGCGTGTGAGGGGTGCCTTCCTTGATGGGATGGCCTTTCCCCCCCCTGTCGTTTCCCTCCTGTTGTTTAACTCCTGTTTTAACTCCGCCGTGCCACTTACCAACACGCCACTGAGGGTGAGAGGGACATGGGATGGATAGATACATAGACAGATAGATAGATAGATAGAGTGATGGCTGGGGTGCTGTGTGGAGAGGTTAGGGGTGGTGTGCGTGTGAGGGGTGCCTTCCTTGATGGGATGGCCTTTCCCCCCCCTGTCGTTTCCCTCCTGTTGTTTAACTCCTGTTTTAACTCCGCCGTGCCACTTACCAACACGCCACTGAGGGTGAGAGGGACATGGGATGGATAGATACATAGACAGATAGATAGATAGATAGATAGAGTGATGGCTGGGGTGCTGTGTGGAGAGGTTAGGGGTGGTGTGCGTGTGAGGGGTGCTAGGGTTGCTGGGTGCCTTACTTGCTGCATGATTCCTCTTGTTGTTGCAGGTTGCAGGTTGATGGGATGGCCTTTCCCCCCCCTGTCGTTTCCCTCCTGTTGTTTAACTCCTGTTTTAACTCCGCCGTGCCACTTACCAACACGCCACTGAGGGTGAGAGGGACATGGGATGGATAGATACATAGACAGATAGATAGATAGATAGATAGAGTGATGGCTGGGGTGCTGTGTGGAGAGGTTAGGGGTGGTGTGCGTGTGAGGGGTGCCTTCCTTGATGGGATGGCCTTTCCCCCCCCTGTCGTTTCCCTCCTGTTGTTTAACTCCTGTTTTAACTCCGCCGTGCCACTTACCAACACGCCACTGAGGGTGAGAGGGACATGGGATGGATAGATACATAGACAGATAGATAGATAGATAGATAGAGTGATGGCTGGGGTGCTGTGTGGAGAGGTTAGGGGTGGTGTGCGTGTGAGGGGTGCCTTCCTTGATGGGATGGCCTTTCCCCCCCCTGTCGTTTCCCTCCTGTTGTTTAACTCCTGTTTTAACTCCGCCGTGCCACTTACCAACACGCCACTGAGGGTGAGAGGGACATGGGATGGATAGATACATAGACAGATAGATAGATAGATAGAGTGATGGCTGGGGTGCTGTGTGGAGAGGTTAGGGGTGGTGTGCGTGTGAGGGGTGCCTTCCTTGATGGGATGGCCTTTCCCCCCCCTGTCGTTTCCCTCCTGTTGTTTAACTCCTGTTTTAACTCCGCCGTGCCACTTACCAACACGCCACTGAGGGTGAGAGGGACATGGGATGGATAGATACATAGACAGATAGATAGATAGATAGATAGAGTGATGGCTGGGGTGCTGTGTGGAGAGGTTAGGGGTGGTGTGCGTGTGAGGGGTGCCTTCCTTGATGGGATGGCCTTTCCCCCCCCTGTCGTTTCCCTCCTGTTGTTTAACTCCTGTTTTAACTCCGCCGTGCCACTTACCAACACGCCACTGAGGGTGAGAGGGACATGGGATGGATAGATACATAGACAGATAGATAGATAGATAGATAGAGTGATGGCTGGGGTGCTGTGTGGAGAGGTTAGGGGTGGTGTGCGTGTGAGGGGTGCCTTCCTTGATGGGATGGCCTTTCCCCCCCCTGTCGTTTCCCTCCTGTTGTTTAACTCCTGTTTTAACTCCGCCGTGCCACTTACCAACACGCCACTGAGGGTGAGAGGGACATGGGATGGATAGATACATAGACAGATAGATAGATAGATAGAGTGATGGCTGGGGTGCTGTGTGGAGAGGTTAGGGGTGGTGTGCGTGTGAGGGGTGCCTTCCTTGATGGGATGGCCTTTCCCCCCCCTGTCGTTTCCCTCCTGTTGTTTAACTCCTGTTTTAACTCCGCCGTGCCACTTACCAACACGCCACTGAGGGTGAGAGGGACATGGGATGGATAGATACATAGACAGATAGATAGATAGATAGATAGAGTGATGGCTGGGGTGCTGTGTGGAGAGGTTAGGGGTGGTGTGCGTGTGAGGGGTGCTAGGGTTGCTGGGTGCCTTACTTGCTGCATGATTCCTCTTGTTGTTGCAGGTTGCAGGTTGATGGGATGGCCTTTCCCCCCCCTGTCGTTTCCCTCCTGTTGTTTAACTCCTGTTTTAACTCCGCCGTGCCACTTACCAACACGCCACTGAGGGTGAGAGGGACATGGGATGGATAGATACATAGACAGATAGATAGATAGATAGATAGAGTGATGGCTGGGGTGCTGTGTGGAGAGGTTAGGGGTGGTGTGCGTGTGAGGGGTGCTAGGGTTGCTGGGTGCCTTACTTGCTGCATGATTCCTCTTGTTGTTGCAGGTTGCAGGTTGATGGGATGGCCTTTCCCCCCCCTGTCGTTTCCCTCCTGTTGTTTAACTCCTGTTTTAACTCCGCCGTGCCACTTACCAACACGCCACTGAGGGTGAGAGGGACATGGGATGGATAGATACATAGACAGATAGATAGATAGATAGATAGAGTGATGGCTGGGGTGCTGTGTGGAGAGGTTAGGGGTGGTGTGCGTGTGAGGGGTGCCTTCCTTGATGGGATGGCCTTTCCCCCCCCTGTCGTTTCCCTCCTGTTGTTTAACTCCTGTTTTAACTCCGCCGTGCCACTTACCAACACGCCACTGAGGGTGAGAGGGACATGGGATGGATAGATTCATAGACAGATAGATAGATAGATAGATAGAGTGATGGCTGGGGTGCTGTGTGGAGAGGTTAGGGGTGGTGTGCGTGTGAGGGGTGCTAGGGTTGCTGGGTGCCTTACTTGCTGCATGATTCCTCTTGTTGTTGCAGGTTGCAGGTTGATGGGATGGCCTTTCCCCCCCCTGTCGTTTCCCTCCTGTTGTTTAACTCCTGTTTTAACTCCGCCGTGCCACTTACCAACACGCCACTGAGGGTGAGAGGGACATGGGATGGATAGATACATAGACAGATAGATAGAGTGATGGCTGGGGTGCTGTGTGGAGAGGTTAGGGGTGGTGTGCGTGTGAGGGGTGCCTTCCTTGATGGGATGGCCTTTCCCCCCCCTGTCGTTTCCCTCCTGTTGTTTAACTCCTGTTTTAACTCCGCCGTGCCACTTACCAACACGCCACTGAGGGTGAGAGGGACATGGGATGGATAGATACATAGACAGATAGATAGATAGATAGAGTGATGGCTGGGGTGCTGTGTGGAGAGGTTAGGGGTGGTGTGCGTGTGAGGGGTGCCTTCCTTGATGGGATGGCCTTTCCCCCCCCTGTCGTTTCCCTCCTGTTGTTTAACTCCTGTTTTAACTCCGCCGTGCCACTTACCAACACGCCACTGAGGGTGAGAGGGACATGGGATGGATAGATTCATAGACAGATAGATAGATAGATAGATAGAGTGATGGCTGGGGTGCTGTGTGGAGAGGTTAGGGGTGGTGTGCGTGTGAGGGGTGCTAGGGTTGCTGGGTGCCTTACTTGCTGCATGATTCCTCTTGTTGTTGCAGGTTGCAGGTTGATGGGATGGCCTTTCCCCCCCCTGTCGTTTCCCTCCTGTTGTTTAACTCCTGTTTTAACTCCGCCGTGCCACTTACCAACACGCCACTGAGGGTGAGAGGGACATGGGATGGATAGATACATAGACAGATAGATAGATAGATAGATAGAGTGATGGCTGGGGTGCTGTGTGGAGAGGTTAGGGGTGGTGTGCGTGTGAGGGGTGCCTTCCTTGATGGGATGGCCTTTCCCCCCCCTGTCGTTTCCCTCCTGTTGTTTAACTCCTGTTTTAACTCCGCCGTGCCACTTACCAACACGCCACTGAGGGTGAGAGGGACATGGGATGGATAGATACATAGACAGATAGATAGATAGATAGATAGAGTGATGGCTGGGGTGCTGTGTGGAGAGGTTAGGGGTGGTGTGCGTGTGAGGGGTGCCTTCCTTGATGGGATGGCCTTTCCCCCCCCTGTCGTTTCCCTCCTGTTGTTTAACTCCTGTTTTAACTCCGCCGTGCCACTTACCAACACGCCACTGAGGGTGAGAGGGACATGGGATGGATAGATTCATAGACAGATAGATAGATAGATAGATAGAGTGATGGCTGGGGTGCTGTGTGGAGAGGTTAGGGGTGGTGTGCGTGTGAGGGGTGCTAGGGTTGCTGGGTGCCTTACTTGCTGCATGATTCCTCTTGTTGTTGCAGGTTGCAGGTTGATGGGATGGCCTTTCCCCCCCCTGTCGTTTCCCTCCTGTTGTTTAACTCCTGTTTTAACTCCGCCGTGCCACTTACCAACACGCCACTGAGGGTGAGAGGGACATGGGATGGATAGATACATAGACAGATAGATAGATAGATAGATAGAGTGATGGCTGGGGTGCTGTGTGGAGAGGTTAGGGGTGGTGTGCGTGTGAGGGGTGCCTTCCTTGATGGGATGGCCTTTCCCCCCCCTGTCGTTTCCCTCCTGTTGTTTAACTCCTGTTTTAACTCCGCCGTGCCACTTACCAACACGCCACTGAGGGTGAGAGGGACATGGGATGGATAGATACATAGACAGATAGATAGATAGATAGATAGAGTGATGGCTGGGGTGCTGTGTGGAGAGGTTAGGGGTGGTGTGCGTGTGAGGGGTGCCTTCCTTGATGGGATGGCCTTTCCCCCCCCTGTCGTTTCCCTCCTGTTGTTTAACTCCTGTTTTAACTCCGCCGTGCCACTTACCAACACGCCACTGAGGGTGAGAGGGACATGGGATGGATAGATTCATAGACAGATAGATAGATAGATAGATAGAGTGATGGCTGGGGTGCTGTGTGGAGAGGTTAGGGGTGGTGTGCGTGTGAGGGGTGCTAGGGTTGCTGGGTGCCTTACTTGCTGCATGATTCCTCTTGTTGTTGCAGGTTGCAGGTTGATGGGATGGCCTTTCCCCCCCCTGTCGTTTCCCTCCTGTTGTTTAACTCCTGTTTTAACTCCGCCGTGCCACTTACCAACACGCCACTGAGGGTGAGAGGGACATGGGATGGATAGATACATAGACAGATAGATAGAGTGATGGCTGGGGTGCTGTGTGGAGAGGTTAGGGGTGGTGTGCGTGTGAGGGGTGCCTTCCTTGATGGGATGGCCTTTCCCCCCCCTGTCGTTTCCCTCCTGTTGTTTAACTCCTGTTTTAACTCCGCCGTGCCACTTACCAACACGCCACTGAGGGTGAGAGGGACATGGGATGGATAGATACATAGACAGATAGATAGATAGATAGAGTGATGGCTGGGGTGCTGTGTGGAGAGGTTAGGGGTGGTGTGCGTGTGAGGGGTGCCTTCCTTGATGGGATGGCCTTTCCCCCCCCTGTCGTTTCCCTCCTGTTGTTTAACTCCTGTTTTAACTCCGCCGTGCCACTTACCAACACGCCACTGAGGGTGAGAGGGACATGGGATGGATAGATTCATAGACAGATAGATAGATAGATAGATAGAGTGATGGCTGGGGTGCTGTGTGGAGAGGTTAGGGGTGGTGTGCGTGTGAGGGGTGCTAGGGTTGCTGGGTGCCTTACTTGCTGCATGATTCCTCTTGTTGTTGCAGGTTGCAGGTTGATGGGATGGCCTTTCCCCCCCCTGTCGTTTCCCTCCTGTTGTTTAACTCCTGTTTTAACTCCGCCGTGCCACTTACCAACACGCCACTGAGGGTGAGAGGGACATGGGATGGATAGATACATAGACAGATAGATAGATAGATAGAGTGATGGCTGGGGTGCTGTGTGGAGAGGTTAGGGGTGGTGTGCGTGTGAGGGGTGCCTTCCTTGATGGGATGGCCTTTCCCCCCCCTGTCGTTTCCCTCCTGTTGTTTAACTCCTGTTTTAACTCCGCCGTGCCACTTACCAACACGCCACTGAGGGTGAGAGGGACATGGGATGGATAGATTCATAGACAGATAGATAGATAGATAGATAGAGTGATGGCTGGGGTGCTGTGTGGAGAGGTTAGGGGTGGTGTGCGTGTGAGGGGTGCTAGGGTTGCTGGGTGCCTTACTTGCTGCATGATTCCTCTTGTTGTTGCAGGTTGCAGGTTGATGGGATGGCCTTTCCCCCCCCTGTCGTTTCCCTCCTGTTGTTTAACTCCTGTTTTAACTCCGCCGTGCCACTTACCAACACGCCACTGAGGGTGAGAGGGACATGGGATGGATAGATACATAGACAGATAGATAGATAGATAGATAGAGTGATGGCTGGGGTGCTGTGTGGAGAGGTTAGGGGTGGTGTGCGTGTGAGGGGTGCCTTCCTTGATGGGATGGCCTTTCCCCCCCCTGTCGTTTCCCTCCTGTTGTTTAACTCCTGTTTTAACTCCGCCGTGCCACTTACCAACACGCCACTGAGGGTGAGAGGGACATGGGATGGATAGATACATAGACAGATAGATAGATAGATAGATAGAGTGATGGCTGGGGTGCTGTGTGGAGAGGTTAGGGGTGGTGTGCGTGTGAGGGGTGCCTTCCTTGATGGGATGGCCTTTCCCCCCCCTGTCGTTTCCCTCCTGTTGTTTAACTCCTGTTTTAACTCCGCCGTGCCACTTACCAACACGCCACTGAGGGTGAGAGGGACATGGGATGGATAGATTCATAGACAGATAGATAGATAGATAGATAGAGTGATGGCTGGGGTGCTGTGTGGAGAGGTTAGGGGTGGTGTGCGTGTGAGGGGTGCTAGGGTTGCTGGGTGCCTTACTTGCTGCATGATTCCTCTTGTTGTTGCAGGTTGCAGGTTGATGGGATGGCCTTTCCCCCCCCTGTCGTTTCCCTCCTGTTGTTTAACTCCTGTTTTAACTCCGCCGTGCCACTTACCAACACGCCACTGAGGGTGAGAGGGACATGGGATGGATAGATACATAGACAGATAGATAGATAGATAGATAGAGTGATGGCTGGGGTGCTGTGTGGAGAGGTTAGGGGTGGTGTGCGTGTGAGGGGTGCCTTCCTTGATGGGATGGCCTTTCCCCCCCCTGTCGTTTCCCTCCTGTTGTTTAACTCCTGTTTTAACTCCGCCGTGCCACTTACCAACACGCCACTGAGGGTGAGAGGGACATGGGATGGATAGATACATAGACAGATAGATAGATAGATAGATAGAGTGATGGCTGGGGTGCTGTGTGGAGAGGTTAGGGGTGGTGTGCGTGTGAGGGGTGCCTTCCTTGATGGGATGGCCTTTCCCCCCCCTGTCGTTTCCCTCCTGTTGTTTAACTCCTGTTTTAACTCCGCCGTGCCACTTACCAACACGCCACTGAGGGTGAGAGGGACATGGGATGGATAGATACATAGACAGATAGATAGATAGATAGATAGAGTGATGGCTGGGGTGCTGTGTGGAGAGGTTAGGGGTGGTGTGCGTGTGAGGGGTGCTAGGGTTGCTGGGTGCCTTACTTGCTGCATGATTCCTCTTGTTGTTGCAGGTTGCAGGTTGATGGGATGGCCTTTCCCCCCCCTGTCGTTTCCCTCCTGTTGTTTAACTCCTGTTTTAACTCCGCCGTGCCACTTACCAACACGCCACTGAGGGTGAGAGGGACATGGGATGGATAGATTCATAGACAGATAGATAGATAGATAGATAGAGTGATGGCTGGGGTGCTGTGTGGAGAGGTTAGGGGTGGTGTGCGTGTGAGGGGTGCTAGGGTTGCTGGGTGCCTTACTTGCTGCATGATTCCTCTTGTTGTTGCAGGTTGCAGGTTGATGGGATGGCCTTTCCCCCCCCTGTCGTTTCCCTCCTGTTGTTTAACTCCTGTTTTAACTCCGCCGTGCCACTTACCAACACGCCACTGAGGGTGAGAGGGACATGGGATGGATAGATACATAGACAGATAGATAGATAGATAGATAGAGTGATGGCTGGGGTGCTGTGTGGAGAGGTTAGGGGTGGTGTGCGTGTGAGGGGTGCCTTCCTTGATGGGATGGCCTTTCCCCCCCCTGTCGTTTCCCTCCTGTTGTTTAACTCCTGTTTTAACTCCGCCGTGCCACTTACCAACACGCCACTGAGGGTGAGAGGGACATGGGATGGATAGATACATAGACAGATAGATAGATAGATAGATAGAGTGATGGCTGGGGTGCTGTGTGGAGAGGTTAGGGGTGGTGTGCGTGTGAGGGGTGCCTTCCTTGATGGGATGGCCTTTCCCCCCCCTGTCGTTTCCCTCCTGTTGTTTAACTCCTGTTTTAACTCCGCCGTGCCACTTACCAACACGCCACTGAGGGTGAGAGGGACATGGGATGGATAGATACATAGACAGATAGATAGATAGATAGATAGATAGAGTGATGGCTGGGGTGCTGTGTGGAGAGGTTAGGGGTGGTGTGCGTGTGAGGGGTGCTAGGGTTGCTGGGTGCCTTACTTGCTGCATGATTCCTCTTGTTGTTGCAGGTTGCAGGTTGATGGGATGGCCTTTCCCCCCCCTGTCGTTTCCCTCCTGTTGTTTAACTCCTGTTTTAACTCCGCCGTGCCACTTACCAACACGCCACTGAGGGTGAGAGGGACATGGGATGGATAGATACATAGACAGATAGATAGATAGATAGATAGAGTGATGGCTGGGGTGCTGTGTGGAGAGGTTAGGGGTGGTGTGCGTGTGAGGGGTGCTAGGGTTGCTGGGTGCCTTACTTGCTGCATGATTCCTCTTGTTGTTGCAGGTTGCAGGTTGATGGGATGGCCTTTCCCCCCCCTGTCGTTTCCCTCCTGTTGTTTAACTCCTGTTTTAACTCCGCCGTGCCACTTACCAACACGCCACTGAGGGTGAGAGGGACATGGGATGGATAGATACATAGACAGATAGATAGATAGATAGATAGAGTGATGGCTGGGGTGCTGTGTGGAGAGGTTAGGGGTGGTGTGCGTGTGAGGGGTGCTAGGGTTGCTGGGTGCCTTACTTGCTGCATGATTCCTCTTGTTGTTGCAGGTTGCAGGTTGATGGGATGGCCTTTCCCCCCCCTGTCGTTTCCCTCCTGTTGTTTAACTCCTGTTTTAACTCCGCCGTGCCACTTACCAACACGCCACTGAGGGTGAGAGGGACATGGGATGGATAGATACATAGACAGATAGATAGATAGATAGATAGAGTGATGGCTGGGGTGCTGTGTGGAGAGGTTAGGGGTGGTGTGCGTGTGAGGGGTGCTAGGGTTGCTGGGTGCCTTACTTGCTGCATGATTCCTCTTGTTGTTGCAGGTTGCAGGTTGATGGGATGGCCTTTCCCCCCCCTGTCGTTTCCCTCCTGTTGTTTAACTCCTGTTTTAACTCCGCCGTGCCACTTACCAACACGCCACTGAGGGTGAGAGGGACATGGGATGGATAGATACATAGACAGATAGATAGATAGAGTGATGGCTGGGGTGCTGTGTGGAGAGGTTAGGGGTGGTGTGCGTGTGAGGGGTGCTAGGGTTGCTGGGTGCCTTACTTGCTGCATGATTCCTCTTGTTGTTGCAGGTTGCAGGTTGATGGGATGGCCTTTCCCCCCCCTGTCGTTTCCCTCCTGTTGTTTAACTCCTGTTTTAACTCCGCCGTGCCACTTACCAACACGCCACTGAGGGTGAGAGGGACATGGGATGGATAGATACATAGACAGATAGATAGATAGATAGATAGAGTGATGGCTGGGGTGCTGTGTGGAGAGGTTAGGGGTGGTGTGCGTGTGAGGGGTGCTAGGGTTGCTGGGTGCCTTACTTGCTGCATGATTCCTCTTGTTGTTGCAGGTTGCAGGTTGATGGGATGGCCTTTCCCCCCCCTGTCGTTTCCCTCCTGTTGTTTAACTCCTGTTTTAACTCCGCCGTGCCACTTACCAACACGCCACTGAGGGTGAGAGGGACATGGGATGGATAGATACATAGACAGATAGATAGATAGATAGATAGAGTGATGGCTGGGGTGCTGTGTGGAGAGGTTAGGGGTGGTGTGCGTGTGAGGGGTGCTAGGGTTGCTGGGTGCCTTACTTGCTGCATGATTCCTCTTGTTGTTGCAGGTTGCAGGTTGATGGGATGGCCTTTCCCCCCCCTGTCGTTTCCCTCCTGTTGTTTAACTCCTGTTTTAACTCCGCCGTGCCACTTACCAACACGCCACTGAGGGTGAGAGGGACATGGGATGGATAGATTCATAGACAGATAGATAGATAGATAGATAGAGTGATGGCTGGGGTGCTGTGTGGAGAGGTTAGGGGTGGTGTGCGTGTGAGGGGTGCTAGGGTTGCTGGGTGCCTTACTTGCTGCATGATTCCTCTTGTTGTTGCAGGTTGCAGGTTGATGGGATGGCCTTTCCCCCCCCTGTCGTTTCCCTCCTGTTGTTTAACTCCTGTTTTAACTCCGCCGTGCCACTTACCAACACGCCACTGAGGGTGAGAGGGACATGGGATGGATAGATACATAGACAGATAGATAGATAGATAGATAGAGTGATGGCTGGGGTGCTGTGTGGAGAGGTTAGGGGTGGTGTGCGTGTGAGGGGTGCCTTCCTTGATGGGATGGCCTTTCCCCCCCCTGTCGTTTCCCTCCTGTTGTTTAACTCCTGTTTTAACTCCGCCGTGCCACTTACCAACACGCCACTGAGGGTGAGAGGGACATGGGATGGATAGATACATAGACAGATAGATAGATAGATAGATAGAGTGATGGCTGGGGTGCTGTGTGGAGAGGTTAGGGGTGGTGTGCGTGTGAGGGGTGCCTTCCTTGATGGGATGGCCTTTCCCCCCCCTGTCGTTTCCCTCCTGTTGTTTAACTCCTGTTTTAACTCCGCCGTGCCACTTACCAACACGCCACTGAGGGTGAGAGGGACATGGGATGGATAGATTCATAGACAGATAGATAGATAGATAGATAGAGTGATGGCTGGGGTGCTGTGTGGAGAGGTTAGGGGTGGTGTGCGTGTGAGGGGTGCTAGGGTTGCTGGGTGCCTTACTTGCTGCATGATTCCTCTTGTTGTTGCAGGTTGCAGGTTGATGGGATGGCCTTTCCCCCCCCTGTCGTTTCCCTCCTGTTGTTTAACTCCTGTTTTAACTCCGCCGTGCCACTTACCAACACGCCACTGAGGGTGAGAGGGACATGGGATGGATAGATACATAGACAGATAGATAGATAGATAGATAGAGTGATGGCTGGGGTGCTGTGTGGAGAGGTTAGGGGTGGTGTGCGTGTGAGGGGTGCCTTCCTTGATGGGATGGCCTTTCCCCCCCCTGTCGTTTCCCTCCTGTTGTTTAACTCCTGTTTTAACTCCGCCGTGCCACTTACCAACACGCCACTGAGGGTGAGAGGGACATGGGATGGATAGATACATAGACAGATAGATAGATAGATAGATAGAGTGATGGCTGGGGTGCTGTGTGGAGAGGTTAGGGGTGGTGTGCGTGTGAGGGGTGCCTTCCTTGATGGGATGGCCTTTCCCCCCCCTGTCGTTTCCCTCCTGTTGTTTAACTCCTGTTTTAACTCCGCCGTGCCACTTACCAACACGCCACTGAGGGTGAGAGGGACATGGGATGGATAGATTCATAGACAGATAGATAGATAGATAGATAGAGTGATGGCTGGGGTGCTGTGTGGAGAGGTTAGGGGTGGTGTGCGTGTGAGGGGTGCTAGGGTTGCTGGGTGCCTTACTTGCTGCATGATTCCTCTTGTTGTTGCAGGTTGCAGGTTGATGGGATGGCCTTTCCCCCCCCTGTCGTTTCCCTCCTGTTGTTTAACTCCTGTTTTAACTCCGCCGTGCCACTTACCAACACGCCACTGAGGGTGAGAGGGACATGGGATGGATAGATACATAGACAGATAGATAGATAGATAGATAGAGTGATGGCTGGGGTGCTGTGTGGAGAGGTTAGGGGTGGTGTGCGTGTGAGGGGTGCCTTCCTTGATGGGATGGCCTTTCCCCCCCCTGTCGTTTCCCTCCTGTTGTTTAACTCCTGTTTTAACTCCGCCGTGCCACTTACCAACACGCCACTGAGGGTGAGAGGGACATGGGATGGATAGATACATAGACAGATAGATAGATAGATAGATAGAGTGATGGCTGGGGTGCTGTGTGGAGAGGTTAGGGGTGGTGTGCGTGTGAGGGGTGCCTTCCTTGATGGGATGGCCTTTCCCCCCCCTGTCGTTTCCCTCCTGTTGTTTAACTCCTGTTTTAACTCCGCCGTGCCACTTACCAACACGCCACTGAGGGTGAGAGGGACATGGGATGGATAGATACATAGACAGATAGATAGATAGATAGATAGAGTGATGGCTGGGGTGCTGTGTGGAGAGGTTAGGGGTGGTGTGCGTGTGAGGGGTGCCTTCCTTGATGGGATGGCCTTTCCCCCCCCTGTCGTTTCCCTCCTGTTGTTTAACTCCTGTTTTAACTCCGCCGTGCCACTTACCAACACGCCACTGAGGGTGAGAGGGACATGGGATGGATAGATACATAGACAGATAGATAGATAGATAGAGTGATGGCTGGGGTGCTGTGTGGAGAGGTTAGGGGTGGTGTGCGTGTGAGGGGTGCCTTCCTTGATGGGATGGCCTTTCCCCCCCCTGTCGTTTCCCTCCTGTTGTTTAACTCCTGTTTTAACTCCGCCGTGCCACTTACCAACACGCCACTGAGGGTGAGAGGGACATGGGATGGATAGATACATAGACAGATAGATAGATAGATAGATAGAGTGATGGCTGGGGTGCTGTGTGGAGAGGTTAGGGGTGGTGTGCGTGTGAGGGGTGCTAGGGTTGCTGGGTGCCTTACTTGCTGCATGATTCCTCTTGTTGTTGCAGGTTGCAGGTTGATGGGATGGCCTTTCCCCCCCCTGTCGTTTCCCTCCTGTTGTTTAACTCCTGTTTTAACTCCGCCGTGCCACTTACCAACACGCCACTGAGGGTGAGAGGGACATGGGATGGATAGATACATAGACAGATAGATAGATAGATAGATAGAGTGATGGCTGGGGTGCTGTGTGGAGAGGTTAGGGGTGGTGTGCGTGTGAGGGGTGCTAGGGTTGCTGGGTGCCTTACTTGCTGCATGATTCCTCTTGTTGTTGCAGGTTGCAGGTTGATGGGATGGCCTTTCCCCCCCCTGTCGTTTCCCTCCTGTTGTTTAACTCCTGTTTTAACTCCGCCGTGCCACTTACCAACACGCCACTGAGGGTGAGAGGGACATGGGATGGATAGATACATAGACAGATAGATAGATAGATAGAGTGATGGCTGGGGTGCTGTGTGGAGAGGTTAGGGGTGGTGTGCGTGTGAGGGGTGCCTTCCTTGATGGGATGGCCTTTCCCCCCCCTGTCGTTTCCCTCCTGTTGTTTAACTCCTGTTTTAACTCCGCCGTGCCACTTACCAACACGCCACTGAGGGTGAGAGGGACATGGGATGGATAGATTCATAGACAGATAGATAGATAGATAGATAGAGTGATGGCTGGGGTGCTGTGTGGAGAGGTTAGGGGTGGTGTGCGTGTGAGGGGTGCTAGGGTTGCTGGGTGCCTTACTTGCTGCATGATTCCTCTTGTTGTTGCAGGTTGCAGGTTGATGGGATGGCCTTTCCCCCCCCTGTCGTTTCCCTCCTGTTGTTTAACTCCTGTTTTAACTCCGCCGTGCCACTTACCAACACGCCACTGAGGGTGAGAGGGACATGGGATGGATAGATACATAGACAGATAGATAGATAGATAGATAGAGTGATGGCTGGGGTGCTGTGTGGAGAGGTTAGGGGTGGTGTGCGTGTGAGGGGTGCCTTCCTTGATGGGATGGCCTTTCCCCCCCCTGTCGTTTCCCTCCTGTTGTTTAACTCCTGTTTTAACTCCGCCGTGCCACTTACCAACACGCCACTGAGGGTGAGAGGGACATGGGATGGATAGATACATAGACAGATAGATAGATAGATAGATAGAGTGATGGCTGGGGTGCTGTGTGGAGAGGTTAGGGGTGGTGTGCGTGTGAGGGGTGCCTTCCTTGATGGGATGGCCTTTCCCCCCCCTGTCGTTTCCCTCCTGTTGTTTAACTCCTGTTTTAACTCCGCCGTGCCACTTACCAACACGCCACTGAGGGTGAGAGGGACATGGGATGGATAGATTCATAGACAGATAGATAGATAGATAGATAGAGTGATGGCTGGGGTGCTGTGTGGAGAGGTTAGGGGTGGTGTGCGTGTGAGGGGTGCTAGGGTTGCTGGGTGCCTTACTTGCTGCATGATTCCTCTTGTTGTTGCAGGTTGCAGGTTGATGGGATGGCCTTTCCCCCCCCTGTCGTTTCCCTCCTGTTGTTTAACTCCTGTTTTAACTCCGCCGTGCCACTTACCAACACGCCACTGAGGGTGAGAGGGACATGGGATGGATAGATACATAGACAGATAGATAGATAGATAGATAGAGTGATGGCTGGGGTGCTGTGTGGAGAGGTTAGGGGTGGTGTGCGTGTGAGGGGTGCCTTCCTTGATGGGATGGCCTTTCCCCCCCCTGTCGTTTCCCTCCTGTTGTTTAACTCCTGTTTTAACTCCGCCGTGCCACTTACCAACACGCCACTGAGGGTGAGAGGGACATGGGATGGATAGATACATAGACAGATAGATAGATAGATAGAGTGATGGCTGGGGTGCTGTGTGGAGAGGTTAGGGGTGGTGTGCGTGTGAGGGGTGCCTTCCTTGATGGGATGGCCTTTCCCCCCCCTGTCGTTTCCCTCCTGTTGTTTAACTCCTGTTTTAACTCCGCCGTGCCACTTACCAACACGCCACTGAGGGTGAGAGGGACATGGGATGGATAGATACATAGACAGATAGATAGATAGATAGATAGAGTGATGGCTGGGGTGCTGTGTGGAGAGGTTAGGGGTGGTGTGCGTGTGAGGGGTGCTAGGGTTGCTGGGTGCCTTACTTGCTGCATGATTCCTCTTGTTGTTGCAGGTTGCAGGTTGATGGGATGGCCTTTCCCCCCCCTGTCGTTTCCCTCCTGTTGTTTAACTCCTGTTTTAACTCCGCCGTGCCACTTACCAACACGCCACTGAGGGTGAGAGGGACATGGGATGGATAGATACATAGACAGATAGATAGATAGATAGATAGAGTGATGGCTGGGGTGCTGTGTGGAGAGGTTAGGGGTGGTGTGCGTGTGAGGGGTGCTAGGGTTGCTGGGTGCCTTACTTGCTGCATGATTCCTCTTGTTGTTGCAGGTTGCAGGTTGATGGGATGGCCTTTCCCCCCCCTGTCGTTTCCCTCCTGTTGTTTAACTCCTGTTTTAACTCCGCCGTGCCACTTACCAACACGCCACTGAGGGTGAGAGGGACATGGGATGGATAGATACATAGACAGATAGATAGATAGATAGATAGAGTGATGGCTGGGGTGCTGTGTGGAGAGGTTAGGGGTGGTGTGCGTGTGAGGGGTGCCTTCCTTGATGGGATGGCCTTTCCCCCCCCTGTCGTTTCCCTCCTGTTGTTTAACTCCTGTTTTAACTCCGCCGTGCCACTTACCAACACGCCACTGAGGGTGAGAGGGACATGGGATGGATAGATACATAGACAGATAGATAGATAGATAGATAGAGTGATGGCTGGGGTGCTGTGTGGAGAGGTTAGGGGTGGTGTGCGTGTGAGGGGTGCCTTCCTTGATGGGATGGCCTTTCCCCCCCCTGTCGTTTCCCTCCTGTTGTTTAACTCCTGTTTTAACTCCGCCGTGCCACTTACCAACACGCCACTGAGGGTGAGAGGGACATGGGATGGATAGATACATAGACAGATAGATAGATAGATAGAGTGATGGCTGGGGTGCTGTGTGGAGAGGTTAGGGGTGGTGTGCGTGTGAGGGGTGCCTTCCTTGATGGGATGGCCTTTCCCCCCCCTGTCGTTTCCCTCCTGTTGTTTAACTCCTGTTTTAACTCCGCCGTGCCACTTACCAACACGCCACTGAGGGTGAGAGGGACATGGGATGGATAGATACATAGACAGATAGATAGATAGATAGAGTGATGGCTGGGGTGCTGTGTGGAGAGGTTAGGGGTGGTGTGCGTGTGAGGGGTGCCTTCCTTGATGGGATGGCCTTTCCCCCCCCTGTCGTTTCCCTCCTGTTGTTTAACTCCTGTTTTAACTCCGCCGTGCCACTTACCAACACGCCACTGAGGGTGAGAGGGACATGGGATGGATAGATTCATAGACAGATAGATAGATAGATAGATAGAGTGATGGCTGGGGTGCTGTGTGGAGAGGTTAGGGGTGGTGTGCGTGTGAGGGGTGCTAGGGTTGCTGGGTGCCTTACTTGCTGCATGATTCCTCTTGTTGTTGCAGGTTGCAGGTTGATGGGATGGCCTTTCCCCCCCCTGTCGTTTCCCTCCTGTTGTTTAACTCCTGTTTTAACTCCGCCGTGCCACTTACCAACACGCCACTGAGGGTGAGAGGGACATGGGATGGATAGATACATAGACAGATAGATAGATAGATAGAGTGATGGCTGGGGTGCTGTGTGGAGAGGTTAGGGGTGGTGTGCGTGTGAGGGGTGCCTTCCTTGATGGGATGGCCTTTCCCCCCCCTGTCGTTTCCCTCCTGTTGTTTAACTCCTGTTTTAACTCCGCCGTGCCACTTACCAACACGCCACTGAGGGTGAGAGGGACATGGGATGGATAGATTCATAGACAGATAGATAGATAGATAGATAGAGTGATGGCTGGGGTGCTGTGTGGAGAGGTTAGGGGTGGTGTGCGTGTGAGGGGTGCTAGGGTTGCTGGGTGCCTTACTTGCTGCATGATTCCTCTTGTTGTTGCAGGTTGCAGGTTGATGGGATGGCCTTTCCCCCCCCTGTCGTTTCCCTCCTGTTGTTTAACTCCTGTTTTAACTCCGCCGTGCCACTTACCAACACGCCACTGAGGGTGAGAGGGACATGGGATGGATAGATACATAGACAGATAGATAGATAGATAGAGTGATGGCTGGGGTGCTGTGTGGAGAGGTTAGGGGTGGTGTGCGTGTGAGGGGTGCTAGGGTTGCTGGGTGCCTTACTTGCTGCATGATTCCTCTTGTTGTTGCAGGTTGCAGGTTGATGGGATGGCCTTTCCCCCCCCTGTCGTTTCCCTCCTGTTGTTTAACTCCTGTTTTAACTCCGCCGTGCCACTTACCAACACGCCACTGAGGGTGAGAGGGACATGGGATGGATAGATACATAGACAGATAGATAGATAGATAGATAGAGTGATGGCTGGGGTGCTGTGTGGAGAGGTTAGGGGTGGTGTGCGTGTGAGGGGTGCCTTCCTTGATGGGATGGCCTTTCCCCCCCCTGTCGTTTCCCTCCTGTTGTTTAACTCCTGTTTTAACTCCGCCGTGCCACTTACCAACACGCCACTGAGGGTGAGAGGGACATGGGATGGATAGATTCATAGACAGATAGATAGATAGATAGATAGAGTGATGGCTGGGGTGCTGTGTGGAGAGGTTAGGGGTGGTGTGCGTGTGAGGGGTGCTAGGGTTGCTGGGTGCCTTACTTGCTGCATGATTCCTCTTGTTGTTGCAGGTTGCAGGTTGATGGGATGGCCTTTCCCCCCCCTGTCGTTTCCCTCCTGTTGTTTAACTCCTGTTTTAACTCCGCCGTGCCACTTACCAACACGCCACTGAGGGTGAGAGGGACATGGGATGGATAGATACATAGACAGATAGATAGAGTGATGGCTGGGGTGCTGTGTGGAGAGGTTAGGGGTGGTGTGCGTGTGAGGGGTGCCTTCCTTGATGGGATGGCCTTTCCCCCCCCTGTCGTTTCCCTCCTGTTGTTTAACTCCTGTTTTAACTCCGCCGTGCCACTTACCAACACGCCACTGAGGGTGAGAGGGACATGGGATGGATAGATACATAGACAGATAGATAGATAGATAGAGTGATGGCTGGGGTGCTGTGTGGAGAGGTTAGGGGTGGTGTGCGTGTGAGGGGTGCCTTCCTTGATGGGATGGCCTTTCCCCCCCCTGTCGTTTCCCTCCTGTTGTTTAACTCCTGTTTTAACTCCGCCGTGCCACTTACCAACACGCCACTGAGGGTGAGAGGGACATGGGATGGATAGATACATAGACAGATAGATAGATAGATAGAGTGATGGCTGGGGTGCTGTGTGGAGAGGTTAGGGGTGGTGTGCGTGTGAGGGGTGCCTTCCTTGATGGGATGGCCTTTCCCCCCCCTGTCGTTTCCCTCCTGTTGTTTAACTCCTGTTTTAACTCCGCCGTGCCACTTACCAACACGCCACTGAGGGTGAGAGGGACATGGGATGGATAGATACATAGACAGATAGATAGATAGATAGATAGAGTGATGGCTGGGGTGCTGTGTGGAGAGGTTAGGGGTGGTGTGCGTGTGAGGGGTGCTAGGGTTGCTGGGTGCCTTACTTGCTGCATGATTCCTCTTGTTGTTGCAGGTTGCAGGTTGATGGGATGGCCTTTCCCCCCCCTGTCGTTTCCCTCCTGTTGTTTAACTCCTGTTTTAACTCCGCCGTGCCACTTACCAACACGCCACTGAGGGTGAGAGGGACATGGGATGGATAGATACATAGACAGATAGATAGATAGATAGATAGAGTGATGGCTGGGGTGCTGTGTGGAGAGGTTAGGGGTGGTGTGCGTGTGAGGGGTGCCTTCCTTGATGGGATGGCCTTTCCCCCCCCTGTCGTTTCCCTCCTGTTGTTTAACTCCTGTTTTAACTCCGCCGTGCCACTTACCAACACGCCACTGAGGGTGAGAGGGACATGGGATGGATAGATACATAGACAGATAGATAGATAGATAGATAGAGTGATGGCTGGGGTGCTGTGTGGAGAGGTTAGGGGTGGTGTGCGTGTGAGGGGTGCCTTCCTTGATGGGATGGCCTTTCCCCCCCCTGTCGTTTCCCTCCTGTTGTTTAACTCCTGTTTTAACTCCGCCGTGCCACTTACCAACACGCCACTGAGGGTGAGAGGGACATGGGATGGATAGATACATAGACAGATAGATAGATAGATAGAGTGATGGCTGGGGTGCTGTGTGGAGAGGTTAGGGGTGGTGTGCGTGTGAGGGGTGCCTTCCTTGATGGGATGGCCTTTCCCCCCCCTGTCGTTTCCCTCCTGTTGTTTAACTCCTGTTTTAACTCCGCCGTGCCACTTACCAACACGCCACTGAGGGTGAGAGGGACATGGGATGGATAGATACATAGACAGATAGATAGATAGATAGATAGAGTGATGGCTGGGGTGCTGTGTGGAGAGGTTAGGGGTGGTGTGCGTGTGAGGGGTGCCTTCCTTGATGGGATGGCCTTTCCCCCCCCTGTCGTTTCCCTCCTGTTGTTTAACTCCTGTTTTAACTCCGCCGTGCCACTTACCAACACGCCACTGAGGGTGAGAGGGACATGGGATGGATAGATACATAGACAGATAGATAGATAGATAGATAGAGTGATGGCTGGGGTGCTGTGTGGAGAGGTTAGGGGTGGTGTGCGTGTGAGGGGTGCCTTCCTTGATGGGATGGCCTTTCCCCCCCCTGTCGTTTCCCTCCTGTTGTTTAACTCCTGTTTTAACTCCGCCGTGCCACTTACCAACACGCCACTGAGGGTGAGAGGGACATGGGATGGATAGATACATAGACAGATAGATAGATAGATAGAGTGATGGCTGGGGTGCTGTGTGGAGAGGTTAGGGGTGGTGTGCGTGTGAGGGGTGCCTTCCTTGATGGGATGGCCTTTCCCCCCCCTGTCGTTTCCCTCCTGTTGTTTAACTCCTGTTTTAACTCCGCCGTGCCACTTACCAACACGCCACTGAGGGTGAGAGGGACATGGGATGGATAGATACATAGACAGATAGATAGATAGATAGATAGAGTGATGGCTGGGGTGCTGTGTGGAGAGGTTAGGGGTGGTGTGCGTGTGAGGGGTGCTAGGGTTGCTGGGTGCCTTACTTGCTGCATGATTCCTCTTGTTGTTGCAGGTTGCAGGTTGATGGGATGGCCTTTCCCCCCCCTGTCGTTTCCCTCCTGTTGTTTAACTCCTGTTTTAACTCCGCCGTGCCACTTACCAACACGCCACTGAGGGTGAGAGGGACATGGGATGGATAGATACATAGACAGATAGATAGATAGATAGATAGAGTGATGGCTGGGGTGCTGTGTGGAGAGGTTAGGGGTGGTGTGCGTGTGAGGGGTGCTAGGGTTGCTGGGTGCCTTACTTGCTGCATGATTCCTCTTGTTGTTGCAGGTTGCAGGTTGATGGGATGGCCTTTCCCCCCCCTGTCGTTTCCCTCCTGTTGTTTAACTCCTGTTTTAACTCCGCCGTGCCACTTACCAACACGCCACTGAGGGTGAGAGGGACATGGGATGGATAGATACATAGACAGATAGATAGATAGATAGATAGAGTGATGGCTGGGGTGCTGTGTGGAGAGGTTAGGGGTGGTGTGCGTGTGAGGGGTGCCTTCCTTGATGGGATGGCCTTTCCCCCCCCTGTCGTTTCCCTCCTGTTGTTTAACTCCTGTTTTAACTCCGCCGTGCCACTTACCAACACGCCACTGAGGGTGAGAGGGACATGGGATGGATAGATTCATAGACAGATAGATAGATAGATAGATAGAGTGATGGCTGGGGTGCTGTGTGGAGAGGTTAGGGGTGGTGTGCGTGTGAGGGGTGCTAGGGTTGCTGGGTGCCTTACTTGCTGCATGATTCCTCTTGTTGTTGCAGGTTGCAGGTTGATGGGATGGCCTTTCCCCCCCCTGTCGTTTCCCTCCTGTTGTTTAACTCCTGTTTTAACTCCGCCGTGCCACTTACCAACACGCCACTGAGGGTGAGAGGGACATGGGATGGATAGATACATAGACAGATAGATAGAGTGATGGCTGGGGTGCTGTGTGGAGAGGTTAGGGGTGGTGTGCGTGTGAGGGGTGCCTTCCTTGATGGGATGGCCTTTCCCCCCCCTGTCGTTTCCCTCCTGTTGTTTAACTCCTGTTTTAACTCCGCCGTGCCACTTACCAACACGCCACTGAGGGTGAGAGGGACATGGGATGGATAGATACATAGACAGATAGATAGATAGATAGAGTGATGGCTGGGGTGCTGTGTGGAGAGGTTAGGGGTGGTGTGCGTGTGAGGGGTGCCTTCCTTGATGGGATGGCCTTTCCCCCCCCTGTCGTTTCCCTCCTGTTGTTTAACTCCTGTTTTAACTCCGCCGTGCCACTTACCAACACGCCACTGAGGGTGAGAGGGACATGGGATGGATAGATTCATAGACAGATAGATAGATAGATAGATAGAGTGATGGCTGGGGTGCTGTGTGGAGAGGTTAGGGGTGGTGTGCGTGTGAGGGGTGCTAGGGTTGCTGGGTGCCTTACTTGCTGCATGATTCCTCTTGTTGTTGCAGGTTGCAGGTTGATGGGATGGCCTTTCCCCCCCCTGTCGTTTCCCTCCTGTTGTTTAACTCCTGTTTTAACTCCGCCGTGCCACTTACCAACACGCCACTGAGGGTGAGAGGGACATGGGATGGATAGATACATAGACAGATAGATAGATAGATAGATAGAGTGATGGCTGGGGTGCTGTGTGGAGAGGTTAGGGGTGGTGTGCGTGTGAGGGGTGCCTTCCTTGATGGGATGGCCTTTCCCCCCCCTGTCGTTTCCCTCCTGTTGTTTAACTCCTGTTTTAACTCCGCCGTGCCACTTACCAACACGCCACTGAGGGTGAGAGGGACATGGGATGGATAGATACATAGACAGATAGATAGATAGATAGATAGAGTGATGGCTGGGGTGCTGTGTGGAGAGGTTAGGGGTGGTGTGCGTGTGAGGGGTGCCTTCCTTGATGGGATGGCCTTTCCCCCCCCTGTCGTTTCCCTCCTGTTGTTTAACTCCTGTTTTAACTCCGCCGTGCCACTTACCAACACGCCACTGAGGGTGAGAGGGACATGGGATGGATAGATTCATAGACAGATAGATAGATAGATAGATAGAGTGATGGCTGGGGTGCTGTGTGGAGAGGTTAGGGGTGGTGTGCGTGTGAGGGGTGCTAGGGTTGCTGGGTGCCTTACTTGCTGCATGATTCCTCTTGTTGTTGCAGGTTGCAGGTTGATGGGATGGCCTTTCCCCCCCCTGTCGTTTCCCT
Source organism: Spea hammondii (assembly GCA_029215755.1). Lineage (NCBI taxonomy): Eukaryota > Metazoa > Chordata > Amphibia > Anura > Pelobatidae > Spea > Spea hammondii. Next base: position 215,262 of record JARDYJ010000123.1, read on the forward strand.
CCTGTTGTTTAACTCCTGTTTTAACTCCGCCGTGCCACTTACCAACACGCCACTGAGGGTGAGAGGGACATGGGATGGATAGATACATAGACAGATAGATAGATAGATAGATAGAGTGATGGCTGGGGTGCTGTGTGGAGAGGTTAGGGGTGGTGTGCGTGTGAGGGGTGCCTTCCTTGATGGGATGGCCTTTCCCCCCCCTGTCGTTTCCCTCCTGTTGTTTAACTCCTGTTTTAACTCCGCCGTGCCACTTACCAACACGCCACTGAGGGTGAGAGGGACATGGGATGGATAGATACATAGACAGATAGATAGATAGATAGATAGAGTGATGGCTGGGGTGCTGTGTGGAGAGGTTAGGGGTGGTGTGCGTGTGAGGGGTGCCTTCCTTGATGGGATGGCCTTTCCCCCCCCTGTCGTTTCCCTCCTGTTGTTTAACTCCTGTTTTAACTCCGCCGTGCCACTTACCAACACGCCACTGAGGGTGAGAGGGACATGGGATGGATAGATTCATAGACAGATAGATAGATAGATAGATAGAGTGATGGCTGGGGTGCTGTGTGGAGAGGTTAGGGGTGGTGTGCGTGTGAGGGGTGCTAGGGTTGCTGGGTGCCTTACTTGCTGCATGATTCCTCTTGTTGTTGCAGGTTGCAGGTTGATGGGATGGCCTTTCCCCCCCCTGTCGTTTCCCTCCTGTTGTTTAACTCCTGTTTTAACTCCGCCGTGCCACTTACCAACACGCCACTGAGGGTGAGAGGGACATGGGATGGATAGATACATAGACAGATAGATAGAGTGATGGCTGGGGTGCTGTGTGGAGAGGTTAGGGGTGGTGTGCGTGTGAGGGGTGCCTTCCTTGATGGGATGGCCTTTCCCCCCCCTGTCGTTTCCCTCCTGTTGTTTAACTCCTGTTTTAACTCCGCCGTGCCACTTACCAACACGCCACTGAGGGTGAGAGGGACATGGGATGGATAGATACATAGACAGATAGATAGATAGATAGAGTGATGGCTGGGGTGCTGTGTGGAGAGGTTAGGGGTGGTGTGCGTGTGAGGGGTGCCTTCCTTGATGGGATGGCCTTTCCCCCCCCTGTCGTTTCCCTCCTGTTGTTTAACTCCTGTTTTAACTCCGCCGTGCCACTTACCAACACGCCACTGAGGGTGAGAGGGACATGGGATGGATAGATTCATAGACAGATAGATAGATAGATAGATAGAGTGATGGCTGGGGTGCTGTGTGGAGAGGTTAGGGGTGGTGTGCGTGTGAGGGGTGCTAGGGTTGCTGGGTGCCTTACTTGCTGCATGATTCCTCTTGTTGTTGCAGGTTGCAGGTTGATGGGATGGCCTTTCCCCCCCCTGTCGTTTCCCTCCTGTTGTTTAACTCCTGTTTTAACTCCGCCGTGCCACTTACCAACACGCCACTGAGGGTGAGAGGGACATGGGATGGATAGATACATAGACAGATAGATAGATAGATAGAGTGATGGCTGGGGTGCTGTGTGGAGAGGTTAGGGGTGGTGTGCGTGTGAGGGGTGCCTTCCTTGATGGGATGGCCTTTCCCCCCCCTGTCGTTTCCCTCCTGTTGTTTAACTCCTGTTTTAACTCCGCCGTGCCACTTACCAACACGCCACTGAGGGTGAGAGGGACATGGGATGGATAGATTCATAGACAGATAGATAGATAGATAGATAGAGTGATGGCTGGGGTGCTGTGTGGAGAGGTTAGGGGTGGTGTGCGTGTGAGGGGTGCTAGGGTTGCTGGGTGCCTTACTTGCTGCATGATTCCTCTTGTTGTTGCAGGTTGCAGGTTGATGGGATGGCCTTTCCCCCCCCTGTCGTTTCCCTCCTGTTGTTTAACTCCTGTTTTAACTCCGCCGTGCCACTTACCAACACGCCACTGAGGGTGAGAGGGACATGGGATGGATAGATACATAGACAGATAGATAGATAGATAGATAGAGTGATGGCTGGGGTGCTGTGTGGAGAGGTTAGGGGTGGTGTGCGTGTGAGGGGTGCCTTCCTTGATGGGATGGCCTTTCCCCCCCCTGTCGTTTCCCTCCTGTTGTTTAACTCCTGTTTTAACTCCGCCGTGCCACTTACCAACACGCCACTGAGGGTGAGAGGGACATGGGATGGATAGATACATAGACAGATAGATAGATAGATAGATAGAGTGATGGCTGGGGTGCTGTGTGGAGAGGTTAGGGGTGGTGTGCGTGTGAGGGGTGCCTTCCTTGATGGGATGGCCTTTCCCCCCCCTGTCGTTTCCCTCCTGTTGTTTAACTCCTGTTTTAACTCCGCCGTGCCACTTACCAACACGCCACTGAGGGTGAGAGGGACATGGGATGGATAGATTCATAGACAGATAGATAGATAGATAGATAGAGTGATGGCTGGGGTGCTGTGTGGAGAGGTTAGGGGTGGTGTGCGTGTGAGGGGTGCTAGGGTTGCTGGGTGCCTTACTTGCTGCATGATTCCTCTTGTTGTTGCAGGTTGCAGGTTGATGGGATGGCCTTTCCCCCCCCTGTCGTTTCCCTCCTGTTGTTTAACTCCTGTTTTAACTCCGCCGTGCCACTTACCAACACGCCACTGAGGGTGAGAGGGACATGGGATGGATAGATACATAGACAGATAGATAGATAGATAGATAGAGTGATGGCTGGGGTGCTGTGTGGAGAGGTTAGGGGTGGTGTGCGTGTGAGGGGTGCCTTCCTTGATGGGATGGCCTTTCCCCCCCCTGTCGTTTCCCTCCTGTTGTTTAACTCCTGTTTTAACTCCGCCGTGCCACTTACCAACACGCCACTGAGGGTGAGAGGGACATGGGATGGATAGATACATAGACAGATAGATAGATAGATAGATAGAGTGATGGCTGGGGTGCTGTGTGGAGAGGTTAGGGGTGGTGTGCGTGTGAGGGGTGCCTTCCTTGATGGGATGGCCTTTCCCCCCCCTGTCGTTTCCCTCCTGTTGTTTAACTCCTGTTTTAACTCCGCCGTGCCACTTACCAACACGCCACTGAGGGTGAGAGGGACATGGGATGGATAGATACATAGACAGATAGATAGATAGATAGATAGAGTGATGGCTGGGGTGCTGTGTGGAGAGGTTAGGGGTGGTGTGCGTGTGAGGGGTGCTAGGGTTGCTGGGTGCCTTACTTGCTGCATGATTCCTCTTGTTGTTGCAGGTTGCAGGTTGATGGGATGGCCTTTCCCCCCCCTGTCGTTTCCCTCCTGTTGTTTAACTCCTGTTTTAACTCCGCCGTGCCACTTACCAACACGCCACTGAGGGTGAGAGGGACATGGGATGGATAGATTCATAGACAGATAGATAGATAGATAGATAGAGTGATGGCTGGGGTGCTGTGTGGAGAGGTTAGGGGTGGTGTGCGTGTGAGGGGTGCTAGGGTTGCTGGGTGCCTTACTTGCTGCATGATTCCTCTTGTTGTTGCAGGTTGCAGGTTGATGGGATGGCCTTTCCCCCCCCTGTCGTTTCCCTCCTGTTGTTTAACTCCTGTTTTAACTCCGCCGTGCCACTTACCAACACGCCACTGAGGGTGAGAGGGACATGGGATGGATAGATACATAGACAGATAGATAGATAGATAGATAGAGTGATGGCTGGGGTGCTGTGTGGAGAGGTTAGGGGTGGTGTGCGTGTGAGGGGTGCCTTCCTTGATGGGATGGCCTTTCCCCCCCCTGTCGTTTCCCTCCTGTTGTTTAACTCCTGTTTTAACTCCGCCGTGCCACTTACCAACACGCCACTGAGGGTGAGAGGGACATGGGATGGATAGATACATAGACAGATAGATAGATAGATAGATAGAGTGATGGCTGGGGTGCTGTGTGGAGAGGTTAGGGGTGGTGTGCGTGTGAGGGGTGCCTTCCTTGATGGGATGGCCTTTCCCCCCCCTGTCGTTTCCCTCCTGTTGTTTAACTCCTGTTTTAACTCCGCCGTGCCACTTACCAACACGCCACTGAGGGTGAGAGGGACATGGGATGGATAGATACATAGACAGATAGATAGATAGATAGATAGATAGAGTGATGGCTGGGGTGCTGTGTGGAGAGGTTAGGGGTGGTGTGCGTGTGAGGGGTGCTAGGGTTGCTGGGTGCCTTACTTGCTGCATGATTCCTCTTGTTGTTGCAGGTTGCAGGTTGATGGGATGGCCTTTCCCCCCCCTGTCGTTTCCCTCCTGTTGTTTAACTCCTGTTTTAACTCCGCCGTGCCACTTACCAACACGCCACTGAGGGTGAGAGGGACATGGGATGGATAGATACATAGACAGATAGATAGATAGATAGATAGAGTGATGGCTGGGGTGCTGTGTGGAGAGGTTAGGGGTGGTGTGCGTGTGAGGGGTGCTAGGGTTGCTGGGTGCCTTACTTGCTGCATGATTCCTCTTGTTGTTGCAGGTTGCAGGTTGATGGGATGGCCTTTCCCCCCCCTGTCGTTTCCCTCCTGTTGTTTAACTCCTGTTTTAACTCCGCCGTGCCACTTACCAACACGCCACTGAGGGTGAGAGGGACATGGGATGGATAGATACATAGACAGATAGATAGATAGATAGATAGAGTGATGGCTGGGGTGCTGTGTGGAGAGGTTAGGGGTGGTGTGCGTGTGAGGGGTGCTAGGGTTGCTGGGTGCCTTACTTGCTGCATGATTCCTCTTGTTGTTGCAGGTTGCAGGTTGATGGGATGGCCTTTCCCCCCCCTGTCGTTTCCCTCCTGTTGTTTAACTCCTGTTTTAACTCCGCCGTGCCACTTACCAACACGCCACTGAGGGTGAGAGGGACATGGGATGGATAGATACATAGACAGATAGATAGATAGATAGATAGAGTGATGGCTGGGGTGCTGTGTGGAGAGGTTAGGGGTGGTGTGCGTGTGAGGGGTGCTAGGGTTGCTGGGTGCCTTACTTGCTGCATGATTCCTCTTGTTGTTGCAGGTTGCAGGTTGATGGGATGGCCTTTCCCCCCCCTGTCGTTTCCCTCCTGTTGTTTAACTCCTGTTTTAACTCCGCCGTGCCACTTACCAACACGCCACTGAGGGTGAGAGGGACATGGGATGGATAGATACATAGACAGATAGATAGATAGAGTGATGGCTGGGGTGCTGTGTGGAGAGGTTAGGGGTGGTGTGCGTGTGAGGGGTGCTAGGGTTGCTGGGTGCCTTACTTGCTGCATGATTCCTCTTGTTGTTGCAGGTTGCAGGTTGATGGGATGGCCTTTCCCCCCCCTGTCGTTTCCCTCCTGTTGTTTAACTCCTGTTTTAACTCCGCCGTGCCACTTACCAACACGCCACTGAGGGTGAGAGGGACATGGGATGGATAGATACATAGACAGATAGATAGATAGATAGATAGAGTGATGGCTGGGGTGCTGTGTGGAGAGGTTAGGGGTGGTGTGCGTGTGAGGGGTGCTAGGGTTGCTGGGTGCCTTACTTGCTGCATGATTCCTCTTGTTGTTGCAGGTTGCAGGTTGATGGGATGGCCTTTCCCCCCCCTGTCGTTTCCCTCCTGTTGTTTAACTCCTGTTTTAACTCCGCCGTGCCACTTACCAACACGCCACTGAGGGTGAGAGGGACATGGGATGGATAGATACATAGACAGATAGATAGATAGATAGATAGAGTGATGGCTGGGGTGCTGTGTGGAGAGGTTAGGGGTGGTGTGCGTGTGAGGGGTGCTAGGGTTGCTGGGTGCCTTACTTGCTGCATGATTCCTCTTGTTGTTGCAGGTTGCAGGTTGATGGGATGGCCTTTCCCCCCCCTGTCGTTTCCCTCCTGTTGTTTAACTCCTGTTTTAACTCCGCCGTGCCACTTACCAACACGCCACTGAGGGTGAGAGGGACATGGGATGGATAGATTCATAGACAGATAGATAGATAGATAGATAGAGTGATGGCTGGGGTGCTGTGTGGAGAGGTTAGGGGTGGTGTGCGTGTGAGGGGTGCTAGGGTTGCTGGGTGCCTTACTTGCTGCATGATTCCTCTTGTTGTTGCAGGTTGCAGGTTGATGGGATGGCCTTTCCCCCCCCTGTCGTTTCCCTCCTGTTGTTTAACTCCTGTTTTAACTCCGCCGTGCCACTTACCAACACGCCACTGAGGGTGAGAGGGACATGGGATGGATAGATACATAGACAGATAGATAGATAGATAGATAGAGTGATGGCTGGGGTGCTGTGTGGAGAGGTTAGGGGTGGTGTGCGTGTGAGGGGTGCCTTCCTTGATGGGATGGCCTTTCCCCCCCCTGTCGTTTCCCTCCTGTTGTTTAACTCCTGTTTTAACTCCGCCGTGCCACTTACCAACACGCCACTGAGGGTGAGAGGGACATGGGATGGATAGATACATAGACAGATAGATAGATAGATAGATAGAGTGATGGCTGGGGTGCTGTGTGGAGAGGTTAGGGGTGGTGTGCGTGTGAGGGGTGCCTTCCTTGATGGGATGGCCTTTCCCCCCCCTGTCGTTTCCCTCCTGTTGTTTAACTCCTGTTTTAACTCCGCCGTGCCACTTACCAACACGCCACTGAGGGTGAGAGGGACATGGGATGGATAGATTCATAGACAGATAGATAGATAGATAGATAGAGTGATGGCTGGGGTGCTGTGTGGAGAGGTTAGGGGTGGTGTGCGTGTGAGGGGTGCTAGGGTTGCTGGGTGCCTTACTTGCTGCATGATTCCTCTTGTTGTTGCAGGTTGCAGGTTGATGGGATGGCCTTTCCCCCCCCTGTCGTTTCCCTCCTGTTGTTTAACTCCTGTTTTAACTCCGCCGTGCCACTTACCAACACGCCACTGAGGGTGAGAGGGACATGGGATGGATAGATACATAGACAGATAGATAGATAGATAGATAGAGTGATGGCTGGGGTGCTGTGTGGAGAGGTTAGGGGTGGTGTGCGTGTGAGGGGTGCCTTCCTTGATGGGATGGCCTTTCCCCCCCCTGTCGTTTCCCTCCTGTTGTTTAACTCCTGTTTTAACTCCGCCGTGCCACTTACCAACACGCCACTGAGGGTGAGAGGGACATGGGATGGATAGATACATAGACAGATAGATAGATAGATAGATAGAGTGATGGCTGGGGTGCTGTGTGGAGAGGTTAGGGGTGGTGTGCGTGTGAGGGGTGCCTTCCTTGATGGGATGGCCTTTCCCCCCCCTGTCGTTTCCCTCCTGTTGTTTAACTCCTGTTTTAACTCCGCCGTGCCACTTACCAACACGCCACTGAGGGTGAGAGGGACATGGGATGGATAGATACATAGACAGATAGATAGATAGATAGATAGAGTGATGGCTGGGGTGCTGTGTGGAGAGGTTAGGGGTGGTGTGCGTGTGAGGGGTGCTAGGGTTGCTGGGTGCCTTACTTGCTGCATGATTCCTCTTGTTGTTGCAGGTTGCAGGTTGATGGGATGGCCTTTCCCCCCCCTGTCGTTTCCCTCCTGTTGTTTAACTCCTGTTTTAACTCCGCCGTGCCACTTACCAACACGCCACTGAGGGTGAGAGGGACATGGGATGGATAGATTCATAGACAGATAGATAGATAGATAGATAGAGTGATGGCTGGGGTGCTGTGTGGAGAGGTTAGGGGTGGTGTGCGTGTGAGGGGTGCTAGGGTTGCTGGGTGCCTTACTTGCTGCATGATTCCTCTTGTTGTTGCAGGTTGCAGGTTGATGGGATGGCCTTTCCCCCCCCTGTCGTTTCCCTCCTGTTGTTTAACTCCTGTTTTAACTCCGCCGTGCCACTTACCAACACGCCACTGAGGGTGAGAGGGACATGGGATGGATAGATACATAGACAGATAGATAGATAGATAGATAGAGTGATGGCTGGGGTGCTGTGTGGAGAGGTTAGGGGTGGTGTGCGTGTGAGGGGTGCCTTCCTTGATGGGATGGCCTTTCCCCCCCCTGTCGTTTCCCTCCTGTTGTTTAACTCCTGTTTTAACTCCGCCGTGCCACTTACCAACACGCCACTGAGGGTGAGAGGGACATGGGATGGATAGATTCATAGACAGATAGATAGATAGATAGATAGAGTGATGGCTGGGGTGCTGTGTGGAGAGGTTAGGGGTGGTGTGCGTGTGAGGGGTGCTAGGGTTGCTGGGTGCCTTACTTGCTGCATGATTCCTCTTGTTGTTGCAGGTTGCAGGTTGATGGGATGGCCTTTCCCCCCCCTGTCGTTTCCCTCCTGTTGTTTAACTCCTGTTTTAACTCCGCCGTGCCACTTACCAACACGCCACTGAGGGTGAGAGGGACATGGGATGGATAGATACATAGACAGATAGATAGATAGATAGATAGAGTGATGGCTGGGGTGCTGTGTGGAGAGGTTAGGGGTGGTGTGCGTGTGAGGGGTGCCTTCCTTGATGGGATGGCCTTTCCCCCCCCTGTCGTTTCCCTCCTGTTGTTTAACTCCTGTTTTAACTCCGCCGTGCCACTTACCAACACGCCACTGAGGGTGAGAGGGACATGGGATGGATAGATACATAGACAGATAGATAGATAGATAGAGTGATGGCTGGGGTGCTGTGTGGAGAGGTTAGGGGTGGTGTGCGTGTGAGGGGTGCCTTCCTTGATGGGATGGCCTTTCCCCCCCCTGTCGTTTCCCTCCTGTTGTTTAACTCCTGTTTTAACTCCGCCGTGCCACTTACCAACACGCCACTGAGGGTGAGAGGGACATGGGATGGATAGATACATAGACAGATAGATAGATAGATAGATAGAGTGATGGCTGGGGTGCTGTGTGGAGAGGTTAGGGGTGGTGTGCGTGTGAGGGGTGCTAGGGTTGCTGGGTGCCTTACTTGCTGCATGATTCCTCTTGTTGTTGCAGGTTGCAGGTTGATGGGATGGCCTTTCCCCCCCCTGTCGTTTCCCTCCTGTTGTTTAACTCCTGTTTTAACTCCGCCGTGCCACTTACCAACACGCCACTGAGGGTGAGAGGGACATGGGATGGATAGATACATAGACAGATAGATAGATAGATAGATAGAGTGATGGCTGGGGTGCTGTGTGGAGAGGTTAGGGGTGGTGTGCGTGTGAGGGGTGCTAGGGTTGCTGGGTGCCTTACTTGCTGCATGATTCCTCTTGTTGTTGCAGGTTGCAGGTTGATGGGATGGCCTTTCCCCCCCCTGTCGTTTCCCTCCTGTTGTTTAACTCCTGTTTTAACTCCGCCGTGCCACTTACCAACACGCCACTGAGGGTGAGAGGGACATGGGATGGATAGATACATAGACAGATAGATAGATAGATAGATAGAGTGATGGCTGGGGTGCTGTGTGGAGAGGTTAGGGGTGGTGTGCGTGTGAGGGGTGCCTTCCTTGATGGGATGGCCTTTCCCCCCCCTGTCGTTTCCCTCCTGTTGTTTAACTCCTGTTTTAACTCCGCCGTGCCACTTACCAACACGCCACTGAGGGTGAGAGGGACATGGGATGGATAGATACATAGACAGATAGATAGATAGATAGATAGAGTGATGGCTGGGGTGCTGTGTGGAGAGGTTAGGGGTGGTGTGCGTGTGAGGGGTGCCTTCCTTGATGGGATGGCCTTTCCCCCCCCTGTCGTTTCCCTCCTGTTGTTTAACTCCTGTTTTAACTCCGCCGTGCCACTTACCAACACGCCACTGAGGGTGAGAGGGACATGGGATGGATAGATACATAGACAGATAGATAGATAGATAGAGTGATGGCTGGGGTGCTGTGTGGAGAGGTTAGGGGTGGTGTGCGTGTGAGGGGTGCCTTCCTTGATGGGATGGCCTTTCCCCCCCCTGTCGTTTCCCTCCTGTTGTTTAACTCCTGTTTTAACTCCGCCGTGCCACTTACCAACACGCCACTGAGGGTGAGAGGGACATGGGATGGATAGATACATAGACAGATAGATAGATAGATAGAGTGATGGCTGGGGTGCTGTGTGGAGAGGTTAGGGGTGGTGTGCGTGTGAGGGGTGCCTTCCTTGATGGGATGGCCTTTCCCCCCCCTGTCGTTTCCCTCCTGTTGTTTAACTCCTGTTTTAACTCCGCCGTGCCACTTACCAACACGCCACTGAGGGTGAGAGGGACATGGGATGGATAGATTCATAGACAGATAGATAGATAGATAGATAGAGTGATGGCTGGGGTGCTGTGTGGAGAGGTTAGGGGTGGTGTGCGTGTGAGGGGTGCTAGGGTTGCTGGGTGCCTTACTTGCTGCATGATTCCTCTTGTTGTTGCAGGTTGCAGGTTGATGGGATGGCCTTTCCCCCCCCTGTCGTTTCCCTCCTGTTGTTTAACTCCTGTTTTAACTCCGCCGTGCCACTTACCAACACGCCACTGAGGGTGAGAGGGACATGGGATGGATAGATACATAGACAGATAGATAGATAGATAGAGTGATGGCTGGGGTGCTGTGTGGAGAGGTTAGGGGTGGTGTGCGTGTGAGGGGTGCCTTCCTTGATGGGATGGCCTTTCCCCCCCCTGTCGTTTCCCTCCTGTTGTTTAACTCCTGTTTTAACTCCGCCGTGCCACTTACCAACACGCCACTGAGGGTGAGAGGGACATGGGATGGATAGATTCATAGACAGATAGATAGATAGATAGATAGAGTGATGGCTGGGGTGCTGTGTGGAGAGGTTAGGGGTGGTGTGCGTGTGAGGGGTGCTAGGGTTGCTGGGTGCCTTACTTGCTGCATGATTCCTCTTGTTGTTGCAGGTTGCAGGTTGATGGGATGGCCTTTCCCCCCCCTGTCGTTTCCCTCCTGTTGTTTAACTCCTGTTTTAACTCCGCCGTGCCACTTACCAACACGCCACTGAGGGTGAGAGGGACATGGGATGGATAGATACATAGACAGATAGATAGATAGATAGAGTGATGGCTGGGGTGCTGTGTGGAGAGGTTAGGGGTGGTGTGCGTGTGAGGGGTGCTAGGGTTGCTGGGTGCCTTACTTGCTGCATGATTCCTCTTGTTGTTGCAGGTTGCAGGTTGATGGGATGGCCTTTCCCCCCCCTGTCGTTTCCCTCCTGTTGTTTAACTCCTGTTTTAACTCCGCCGTGCCACTTACCAACACGCCACTGAGGGTGAGAGGGACATGGGATGGATAGATACATAGACAGATAGATAGATAGATAGATAGAGTGATGGCTGGGGTGCTGTGTGGAGAGGTTAGGGGTGGTGTGCGTGTGAGGGGTGCCTTCCTTGATGGGATGGCCTTTCCCCCCCCTGTCGTTTCCCTCCTGTTGTTTAACTCCTGTTTTAACTCCGCCGTGCCACTTACCAACACGCCACTGAGGGTGAGAGGGACATGGGATGGATAGATTCATAGACAGATAGATAGATAGATAGATAGAGTGATG
>JARDYJ010000124.1:0-222500 GCA_029215755.1 Spea hammondii
GAGGCAGTGTGGCAAGCCTGGGCTCAATTGTTCATAACTGGGGGGCAGGTTGGGAATAAAAACAAGAAATACATTTTTATCAAAGTTTTTTTTTTATTCTGCCGGTTTTTTTTTTTTTTAACATCCTGTTTATTAAATTATTTTTAATAAATGAAAATTTTACAATATTTTTTTTTGTCCGATTAATCGAAAAAATAAATCGTTAGTTGCAGCCCTACAGACAGACAACTGGGAGAGGGGGTGCAAGCAGACCAGCTAGTATAACGGGGCCACAGCCAGGGGCAATTGGGCAACTATCTGGCTACAGATCAATACGGCAGAGGCAGGTATATCAGCAGAAATCTTCCTGGCAACAGCAGATATCTCACCTAACGCACCGGGCCAAGTCGGGCAGGGACAGGTACCGCACCGAGGCAGATCCGGTAGGGGCAGGTACCTCACCGGGGGAGATCCGGCAGGGGCAGGTACCTCACCGGGGCAAGTCAGGCGTTTTCCCCTCGCAGGCCTCAGGCTGACCTTCTCCGGCTGCCATCCTTTCAGCGGCTGAAAGCAGTGCCAGTTACATCACAAGGGCACCACCCGTTGTGATGACACGCCCATCACTAGCGTTACCAAGCAGCAGCTCCTGCTATAGCCATTTGGACAGCGCCCCCCACCGTCGCAGCAGGCAGTCACGAGCTCCGCCTCCGGTTTCCATGGTTAAAGGATCTTCGTAAACGGTGAAAGACACTGTGACAGAGCATGTGCCCCGGCCTGGGCGTGGCCTATACACAAAACGAAGGTATTAACGAACTACTGTGCATACACTCTCAATGTATAACGTTGTATATAGCTCTCTCTTAATGCACGGTTAGCCTGGCCAGACCCTCTCCTCAAATCCCTGTGCATCCATGATGTCCCTCTTTCTTCCTCTGATCCTCTCCCTCTTTCCTTGATGCCCCTCCTCCCCTCAATACCCTTCTTCTCCTCTTAACCCCTCTTTCCTCACCCTAAGCCCACTGTCCTACTTTGAACCACCTTTTTCCTCCCCAATGGCCGCCCCTCTCCTCCTTTAAACCCCCTCTCTCTTCCCCTGATGCCCCCGCACCAGGGCAAGTGGGGCAGGGGCAGGTACCTCACCAGGGCAGGCACCCCGCCCAGGCAGATCCGGCAGGGGCAGGTACCTCACTGGGGTAGATCCGGCAGGGGCAGGTACTTCACCGGGGCAAATCAGGTGTTTTTCGTCTCTCAGACCTCAGGTTGACTTTCTCCGGCTGCCATTTTTCCAATGGCTGAAAGCAGTGCCAGTTACATCACAAGGGCACCACCCATTGTGATGACACACCCATCACTAGCGTTACCAAGCAGCAGCTCCTGCTATAGCCATTTGGACAGCGCCCCCACCGTTGCAGCAGGCAGTCACGAGCCCCGCCTCCGCTTTCCATGGTTAAGGATCTTCGTAAACGGTGAAAGACACAGTGACAGAGCATGTGCCCCGGCCTGGGCGTGGCCTATACACAAAACGAAGGTATTAACGAACTACTGTGCATACACTCTCAATGTATAACGTTGTATATAGCTCTCTCTTAATGCACGGTTAGCCTGGCCAGACCCTCTCCCCAAATCCCTGTGCATCCATGATGTCCCTCTTTCTTCCTCTGATCCTCTCCCTCTTTCCTTGATGCCCCTCCTCCCCTCAATACCCTTCTTCTCCTCTTAACCCCTCTTTCCTCACCCTAAGCCCACTGTCCTACTTTGAACCGCCTTTTCCTCCCCAATGGCCGCCCCTCTCCTCCTTTAAACCCCCTCTTTCCTTCCCCAGTGCCCCTCTCTCTTCCCCTGATGCCCCCGCACCAGCGCAAGTGGGGCAGGGGCAGGTACCTCACCAGGGCAGGCACCCCCCCCAGGCAGATCCGGCAGGGGCAGGTACCTCACTGGGGTAGATCCGGCAGGGGCAGGTACTTCACCGGGGCAAATCAGGTGTTTTTTCGTCTCTCAGACCTCAGGTTGACTTTCTCCGGCTGCCATTTTTCCAATGGCTGAAAGCAGTGCCAGTTACATCACAAGGGCACCACCCATTGTGATGACACACCCATCACTAGCGTTACCAAGCAGCAGCTCCTGCTATAGCCATTTGGACAGCGCCCCCACCGTTGCAGCAGGCAGTCACGAGCTCCGCCTCCGCTTTCCATGGTTAAGGATCTTCGTAAACGGTGAAAGACACAGTGACAGAGCATACGCAGTGTGCCCCGGCCTGGGCGTGGCCTATACACAAAACAAAGGTATTAACGAACTACTGTGCATACACTCTCAATGTATCACATTGTATATAGCTCTCTCTCAATCCACGGTTAGTCTGGCCAGACCCTCTCCCCAAATCCCTGTGCACCCCTTCACCATCGTGATGTCTCTATTTCTTCCTCTCCCTCTTTCCCTGATGCCCCTCTCTCCTCCCCCAATACCCTTCTTCTCCTCTTAACCCCCTCTTTCCTCCCCCCTAAGCCCACTGTCCTACTTTGAACCCTCTTTTCCTCCCCCCAATGGCCACTCTCTCTTCCCCTGATGCCCCCTCTCTTCTCCCCTGATGCCCCTCTTTTCTAGGAGGTCAGAATGTTTGCTGGGTATGAGGGTATCGCAGTGTTCTACAGCCCTAAAAGCCCCGATAATGTGTATAGAAACGGCAGGAAATTACTTTATACTTCAAACAATCTAAATAAAACAAAAATTATATGAAATATTATGTGGATGGGTGTGATCAGGAGCAGATATACATACAATATATAACACAACACCCTATATACACAATATAACACCCTATACATACACATATACACGCTGTAACACCCTATAGACACATGTACACGCTGTTACACCCTATATACCTGCTATAACGCCTGTGACAAACCCTGTAGCATGAGGGCCATAAATGCCACAGGGGTCTTAAGCACAGTCCTCTAGGGCAATAAGTCAGGAACACCAGCCTGTAGCAAAACCGGTGCTTTACTTTTTAACTGCTCAAACCCCAAAACCAAATTGTAAAAAGAAAAACCTAGCTCCCAATTGGAGCCTTCTCTAACTACACTATGCTGTCCCAGACTGGCCAGCCTAAACACCCGCTAACAAGTGATGGGAAATTTGGATCAGTAAAGTGAATCGGATCATTTCGAGTCGTTCATTGAAATGATCCGTTTCATGATCCGTTTCTCCGGATCACTCACAGGAGTTACTATTTCCCAGTCCCTCCCTTCAGTCACACTGACAATTGTCCCCCGCCCCTTTCATTAGAGTCTATGAATCCTCCTGCCTGCCTACTCTGGTGATGTCACGCAAGGCAGAGAGTCGTTCAGAGAATCCTTCAGAGATTCGAATCCTTCAGAGAATGATTCAGAGAATCTCACTGACACCATATGTTTAGAAATAAATACAGGATTAATCTTCACTGCCCCCAGGATTTAGATTCCCCTTAGTTTGCCCCCCTTTACCTCTAACTGCACCTTAAGTTAACTTTATTTAATTAATTAAATTAACCCTCAGTCTTCAGCATTAAATTAACCCTAAAGACTCCATTAACCTTAACTGCCCCTAAATTAACCCTAAAGACCCCATTAACATAACTGCCCCTAAATTAACTCTAAACACCCCATCAACCATAACTGCCCCTAAATTAACCCTAAACACCCCATCAACCACAACTGCCCCTATATTAACACTTAAGACCCCATCAACCATACCAATTTATTATGTAATTTATCTGGAGTACATGCAATTAATTTGGGGGCCGTTATGGCTAATGGGGTGTTTAGGGTTAATTTTAGGGGCAGTTATGGTTGATGGGGGGTTTAGGGTTAATTTAGGGGCATTTATGGTTGATGGGGTTGTTAGGGTTAATTTAGGGGAAGTTATGGTTGATGGGGTCGTTAGTGTTAATTTAGGGGCAGTTATGGTTAATGGGGTCTTTAGGGTTAATTTCATGCTGAGGAGTGAGGGTTAATTTAATTTGATAAAGTTAACTTAAGGTGCCGTTAGAAGTAAAGGGGGGCAAACTAAGGGAAGTCTAAATCCTGGGGGGGCAGTGAAGATTATTAATGTATTTATAACATTATTGTGTCAGTGAGATTCTCTGAAGGATTCAAATCTCTGAAGGATTCAAATCTCTGAATGACTCACTGAATCTATGAGTCATAGTTCCTCTGTGAATTAATGAGCTGTAACCTGATCCCAGAGTCTGTGTCTGAGTGCTGTGCAGATGACTCTAGGATCAGGTTACAACTGCATGATTCACAGACTGAACTGTTACAAATGACTTGTTCAGTCTACTGAACCGATTCACCCGGATCACTGAAAAGAATTGGATCAAAAGAACGATTCGTTCATGATCCGGGCATCACTACCGCTAACTTGATCTCCCCACCAGACCCAGCTAAGCCAGGCTCTGGAAAACCTCCTCCAGACAGCACACAGGTCAAGGCAGGTATTGCCTCACTTGGCTCAGGGATGATCTTCTTCAGGGCCTCTCCTTGCCCTGGGAGTATAGGGAAACTTCCTCTTTCCCCAACAGTCTCCCTGATTATCAGGCTCCAGGGGTTTTTAATGCCCAGCACCTGTACCTGATGCCGACCCCACAGGAATCCCAGACCAGATCCAGCAGACTTCTAGCTTCCTGGAAAAGCCAGCATGGATTTTCCTCAGAATAGGGGAACGGAGCATTGGCCCACCCTGCTCTCCAATTGCTTCACCCCAGGAACCCATATTTACCCAAATGCCAAACTAAGCATCTCCCTGGGGTTTACACTAAGGGCCACACACCCTACACACACATATACACAATGTAACACCCTATAAACACATATACATACACACACATGCTTTTTAAACACTTTACAAATACATACACACACTGTAACACCTTACACATATGTACACACTTTAACACCATATACACACGTACATACAAACACGCACACATACACATTCTCTCTAAACACTCAACACATACATACATACACTGCAATACCTAAAACATACACATAGATACATACACACACATATACCGACATGCATGCACACAACACACCCTCTCTAAACACATACATACATACACTTAACTGTGTGTAAAAAAAAGTTGTAATATTTCTGTTAATCTCTGTGGTTCTCATTTGATCTATACCTGTGATGCGGGGCTTGCACATGTTATTCAGTTGATCTCTATGTTCCCATGTGGTTCTCATTTGATCTAAACATGTGATGCAGGGTTTGCACATGTTATTCTGTTGATCTCTATGTTTCCATGTGATTCTCATTTGATCTATACCTGTAATGCGGGATTTGCACGTTTTATTCAGTTGATCTCTGTGTTTCCATGTGGTTCTCATTTGAGCTATACCTGTGATGCGGGGCTTGCATGTGTTTTTTCAGTTGATCTCCCATGTTTCCATGTGGTTCTCATTTGATCTATACATGTGATCCGGGGTTTGCACATGTTTTTCAGTTGGTCTGTATGTTTTCTATTTTGTG
This sequence comes from Spea hammondii, assembly GCA_029215755.1. Classification (NCBI taxonomy): domain Eukaryota; kingdom Metazoa; phylum Chordata; class Amphibia; order Anura; family Pelobatidae; genus Spea; species Spea hammondii. Next base: position 5,494 of record JARDYJ010000124.1, read on the forward strand.
TGAACAATACATAAAAATTTTTAAAATGGTCCCCAAACCAGTTCAGTCTCTGACCAATCAGCAGCACTCGCGATATATAAATGGAGCATTGCGTTCATTGAGAACATGAGGCATCCATTTAAAAAAAAACAAACAAGGAATTCTCTCTTGATCGAGCAAGACTTGGGGGAACTTGAATGGTGGTTCCCAAGGACTGCCTTGGGTGAGAGGCATTCCCCTGCACCGTTCACAGCAATCCAGCCTGCTACTGCATAATTTTTATTTATTTTTTATTTTTTTTAATATTGTTTTTATAATTTTATTAATAATATATTTAGTTTTAACTTTATGGAGGCTGCTGATCGGTCTCATGAAGTTTGATGCTTTTTCATCAAACATCATGAAGGTTTTAACAGATGAAAACTACTGTAGGGCAGTACACCATGATACTTGCACATCTCCAAAACCATTATAGTGTTTGTTTATGAGACATTTGTACTTTATGACTTGCCAAAGTTTTTTGCATATTTTAAGCTAAAAAATGTTTTTGGACTGGTGAAATACAGCTTAGAAAAATATTTTGAACAATAACGGGTTACTAGAAATATAAAATTAACTATGGTTTAGTAAATCATTTTGAAAATTTTTAGCTCTAATATTTATTGGATAGCTACACATGTATTTGCCTGTTTATTATTTACTGTGAAGATGATTTATGTGTTTTAACCCCTTAAAGACAAGACTGTTTCTTACTTGTACTACATTTTGGATCTTAACGTTTTTCAGTGTTGCTGTAATTTTCTTCTTTCTCATTTTGTGCACCCACACACATTATGTATTGGGTTTTTTTCAGGACAAACATATAAAAATAAAATATAAAATATAAAATATGGTGATTTTTTTGTTAAAAATGACTTTTTCTCAATTTTTAACCCCTTAAAGACCGGGCTCAATTTTTCCTTTTTGTACCCTGTGAGACCGAGGCTGTTCTAACACTTTTGCGGTGGTTGTGTTCAGCTGTAATTTTCTCCTCACCCATTTAGTGTACCCACACATGTTATATATTGTTTTTTTCAGCGAAAGATGGGCTTTCTTCTACCATATGTTTTGATCATCTCATCTTATTTACTATAGAAAAAATAATTAAACATGGTGAAAATTTGAAAAAAAAACCCACCTTTTATGACTTTTCTTTGAAAAATATTTTACTCACCTACAAAAGGAAGTAAAAAAACTAGCTAAATAGATTCTACTATTTGTCCTGAGTTTAGAAATACCCAATGTTTTTATGTTTTTTGCTGTTTTTTGTAAGTTATTGGGCAATAAGTACAAGTAGCGTTTTATGCTGGTATTTTAACCCTTTTATGCATGAGATTCTACCACCTGCCTTTGCCAAAATTTAATTTTGTATTTTTTTCCACACAAATTGTACTTCAGGAATGAATTCATAGCTCTTGGTATGCGTCACTATCAAACAACCCCCCAATGTGTGTTCAGTAACATCTCCCAAGTGCAGTGATACCCCACATGCATGGGTTTGTCGGGTTGTTTGAGATTTAAAATCCCACATTTGGGAAGTGCGCTTTTTTTCTCTATTTTGGTCAGTCTGTACCTATGCCCTATCTTTGAGCTCGGCCACTCCAATTTAACCCATCAAGCCATTTTTTATTAAATTAGACACCCCTTGGGTATTTGAAGTGCTTTTATTTTAACTCTTTCTATGTTGAGATTTTTTTAGAAATGTATTTATTTATTTTTTAATTTATTTATTTATTTTACACATTTTGCTGGTACTGGATGGTTCCTCTGGTGACATCACTGCATAATTATTTTTAAATGTTAGCACACTTTTTTTTTTTAGCATTTTTTTTCCATAATTTTTTTTTTTTATATTTTACTAATCACATTGTGATTAGAAAGCTGGGCTCCATTGACTTGCATGGTTGAATGCAGTACCTGGAGACCATCTAGCGAACCTTTTCAACTTGATTGTTTTTTTTACAGGGCGGCCGCCATTTAGCGGATGGCGAAGATCACTTGCAGCTGCGGTCACAGCCCGTCCTGGGGTAAGTGTTTGGTGTCGCTGAATGCCTCCAGATCGAGGCATTCCAGCGACACCATTGAAGTTTAGGAGGTGATCGTTGATCGCCTCCTAAACTCTTTTTAAACGGGCATCCGCCGCCATACAATGTATGGCGGATGTTGACGCCCTGGGGAGAGGCCAGACATGGCCCCTGATGCCGATCTCGGCATTACTGAATGCCTCGGCATTAATTAAATAAGCTTAGAAAGTTATCAACGATCACTTTCTTCACTTAAATGGCGTTTTAAGCGAAGAAAGTGATCGTTGATAACTTTCTAAGCTTATTTAATTTTTTGACGGTTCAGGACCGTCAAAGGTCGTTAAGTGACCGTTTTTCCGTGACGGTCCTGAACCGGCAAAGGTCATTAAGGGGTTAAAAAAAATATTTTGCTCATCTGCAAAAACTAATGAAAAACCTGCTAAATGGATTCTACTATTTGTCCTGAGTTTAGAAATACCCAATGTTTTTATGTTTTTTTGCTTTTTTCTGCACGTTATTGGGCAATATATACCACTAGCGTTTTGCTATTTCAAAACCATTTTTTCCCCAAAGCTGGTCATTCTGCCCCATGTGCTATTTCAGATATCTTTGCAGCCGGCCAATGAAATTTACCCCATTAAACCATATATTTTTAAAAACTAGACACCCTGAGGTATTTGAAATGCTGGTATTTTAACCCTTTCCATGCACTAATTTTACATGCAATAATTTTTAAACATTTCTTTACATTTTTTTTTGTTTAACTAATCGCACTGATCAGTGAGCTGGGCTCCATTGACCTTGCATGGTTGAATGCAGTACCTGCATTCAACCTGCAGGAGGAGCTTGAGACTTCTCAAGAGGGTCTGGAAACTCATTCATTTTTCTATTGTTGTGAGTGGGGGCAACGTCATTTACATGATGGCGCTTGTGGTTGCTCTTCGGAGCAATCACAAGGCTATCGAGGTGGGGGGGTTGTGTTGCTACATGCCTCGATATCTAGGCATGTCACCAGAATCAGGAATCAGCACTCTTGATAAAGACCTCATTGTGAGGTCGAAACGTTGTTGTCCGTTTCCTTCAATAAATCTGTCTGATGGAACCCTTGAGTGCCTGGAGCCTTTTTCTATTTCGATATCTAGGCATGTCAGCAACACCATTTATGCTTTGGAAGCGATTCCGATTGCTTCCTAAGTTGTTTTAGCCTGCCCCTGCCGCGATCTTTGATGACCGGTGCGGCGGCGACGGCCATTTTTCTTGTGGGGAGGGCTTTAGAATTTAGAAAATACAATATAGTACAAAGAGGAGAAAAGGACAGGAAGATGTGTTGCAATAAATATAGTCGGGATCAGGAGTAAACACTGAACAGGACATTAGAGGAGGGCAGAGCATAAATGAAAAGACATAATGGTTTCAAAGCTGGAAGGGAAGAAATTTGACGTGGGACAGAGAGAAGGGTAGAGGAGGAAGGTCTACACAGGACAAAAATAATTATGGAATTTAGAAACCAGAATGCAGAAAGAGAATGAAATGAAGACAAGACGTGTCGCAGTAAAGATCGTTGGGGTCAGAAGGAAAGACTGAACAGGAAGAAAAGACTGAACAGGAAACAGGAGAAAAACTGGCTGAGTAGACCCGCAAATATCGGGTATGACAGAACAAAATCAGCAGGGAGAAAACAAGGTCAGGCAAGCCGGGTAAATGTTCAGAGAATCAGATGTTCATGGAGCCAAATAAGGAATCAAACACTAGGTGAAACAAACTGGGTTAAAAGTCCAACAAAATAACAATGGAGCAAGAACAAGGTATACACCAACCAAGGGTAACTGTCTAGAAATGGATAGGGTTTAAATACTGGACTTCTGAGGTTAGCTGAGGTAAAAGCGGCAAGTATTGGCAGCCTCCTGGCTTCAGTGACGTCACAGATGCGACCCGCAAGCTCCCGTGATCAGATGACCACGCTTCGCATGCTGCTGTGATGATGTGGCCGCGCCCCACAAACCATTTGCTTCTACTCTCCAGCTGGGTAGGAGGCAGTCTGACGACGTCGGACGTTGTTCCTGCGCAGGTAAGTCCATGCAGGCCTCAAGCCTAGGAAAGGAAAAGATTTCAACAAGGGACAGAGAGAAGAGGGTAGAGGAGGGAGGCCTACACAGGACAAAAGAATCATGGAGTTTGGAAACCACAATGCAGAAAGACAATTGAAGTTAAATGAAGATGAGAAGACATGTCACAGTAAAGATCTTTAGGTTCAGGAGGACAGACTGAACAGGACATCCAGACAGAGAAGGACAGAGTATAAATAAAAACCCATAATGGGTTCAAACGTGCAAAAGTAAAAAAGTTCAACGAGGGACAGAGAGAAGAGTGTAGAGGAGGGTGGACAGTGCATAGATGAAAAACCATAATGGGTTCAAGCCTGGGAAGGGAAGAACTTCGACGTGGGACAGAGAAAAGAGGGTAGAGGAGGGAGGTCTACGTGGGACAAAATGAAACATGGAGTTTGGAAACCACAATGCAGTAGAAGAATGAAATGAAGACAAGAAGACGTGTCGCAGTAAATATCTTAAGGTTAATGAGGAAAGACTGAACAGGATATTCAGACATTTGAGGAGGACAAAGCATAAATGAAGGACAAAAATGGTTTCAAACGTGTAAAAGGAAAACAGATTAATGAGGGACAGAGAGATGAGTGTAGAGGAGGGAAGACAGTGCATAGATGAAAAACCGTAATGGGTTGGCGCCTGGGAAGGGAAGAACTTCGACGTGGGACAGAGAAAACAGGGTAGAGGAGGGAGGTCTACGTGGGACAAAAAGAATCATCGAGTTTAAAAACTACAATATAGTACAAGAATGAAATGAAGACAGGAAGACATATCACAGTAAAGATCATCGGGTTCAGGAAAAGACTGAACAAGACATACAGACACTAAAGGAGGAGAGAGCGTAAATGAAAAACCATAATGGGTTCAAACGTGGAAAAGGAAAACAGTTTAACGAGGGACAGAGAGATGAGTGTAGAGGAGGGAGGACAGTGCATACATGAAAAACCATAATGGGTTCAAGCTTGGGAAGGAAGAACTTCGACGTGGGACAGAAAAAAGAGGGTAGAGGAGGGAGGTCTACGTGGGACAAAATGAAACATGGAGTTTGGACACCACAATGGAGTAGAAGAATGAAATGAAGACAAGAAGACGAGTCGCAGTAAATATCTTCAGGTTAAGGAGGAAAGACTGAACAGGATATTCAGACATTTGAGGAGGACAAAGCATAAATGAAGGACCAAAATGGTTTCAAACGTGTAAAAGGAATACAGATTAACGAGGGACAGAGAGATGAGTGTAGAGGAGGGAGAACAGTGCATAGATGAAAAACCGTAATGGATTGGAGCCTGGGAAGGGAAGAACTTCGACGTGGGACAGAGAAAAGAGGGTAGAGGAGGGAGGTCTACGTGGGACAAAAAGAATCATCGAGTTTAAAAACTACAATGTAGTAAAAGAATGAAATGAAGACAAGAAGACAAATCACAGTAAAGATCATCGGGTTCAGGAGAAAGACTGAACAGGACTACCAGACGCTAAAGGAGGACAGAGCATAAACGAAAAACCATAATGGGTTCAAGCCTGGGAAGGGAAGAAATTCAGCGTGGGACAGAGAAATGAGGATAGAGGAGGGAGGTCTACGTGGGACAAAAAGAATCTACAATATAGTACAAGAATGAAATGAAGACAGGAAGACATATCACAGTAAAGATCATCGGGTTCAGGAAAAGACTGAACAGGACATACAGACACTAATGGAGGACAGAGCGTAAATGAAAAACCATAATGGGTTCAAACGTGGAAAAGGAAAACAGTTTAACGAGGGACAGAGAGATGAGTGTAGAGGAGGGAGGACAGTGCATACATGAAAAACCATAATGGGTTCAAGCCTGGGAAGGAAGAACTTTGACGTGGGACAGAAAAAAAAGGGTAGAGGAGGGAGGTCTACGTGGGACAAAAAGAATCATCGAGTTTAAAAACTACAATGTAGTAAAAAAATGAAATGAAGACAAGAAGACAAATCACAGTAAAGATCATCGGGTTCAGGAGAAAGACTGAACGGGACTACCAGACGCTAAAGGAGGACAGAGCATAAACGAAAAACCATAATGGGTTCAAGCCTGGGAAGGAAGAACTTCGACGTGGGACAGAAAAAAAGAGGGTAGAGGAGGGAGGTCTACGTGGGACAAAAAGAATCATTGAGTTTAAAAACTACAATGTAGTAAAAGAATGAAATGAAGACAAGAAGACAAATCACAGTAAAGATCATCGGGTTCAGGAGAAAGACTGAACAGGACTACCAGACGCTAAAGGAGGACAGAGCATAAACGAAAAACCATAATGGGTTCAAACGTGGAAAAGGAAAACAGTTTAACGAGGGAAAGAGAGATGAGTGTAGAAGAGGGAGGACAGTGCATAGATGAAAAACCATAATGGGTTCAAGCCTGGGAAGGGAAGAAATTCGGCGTGGGACAGAGAAAAGAGGATAGAGGAGGGAGGTCTACGTGGGACAAAAGGAATCTACAATGTAGTACAAGAATGAAATGAAGACAGGAAGACATATCACAGTAAAGATCATTGGGTTCAGGAAAGGACTGAACAGGACATACAGACACTAAAGGAGGACAGAGCGTAAATGAAAAACCATAATGGGTTCAAACGTGGAAAAGGAAAACAGTTTAACGAGGGACAGAGAGATGAGTGTAGAGAAGGGAGGACAGTGCATACATGAAAAACCATAATGGGTTCAAGCCTGGGAAGGAAGAACTTCGACGTGGGACAGAAAAAGAGGGTAGAGGAGGGAGGTCTACGTGGGACAAAATGAAACATGTAGTTTGGAATCCACAATGCAGTAGAAGAATGAAATGAAGACATGAAGATGTGTCGCAGTAAATATCTTCAGGTTAAGGAGTAAAGACTGAACAGGATATTCAGACATTTGAGGAGGACAAAGCATAAATGAAGGACCAAAATGGTTTCAAACGTGTAAAAGGAATACAGATTAACGAGGGACAGAGAGATGAGTGTAGAGGAGGGAGAACAGTGCATAGATGAAAAACCGTAATGGATTGGAGCCTGGGAAGGGAAGAACTTCGACGTGGGACAGAGAAAAGAGGGTAGAGGAGGGAGGTCTACGTGGGACATAAAGAATCGCGGAGTTTAGAAACTACAATGTAGTACAAGAATGAAATGAAGACAAGAAGTCGTGTTCCAATAAAGATCTTCAGATTGAGGAGGAAATACTGAATAGGATATCCAGACACTAGAGCAGGCCATAGCATAAATGAAAACGCATATTGGGTTCAAGACTGACAAAGGAAGAAATTCGACGTGGGCCAGATAGAAGAGGGTAGAGGATGGAAGTCTACGCGGGACAAAAAGAACCATGGAGTTTAGAAATCACAATGCAGTAGAAGAACAAAATGAAGACAGGTCGCAGTAAAGATAGAAAGGATCAAGAGGAAAGACTGAAAAGGACATCCAGACATTAAAGGAAGACAGAGCATACATAGAAAACCATAATGGGTACAAGCATGGAAAAAGAAAAAAGTTTGATGAGGGACCAGTAGCGTACCTAGCGGGGGGGTGTGGGGGAGCAGTCCGCACTGGGTGCTGCTCATCAGAGGGGTGCCACCATGCCTGCACCCCTCCAGAGACGAATAGTAATGTCCGTCTCTAGAGGAGCAGGCTGGTTTGGGGAGATCTGCATTATTGTCAATGTCTGACTCAATGTATAGTGATAGGGATTACGCTGTACCACCGTCATATTTGCCTCAGTATATAATAATAGCGGTTATGCAGTACCACCGTCAATGTTTGCCTCAGTATATAATGATAGCAGTAATGCTGTACCACCGTTAATGTTGGCCTCAGTATATAATGATAGCAGTTATGCTGTACCACCGTCAATGTCTGCCTCAGTATATAGTGATAGGTGTTATGCTGTACCCCCGTCAATGTCTGCTTCAGTATATAATGATAACAGTTATGTTGTACCCCCATCAATGTTTGCCTAATGATAGAAACTATGCAGTTTTAAAGTGTGTGTGTGGGGGGGGGCACATACAGGGTTCACCCCAGGTGCCAAATACTCTAGGTATGCCCCTGTGAGGGACAGAGAGAAGGAGGTAGAGGAGGGAGGCCTACATGGGACAAAATAATATAGAATTTAGAAACTAGAATGTAGTAAAAGGAGGGGAAGAATGCAGGAAGAAAAGTCACACTAAAGATAGTCAGGATCAGGAGGAAAGACTCAATAGGACATCCAGACATTAGAGGAGGACAGAGCATAAATGAAAAGCCATAATGGGTTCAAAGCCTGGAAATGGAAAAAAGTTTGACGAGGGACAGAGAGAAGAGGGTAGAGGAAGGAGGCCTACGTGGGACAAAAAAAAAACTACGGAATTTACAAACTACTATGTAGTGCATGAAGGAGAGGAAGAAGTGTTGCAGTAAAGATAGTCAGAATGAGGAAGAAAGAGTGAACAGGACATCCAGACATTAGAGGAGGACAGATCATATTTGAAAAACCATAATGAGTTTGTAACGGTTAGATGAGAGGATCCCAGGGACAGAGACTGGCACAGCAGGACACAGGAGAAAAGCTGGCTGAGTAGCCCAGTAAATATTGCATACGACAACTGAGTAGGGTAGGGGGCAGCCGACGACGTGGAACCTGGTTCCTGGGCAGGTAAGTCCTTACAAGGTTCACACCTGTGAAAGGAAAGAACTTTGACGTGCGACAGGGAGAAAAGGATAGAGGAGGGAGGTCTTCGCGGGACAAAAAGAATCATGGAGTTTGGAAACCACAATGCAGTACAAGAATGAAATGAAGACAGGAAGACGTGTCGCAGTAAAGATCATCAGTTTCAGGAGGAAAGAGTGAACAGGACATCCAGACATTTGAGGAGAACAAAGCATGAAGGAAAAGCCGTAAAGGGTTCAAGCCTGGCAAGGGAAGAACTTCAACGTGGGACAGAGAAAAGAGGGTAGAGGAGGGAGGTCTACGAGGGACAAAAAGAATCATCAAGTTTAAAAACTACAATGTAGTAAAAGAATGAAATGAAGACAGGAAGACATATCACAGTAAAGATCATTGGGTTCAGGAAAAGACTGAACAGGACATACAGACACTAAAGGAGGACAGAGCGTAAATGAAAAACCATAATGGGTTCAAACGTGGAAAAGGAAAACAGTTTAACGAGGGACAGAGAGATGAGTGTAGAGGAGGGAGTTCAGTGCATACATGAAAAACCCTAATGGGTTCAAGCCTGGGAAGCAAGAACTTCGACGTGGGACAGAAAGAAGAGGGTAGAGGAGGGAGGTCTACGTGGGACAAAAGGAATCATCGAGTTTAAAAACTACAATGTAGTAAAAGAATGAAATGAAGACAAGAAGACAAATCACAGTAAAGATCATCGGATTCAGGAGAAAGACTGAACAGGACTACCAGACGCTAAAGGAGGACAGAGCATAAACGAAAAACCATAATGGGTTCAAGTCTGGGAAGGGAAGAAATTCGGCGTGGGACAGAGAAAAGAGGATAGAGGAGGGAGGTCTACGTGGGACAAAAAGAATCTACAATGTACTACAAGAATGAAATGAAGACAGGAAGACATATCACAGTAAAGATCATCGGGTTCAGGAAAAGACTGAACAGGACATACAGACACTAAAGGAGGACAAAGCGTAAATGAAAAACCATAATGGGTTCAAACGTGGAAAAGGAAAACAGTTTAACGAGGGACAGAGAGATGAGTGTAGAGGAGGGAGGACAGTGCATACATGAAAAACCATAATGGGTTCAAGCCTGGGAAGGAAGAACTTCGACGTGGGACAGAAAGAAGAGGGTAGAGGAGGGAGGTCTACGTGGGACAAAATGAAACATGGAGTTTGGAAACCACAATGCAGTAGAAGAATGAAATGAAGACAAGAAGACGTGTCTTAGTAAATATCTTCAGGTTAAGGAGGAAAGACTGAACAGGATATTCAGACATTTGAGGAGGACAAAGCATAAATGAAGGACCAAAATGGTTTCAAACGTGTAAAAGGAATACAGATTAACGAGGGATAGAGAGATAAGTGTAGAGGAGGGAGAACAGTGCATAGATGAAAAACCGTAATGGATTGGAGCCTGGGAAGGGAAGAACTTCGACGTGGGACAGAGAAAAGTGGGTAGAGGAGGGAGGTCTACGTGGGACAAAAAGAATCATCGAGTTTAAAAACTACAATGTAGTAAAAGAATGAAATGAAGACAAGAAGACAAATCACAGTAAAGATCATCGGGTTCAGGAGAAAGACTGAACAGGACTACCAGACGCTAAAGGAGGACAGAGCATAAAAGAAAAACCATAATGGGTTCAAGCCTGGGAAGGGAAGAAATTTGGCGTGGGACAGAGAAAAGAGGATAGAGGAGGGAGGTCTACGTGGGACAAAAAGAATCTACAATGTACTACAAGAATGAAATGAAGACAGGAAGACATATCACAGTAAAGATCATTGGGTTCAGGAGAAAAGACTGAACAGCACATGCAGACACTAAAGGAGGACAGAGCGTAAATGAAAAACCATAATGGATTCAAACGTGGAAAAGGAAAACAGTTTAACGAGGGACAGAGAGATGAGTGTAGAGGAGGGAGGACAGTGCATAGATGAAAAACCATAATGGGTTCAAGCCTGGGAAGGGAAGAACTTCGACATGGGACAGAGAAAAGAGGGTAGAGGAGGGAGGTCTACGCGGGACAAAATGAAACATGGAGTTTGGAAACCACAATGCAGTACAAGAATGAAATAAAGACAAGAAGACGTGTCGCAGTTAAGATCTTCAGGTTCAGGAGGAAAGACTGAACAGGAAATTCAGACATTTGAGGAGGACAGAGCATAAATGAAAAGCCATAATGGGTTCAAGCCTAGGAAGGGAAGAACTTCAACGTGGGACAGAGAAAAGAGGGTAGAGGAGGGAGGTCTACGAGGGACAAAAAGAATCATCGAGTTTAAAAACTACAATGTAGTAAAAGAATGAAATGAAGACAGGAAGACATATCACAGTAAAGATCATTGGGTTCAGGAAAAGACTGAACAGGACATACAGACACTAAAGGAGGACAGAGCGTAAATGAAAAACCATAATGGGTTCAAACGTGAAAAGGAAAACAGTTTAACGAGGGACAGAGAGATGAGTGTAGAGGAGGGAGTTCAGTGCATACATGAAAAACCATAATGGGTTCAAGCCTGGGAAGGAAGAACTTCGACGTGGGACAGAAAAAAGAGGGTAGAGGAGGGAGGTCTACGTGGGACAAAAAGAATCATCGAGTTTAAAAACTACAATGTAGTAAAAAAATGAAATGAAGACAAGAAGACAAATCACAGTAAAGATCATCGGGTTCAGGAGAAAGACTGAACGGGACTACCAGACGCTAAAGGAGGACAGAGCATAAACGAAAAACCATAATGGGTTCAAGCCTGGAAAGGGAAGAAATTCGGCGTGGGACAGAGAAAAGAGGATAGAGGAGGGAGGTCTACGTGGGACAAAAAGAATCTACAATGTACTACAAGAATGAAATGAAGACAGGAAGACATATCACAGTAAAGATCATCGGGTTCAGGAAAAGACTGAACAGGACATACAGACACTAAAGGAGGACAGAGCGTAAATGAAAAACCATAATGGGTTCAAACGTGGAAAAGGAAAACAATTTAACGAGGGACAGAGAGATGAGTGTAGAGGAGGGAGGACAGTGCATACATGAAAAACCATAATGGGTTCAAGCCTGGGAAGGAAGAACTTCGACGTGGGACAGAAAAAAAGAGGGTAGAGGAGGGAGGTCTACGTGGGACAAAATGAAACATGGAGTTTGGAAACCACAATGCAGTAGAAGAATGAAATGAAGACAAGAAGACGTGTCTTAGTAAATATCTTCAGGTTAAGGAGGAAAGACTGAACAGGATATTCAGACATTTGAGGAGGACAAAGCATAAATGAAGGACCAAAATGGTTTCAAACGTGTAAACGGAATACAGATTAACGAGGGACAGAGAGATGAGTGTAGAGGAGGGAGAACAGTGCATAGATGAAAAACCGTAATGGATTGGAGCCTGGGAAGGGAAGAACTTCGACGTGGGACAGAGAAAAGTGGGTAGAGGAGGGAGGTCTACGTGGGACAAAAAGAATCATCGAGTTTAAAAACTACAATGTAGTAAAAGAATGAAATGAAGACAAGAAGACAAATCACAGTAAAGATCATAGGGTTCAGGAGAAAGACTGAACAGGACTACCAGACGCTAAAGGAGGACAGAGCATAAACGAAAAACCATAATGGGTTCAAATGTGGAAAAGGAAAACAGTTTAACGAGGGAAAGAGAGATGAGTGTAGAAGAGGGAGGACAGTGCATAGATGAAAAACCATAATGGGTTCAAGCCTGGGAAGGGAAGAAATTCGGCGTGGGACAGAGAAAAGAGGATAGAGGAGGGAGGTCTACGTGGGACAAAAGGAATCTACAATGTAGTACAAGAATGAAATGAAGACAGGAAGACATATCACAGTAAAGATCATTGGGTTCAGGAAAGGACTGAACAGGACATACAGACACTAAAGGAGGACAGAGCGTAAATGAAAAACCATAATGGGTTCAAACGTGGAAAAGGAAAACAGTTTAACGAGGGACAGAGAGATGAGTGTAGAGGAGGGAGGACAGTGCATACATGAAAAACCATAATGGGTTCAAGCCTGGGAAGGAAGAACTTCGACGTGGGACAGAAAAAGAGGGTAGAGGAGGGAGGTCTACGTGGGACAAAATGAAACATGGAGTTTGGAATCCACAATGCAGTAGAATAATGAAATGAAGACATGAAGATGTGTCGCAGTAAATATCTTAAGGTTAAGGAGGAAAGACTGAACAGGATATTCAGACATTTGAGGAGGAGAAAGCATAAATGAAGGACCAAAATGGTTTCAAACGTGTAAAAGGAATACAGATTAACGAGGGACAGAGAGATGAGTGTAGAGGAGGGAGAACAGTGCATAGATGAAAAACCGTAATGGATTGGAGCCTGGGAAGGGAAGAACTTCGACGTGGGACAGAGAAAAGTGGGTAGAGGAGGGAGGTCTACGTGGGACAAAAAGAATCATCGAGTTTAAAAACTACAATGTAGTAAAAGAATGAAATGAAGACAAGAAGACAAATCACAGTAAAGATCATCGGGTTCAGGAGAAAGATTGAACAGGACTACCAGACGCTAAAGGAGGACAGAGCATAAACGAAAAACCATAATGGGTTCAAATGTGGAAAAGGAAAACAGTTTAACGAGGGAAAGAGAGATGAGTGTAGAGGAGGGAGGACAGTGCATAGATGAAAAACCATAATGGGTTCAAGCCTGGGAAGGGAAGAAATTCAGCGTGGGACAGAGAAATGAGGATAGAGGAGGGAGGTCTACGTGGGACAAAAAGAATCTACAATATAGTACAAGAATGAAATGAAGACAGGAAGACATATCACAGTAAAGATCATCGGGTTCAGGAAAAGACTGAACAGGACATACAGACACTAATGGAGGACAGAGCGTAAATGAAAAACCATAATGGGTTCAAACGTGGAAAAGGAAAACAGTTTAACGAGGGACAGAGAGATGAGTGTAGAGGAGGGAGGACAGTGCATACATGAAAAACCATAATGGGTTCAAGCCTGGGAAGGAAGAACTTCGACGTGGGACAGAAAAAGAGGGTAGAGGAGGGAGGTCTACGTGGGACAAAAAGAATCTACAATGTACTACAAGAATGAAATGAAGACAGGAAGACATATCACAGTAAAGATCATTGGGTTCAGGAGAAAAGACTGAACAGCACATGCAGACACTAAAAGAGGACAGAGCGTAAATGAAAAACCATAATGGATTCAAACGTGGAAAAGGAAAACAGTTTAACGAGGGACAGAGAGATGAGTGTAGAGGAGGGAGGACAGTGCATAGATGAAAAACCATAATGGGTTCAAGCCTGGGAAGGGAAGAACTTCGACATGGGACAGAGAAAAGAGGGTAGAGGAGGGAGGTCTACGCGGGACAAAATGAAACATGGAGTTTGGAAACCACAATGCAGTACAAGAATGAAATAAAGACAAGAAGACGTGTCGCAGTTAAGATCTTCAGGTTCAGGAGGAAAGACTGAACAGGAAATTCAGACATTTGAGGAGGACAGAGCATAAATGAAAAGCCATAATGGGTTCAAGCCTAGGAAGGGAAGAACTTCGACGTGGGACAGAGAAAAGAGGGTAGAGGAGGGAGGTCTACGAGGGACAAAAAGAATCATCGAGTTTAAAAACTACAATGTAGTAAAAAAATGAAATGAAGACAAGAAGACAAATCACAGTAAAGATCATCGGGTTCAGGAGAAAGACTGAACAGGACTACCAGACGCTAAAGGAGGACAGAGCATAAACGAAAAACCATAATGGGTTCAACCCTGGGAAGGGAAGAAATTTGGCGTGGGACAGAGAAAAGAGGATAGAGGAGGGAGGTCTACGTGGGACAAAAAGAATCTACAATGTAGTACAAGAATGAAATGAAGACAGGAAGACATATCACAGTAAAGATCATTGGGTTCAGGAGAAAAGACTGAACAGCACATGCAGACACTAAAGGAGGACAGAGCGTAAATGAAAAACCATAATGGATTCAAACGTGGAAAAGGAAAACAGTTTAACGAGGGACAGAGAGATGAGTGTAGAGGAGGGAGGACAGTGCATAGATGAAAAACCATAATGGGTTCAAGCCTGGGAAGGGAAGAACTTCGACATGGGACAGAGAAAAGAGGGTAGAGGAGGGAGGTCTACGCGGGACAAAATGAAACATGGAGTTTGGAAACCACAATGCAGTACAAGAATGAAATGAAGACAAGAAGACGTGTCGCAGTTAAGATCTTCAGGTTCAGGAGGAAAGACTGAACAGGAAATTCAGACATTTGAGGAGGACAGAGCATAAATGAAAAGCCATAATGGGTTCAAGCCTAGGAAGGGAAGAACTTCGACGTGGGACAGAGAAAAGAGGGTAGAGGAGGGAGGTCTACGTGGGACATAAAGAATCGCGGAGTTTCGAAACTACAATGTAGTACAAGAATGAAATGAAGACAAGAAGTCGTGTTCCAATAAAGATCTTCAGATTGAGGAGGAAATACTGAATAGGATATCCAGACACTAGAGCAGGCCATAGTATAAATGAAAACGCATATTGGGTTCAAGACTGACAAAGGAAGAAATTCGACGTGGGCCAGATAGAAGAGGGTAGAGGATGGAAGTCTACGCGGGACAAAAAGAACCATGGAGTTTAGAAATCACAATGCAGTAGAAGAACAAAATGAAGACAGGTCGCAGTAAAGATAGAAAGGATCAAGAGGAAAGACTGAAAAGGACATCCAGACATTAAAGGAAGACAGAGCATACATAGAAAACCATAATGGGTACAAGCATGGAAAAAGAAAAAAGTTTGATGAGGGACCAGTAGCGTACCTAGCGGGGGGGGGTGTGGGGGAGCAGTCCGCACTGGGTGCCGCTCATCAGAGGGGTGCCACCATGCCTGCACCCCTCCAGAGACGAATAGTAATGTCCGTCTCTAGAGGAGCAGGCTGGTTTGGGGAGATCTGCATTATTGTCAATGTCTGACTCAATGTATAGTGATAGGGATTACGCTGTACCACCGTCATATTTGCCTCAGTATATAATAATAGCGGTTATGCAGTACCACCGTCAATGTTTGCCTCAGTATATAATGATAGCAGTAATGCTGTACCACCGTTAATGTTGGCCTCAGTATATAATGATAGCAGTTATGCTGTACCACCGTCAATGTCTGCCTCAGTATATAGTGATAGGTGTTATGCTGTACCCCCGTCAATGTCTGCTTCAGTATATAATGATAACAGTTATGTTGTACCCCCATCAATGTTTGCCTAATGATAGAAACTATGCAGTTTTAAAGTGTGTGTGTGTGTGTGTGGGGGGGCACATACAGGGTTCACCCCAGGTGCCAAATACTCTAGGTATGCCCCTGTGAGGGACAGAGAGAAGGAGGTAGAGGAGGGAGGCCTACATGGGACAAAATAATATAGAATTTAGAAACTAGAATGTAGTAAAAGGAGGGGAAGAATGCAGGAAGAAAAGTTACAGTAAAGATAGTCAGGATCAGGAGGAAAGACTCAATAGGACATCCAGACATTAGAGGAGGACAGAGCATAAATGAAAAGCCATAATGGGTTCAAGCCTAGGAAGGGAAGAACTTCGACGTGGGACAGAGAAAAGAGGGTAGAGGAGGGAGGTCTACGTGGGACATAAAGAATCACGGAGTTTAGAAACTACAATGTAGGGTTAATTTAGGGGCAGTTATGGTCAATGGGATATTTAGGGCTAATTTAGGGGCAGTTATGGTTGATGGGGTCTTTAGGGTAAATTTAGGTGCAGTTATGGTTGGGGTTAATTTCATGCTGAGGGCTGAGGGTTAATTTAATAAGGTTAATTTAAGGTGCAGTTAGAGGTAAAGGGGGGCTAATTAAGGGGAATCTAAATCCTGGGGGCAGTGAAGATTAACCCAGTACTTATTTATAAAAGTATTGTGTCAGTGAGGTGAGGCAAGCTTGGGGCAGATGTGCATAACTGGGGGGGCAGGTTGGAAAATAAAAACAAAATATTTTTCTCAATCATAGCTTTTATTTAAAAAAACAGTTTACATAGTTTACATGAATTAACATTTACAGGTAAAACTTTTTTTTCTATAGGGTTGTCTTATATTCAGGCTTTTACTTTTTTCCCTAAATTAATATTCAGATTTGGGGGGGGTCGTCTTATAATCGAGCAAATACGGTAATTTAGGGGCAGTTATGGTTAATGGGGTGTTTAGGGTTAATTTAGGGGCAGTTATGGTTGATGGTGTGTTTAGGGTTAATTTAGGGGCAGTTATGGTTAATGGGATATTTAGGGTTAATTTAGGGGCAGTTATGGTTGATGGGGTGTTTAGGGTTAATTTAGGGGCAGTTATGGTTAATGGGATATTTAGGGTTAATTTAGGGGCAGTTATGGTTGGGGTTAATTTCATGCTGAGGGCTGAGGGTTAATTTAATAAGGTTAATTTAAGGTGCAGTTAGAGGTAAAGGGGGGCAAATTAAGGGGAATCTAAATCCTGGGGGCAGTGAAGATTAACCCAGTACTTATTTATAAAAGTATTGTGTCAGTGAGGTGAGGCAAGCCTGGGGCAGATGTGCATATCTGGGGGGGCAGGTTGGAAAATAAAAACAAAATATTTTTCTCAATCATAGCTTTTATTTAAAAAAATAGTTTACATAGTTTACATGAATTACCATTTACTGGTAAAACTTTTTTCCTACAGGGTCATCTTATATTCAGGCTTTTACTCCCCCCCCCCTAAATTAATATTCAGATGGGGGGGTCGTCTTATAATCGAGCAAATATGGTAATTTAGGAGCAGTTATGGTTAATTGGGTGTTTAGGGTTAATTTAGGGGCAGTTATGGTTGTTGGGGTGTTTAGGGTTAATTTAGGGGCAGTTATGGTTGATGGGGTGTTTAGGGTTAATTTAGGGGCAGTTATGGTTGATGGGGTGTTTAGGGTTAATTTAGGGGCAGTTACGGTTAATGGGGTGTTTAGGGTTAATTTAGGAGCAGTTATGGCCAATGGGATATTTAGGGCTAATTTAGGGGCAGTTATGGTTGATGGGGTCTTTAGGGTAAATTTAGGTGCAGTTATGGTTGGGGTTAATTTCATGCTGAGGGTTAATTTAATAAGGTTAATTTAAGGTGCAGTTAGAGGTAAAGGGGGGCAAATTAAGGGGAATCTAAATCCTGGGGGCAGTGAAGATTAACCCAGTACTTATTTATAAAAGTATTGTGTCAGTGAGGTGAGGCAAGCTTGGGGCAGATGTGCATAACTGGGGGGGCAGGTTGGAAAATAAAAACAAAATATTTTTCTCAATCATAGCTTTTATTTAAAAAAACAGTTTACATAGTTTACATGAATTAACATTTACTGGTAAAACTTTTTTTCCTATAGGGTTGTCTTATATTCAGGCTTTTACTTTTTTCCCTAAATTAATATTCAGATTTGGGGGGGGGTCGTCTTATAATCGAGCAAATACGGTAATTTAGGGGCAGTTATGGTTAATGGGGTGTTTAGGGTTAATTTAGGGGCAGTTATGGTTGATGGTGTGTTTAGGGTTAATTTAGGGGCAGTTATGGTTAATGGGATATTTAGGGTTAATTTAGGGGCAGTTATGGTTAGGGTTAATTTCATACTGAGGACTGAGGGTTAATTTAACATCCTGTTTATTAAATTATTTTTAATAAATGAAAATTTTACAATATTTTTTTTTGTCCGATTAATCGAAAAAATAAATCGTTAGTTGCAGCCCTACAGACAGACAACTGGGAGAGGGGGTGCAAGCAGACCAGCTAGTATAACGGGGCCACAGCCAGGGGCAATTGGGCTACAGATCAATACGGCAGAGGCAGGTATATCAGCAGAAATCTTCCTGGCAACAGCAGATATCTCACCTAACGCACCGGGCCAAGTCGGGCAGGGACAGGTACCGCACCGAGGCAGATCCGGTAGGGGCAGGTACCTCACCGGGGGAGATCCGGCAGGGGCAGGTACCTCACCGGGGCAAGTCAGGCGTTTTCCCCTCGCAGGCCTCAGGCTGACCTTCTCCGGCTGCCATCCTTTCAGCGGCTGAAAGCAGTGCCAGTTACATCACAAGGGCACCACCCATTGTGATGACACGCCCATCACTAGCGTTACCAAGCAGCAGCTCCTGCTATAGCCATTTGGACAGCGCCCCCCGCCGTCGCAGCAGGCAGTCACGAGCTCCGCCTCCGGTTTCCATGGTTAAAGGATCTTCGTAAACGGTGAAAGACACTGTGACAGAGAATGTGCCCCGGCCTGGGCGTGGCCTATACACAAAACGAAGGTATTAACGAACTACTGTGCATACACTCTCAATGTATAACGTTGTATATAGCTCTCTCTTAATGCACGGTTAGCCTGGCCAGACCCTCTCCTCAAATCCCTGTGCATCCATGATGTCCCTCTTTCTTCCTCTGATCCTCTCCCTCTTTCCTTGATGCCCCTCCTCCCCTCAATACCCTTCTTCTCCTCTTAACCCCTCTTTCCTCACCCTAAGCCCACTGTCCTACTTTGAACCACCTTTTTCCTCCCCAATGGCCGCCCCTCTCCTCCTTTAAACCCCCTCTCTCTTCCCCTGATGCCCCCGCACCAGGGCAAGTGGGGCAGGGGCAGGTACCTCACCAGGGCAGGCACCCCCCCCAGGCAGATCCGTCAGGGGCAGGTACCTCACTGGGGTAGATCCGGCAGGGGCAGGTACTTCACCGGGGCAAATCAGGTGTTTTTTCGTCTCTCAGACCTCAGGTTGACTTTCTCCGGCTGCCATTTTTCCAATGGCTGAAAGCAGTGCCAGTTACATCACAAGGGCACCACCCATTGTGATGACACACCCATCACTAGCGTTACCAAGCAGCAGCTCCTGCTATAGCCATTTGGACAGCGCCCCCACCGTTGCAGCAGGCAGTCACGAGCTCCGCCTCCGCTTTCCATGGTTAAGGATCTTCGTAAACGGTGAAAGACACAGTGACAGAGCATGTGCCCCGGCCTGGGCGTGGCCTATACACAAAACGAAGGTATTAACGAACTACTGTGCATACACTCTCAATGTATAACGTTGTATATAGCTCTCTCTTAATGCACGGTTAGCCTGGCCAGACCCTCTCCCCAAATCTCTGTGCATCCATGATGTCCCTCTTTCTTCCTCTGATCCTCTCCCTCTTTCCTTGATGCCCCTCCTCCCCTCAATACCCTTCTTCTCCTCTTAACCCCTCTTTCCTCACCCTAAGCCCACTGTCCTACTTTGAACCGCCTTTTCCTCCCCAATGGCCGCCCCTCTCCTCCTTTAAACCCCCTCTTTCCTTCCCCAGTGCCCCTCTCTCTTCCCCTGATGCCCCCGCACCAGGGCAAGTGGGGCAGGGGCAGGTACCTCACCAGGGCAGGCACCCCCCCCAGGCAGATCCGGCAGGGGCAGGTACCTCACTGGGGTAGATCCGGCAGGGGCAGGTACTTCACCGGGGCAAATCAGGTGTTTTTTCGTCTCTCAGACCTCAGGTTGACTTTCTCCGGCTGCCATTTTTCCAATGGCTGAAAGCAGTGCCAGTTACATCACAAGGGCACCACCCATTGTGATGACACACCCATCACTAGCGTTACCAAGCAGCAGCTCCTGCTATAGCCATTTGGACAGCGCCCCCACCGTTGCAGCAGGCAGTCACGAGCTCCGCCTCCGCTTTCCATGGTTAAGGATCTTCGTAAACGGTGAAAGACACAGTGACAGAGCATACGCAGTGTGCCCCGGCCTGGGCGTGGCCTATACACAAAACAAAGGTATTAACGAACTACTGTGCATACACTCTCAATGTATCACATTGTATATAGCTCTCTCTCAATCCACGGTTAGTCTGGCCAGACCCTCTCCCCAAATCCCTGTGCACCCCTTCACCATCGTGATGTCTCTATTTCTTCCTCTCCCTCTTTCCCTGATGCCCCTCTCTCCTCCCCCCAATACCCTTCTTCTCCTCTTAACCCCCTCTTTCCTCCCCCCTAAGCCCACTGTCCTACTTTGAACCCTCTTTTCCTCCCCCCAATGGCCACTCTCTCTTCCCCTGATGCCCCCTCTCTTCTCCCCTGATGCCCCTCTTTTCTAGGAGGTCAGAATGTTTGCTGGGTATGAGGGTATCGCAGTGTTCTACAGCCCTAAAAGCCCCGATAATGTGTATAGAAACGGCAGGAAATTACTTTATACTTCAAACAATCTAAATAAAACAAAAATTATATGAAATATTATGTGGATGGGTGTGATCAGGAGCAGATATACATACAATATATAACACAACACCCTATATACACAATATAACACCCTATACATACACATATACACGCTGTAACACCCTATAGACACATGTACACGCTGTTACACCCTATATACCCGCTATAACGCCTGTGACAAACCCTGTAGCATGAGGGCCATAAATGCCACAGGGGTCTTAAGCACAGTCCTCTAGGGCAATAAGTCAGGAACACCAGCCTGTAGCAAAACCGGTGCTTTACTTTTTAACTGCTCAAACCCCAAAACCAAATTGTAAAAAGAAAAACCTAGCTCCCAATTGGAGCCTTCTCTAACTACACTATGCTGTCCCAGACTGGCCAGCCTAAACACCCGCTAACAAGTGATGGGAAATTTGGATCAGTAAAGTGAATCGGATCATTTCGAGTCGTTCATTGAAATGATCCGTTTCATGATCCGTTTCTCCGGATCACTCACAGGAGTTACTATTTCCCAGTCCCTCCCTTCAGTCACAATTGTCCCCCGCCCCTTTCATTAGAGTCTATGAATCCTCCTGCCTGCCTACTCTGGTGATGTCACGCAAGGCAGAGAGTCGTTCAGAGAATCCTTCAGAGATTCGAATCCTTCAGAGAATGATTCAGAGAATCTCACTGACACCATATGTTTAGAAATAAATACAGGATTAATCTTCACTGCCCCCAGGATTTAGATTCCCCTTAGTTTGCCCCCCTTTACCTCTAACTGCACCTTAAGTTAACTTTATTTAATTAATTAAATTAACCCTCAGTCTTCAGCATTAAATTAACCCTAAAGACTCCATTAACCTTAACTGCCCCTAAATTAACCCTAAAGACCCCATTAACATAACTGCCCCTAAATTAACTCTAAACACCCCATCAACCATAACTGCCCCTAAATTAACCCTAAACACCCCATCAACCACAACTGCCCCTATATTAACACTTAAGACCCCATCAACCATACCAATTTATTATGTAATTTATCTGGAGTACATGCAATTAATTTGGGGGCCGTTATGGCTAATGGGGTGTTTAGGGTTAATTTTAGGGGCAGTTATGGTTGATGGGGGGTTTAGGGTTAATTTAGGGGCATTTATGGTTGATGGGGTTGTTAGGGTTAATTTAGGGGAAGTTATGGTTGATGGGGTCGTTAGTGTTAATTTAGGGGCAGTTATGGTTAATGGGGTCTTTAGGGTTAATTTCATGCTGAGGAGTGAGGGTTAATTTAATTTGATAAAGTTAACTTAAGGTGCCGTTAGAAGTAAAGGGGGGCAAACTAAGGGAAGTCTAAATCCTGGGGGGGCAGTGAAGATTATTAATGTATTTATAACATTATTGTGTCAGTGAGATTCTCTGAAGGATTCAAATCTCTGAAGGATTCAAATCTCTGAATGACTCACTGAATCTATGAGTCATAGTTCCTCTGTGAATTAATGAGCTGTAACCTGATCCCAGAGTCTGTGTCTGAGTGCTGTGCAGATGACTCTAGGATCAGGTTACAACTGCATGATTCACAGACTGAACTGTTACAAATGACTTGTTCAGTCTACTGAACCGATTCACCCGGATCACTGAAAAGAATTGGATCAAAAGAACGATTCGTTCATGATCCGGACATCACTACCGCTAACTTGATCTCCCCACCAGACCCAGCTAAGCCAGGCTCTGGAAAACCTCCTCCAGACAGCACACAGGTCAAGGCAGGTATTGCCTCACTTGGCTCAGGGATGATCTTCTTCAGGGCCTCTCCTTGCCCTGGGAGTATAGGGAAACTTCCTCTTTCCCCAACAGTCTCCCTGATTATCAGGCTCCAGGGGTTTTTAATGCCCAGCACCTGTACCTGATGCCGACCCCACAGGAATCCCAGACCAGATCCAGCAGACTTCTAGCTTCCTGGAAAAGCCAGCATGGATTTTCCTCAGAATAGGGGAACGGAGCATTGGCCCACCCTGCTCTCCAATTGCTTCACCCCAGGAACCCATATTTACAATCTGGATAGCACCTGTACCCAAATGCCAAACTAAGCATCTCCCTGGGGTTTACACTAAGGGCCACACACCCTACACACACATATACACAATGTAACACCCTATAAACACATATACATACACACACATGCTTTTTAAACACTTTACAAATACATACACACACTGTAACACCTTACACATATGTACACACTTTAACACCATATACACACGTACATACAAACACGCACACATACACATTCTCTCTAAACACTCAACACATACATACATACACTGCAATACCTAAAACATACACATAGATACATACACACACATATACCGACATGCATGCACACAACACACCCTCTCTAAACACTATACACATACATACATACACTTAACTGTGTGTAAAAAAAAGTTGTAATATTTCTGTTAATCTCTGTGGTTCTCATTTGATCTATACCTGTGATGCGGGGCTTGCACATGTTATTCAGTTGATCTCTATGTTCCCATGTGGTTCTCATTTGATCTAAACATGTGATGCAGGGTTTGCACATGTTATTCTGTTGATCTCTATGTTTCCATGTGATTCTCATTTGATCTATACCTGTAATGCGGGATTTGCACGTTTTATTCAGTTGATCTCTGTGTTTCCATGTGGTTCTCATTTGAGCTATACCTGTGATGCGGGGCTTGCACGTGTTTTTCAGTTGATCTCCCATGTTTCCATGTGGTTCTCATTTGATCTATACATGTGATCCGGGGTTTGCACATGTTTTTCAGTTGGTCTGTATGTTTTCTATTTTGTGTGAACAATACATAAAATTTTTTAAAATGGTCCCCAAACCAGTTCAGTCTCTGACCAATCAGCAGCACTCGCGATATATAAATGGAGCATTGCGTTCATTGAGAACATGAGGCATCCATTTAAAAAAAAACAAACAAGGAATTCTCTCTTGATCGAGCAAGACTTGGGGGAACTTGAATGGTGGTTCCCAAGGACTGCCTTGGGTGAGAGGCATTCCCCTGCACCGTTCACAGCAATCCAGCCTG
Source organism: Spea hammondii (assembly GCA_029215755.1). Taxonomy (NCBI): domain Eukaryota; kingdom Metazoa; phylum Chordata; class Amphibia; order Anura; family Pelobatidae; genus Spea; species Spea hammondii. Next base: position 29,514 of record JARDYJ010000124.1, read on the forward strand.
CTACTGCATAATTTTTATTTATTTGTTATTTTTTTTAATATTGTTTTTATAATTTTATTAATAATATATTTAGTTTTAACTTTATGGAGGCTGCTGATCGGTCTCATGAAGTTTGATGCTTTTTCATCAAACATCATGAAGGTTTTAACAGATGAAAACTACTGTAGGGCAGTACACCATGATACTTGCACATCTCCAAAACCATTATAGTGTTTGTTTATGAGACATTTGTACTTTATGACTTGCCAAAGTTTTTTGCATATTTTAAGCTAAAAAATGTTTTTGGACTGGTGAAATACAGCTTAGAAAAATATTTTGAACAATAACGGGTTACTAGAAATATTATAAAATTAACTATGGTTTAGTAAATCATTTTGAAAATTTTTAGCTCTAATATTTATTGGATAGCTACACATGTATTTGCCTGTTTATTATTTACTGTGAAGATGATTTATGTGTTTTAACCCCTTAAAGACAAGACTGTTTCTTACTTGTACTACATTTTGGATCTTAACGTTTTTCAGTGTTGCTGTAATTTTCTTCTTTCTCATTTTGTGCACCCACACACATTATGTATTGGGTTTTTTTCAGGACAAACATATAAAAATAAAATATAAAATATAAAATATGGTGATTTTTTTGTTAAAAATGACTTTTTCTCAATTTTTAACCCCTTAAAGACCGGGCTCAATTTTTCCTTTTTGTACCCTGTGAGACCGAGGCTGTTCTAACACTTTTGCGGTGGTTGTGTTCAGCTGTAATTTTCTCCTCACCCATTTAGTGTACCCACACATGTTATATATTGTTTTTTTCAGCGAAAGATGGGCTTTCTTCTACCATATGTTTTGATCATATCATCTTATTTACTATAGAAAAAATAATTAAACATGGTGAAAATTTGAAAAAAAAACCCACCTTTTATGACTTTTCTTTGAAAAATATTTTACTCACCTACAAAAGGAAGTAAAAAAACTAGCTAAATAGATTCTACTATTTGTCCTGAGTTTAGAAATACCCAATGTTTTTATGTTTTTTGCTGTTTTTTGTAAGTTATTGGGCAATAAGTACAAGTAGCGTTTTATGCTGGTATTTTAACCCTTTTATGCATGAGATTCTACCACCTGCCTTTGCCAAAATTTAATTTTGTATTTTTTTCCACACAAATTGTACTTCAGGAATGAATTCATAGCTCTTGGTATGCGTCACTATCAAACAACCCCCCAATGTGTGTTCAGTAACATCTCCCAAGTGCAGTGATACCCCACATGCATGGGTTTGTCGGGTTGTTTGAGATTTAAAATCCCACATTTGGGAAGTGCGCTTTTTTTCTCTATTTTGGTCAGTCTGTACCTATGCCCTATCTTTGAGCTCGGCCACTCCAATTTAACCCATCAAGCCATTTTTTATTAAATTAGACACCCCTTGGGTATTTGAAGTGCTTTTATTTTAACTCTTTCTATGTTGAGATTTTTTTAGAAATGTATTTATTTATTTTTTAATTTATTTATTTATTTTACACATTTTGCTGGTACTGGATGGTTCCTCTGGTGACATCACTGCATAATTATTTTTAAATGTTAGCACACTTTTTTTTTTAGCATTTTTTTTCCATAATTTTTTTTTTTTATATTTTACTAATCACATTGTGATTAGAAAGCTGGGCTCCATTGACTTGCATGGTTGAATGCAGTACCTGGAGACCATCTAGCGAACCTTTTCAACTTGATTGTTTTTTTTACAGGGCGGCCGCCATTTAGCGGATGGCGAAGATCACTTGCAGCTGCGGTCACAGCCCGTCCTGGGGTAAGTGTTTGGTGTCGCTGAATGCCTCCAGATCGAGGCATTCCAGCGACACCATTGAAGTTTAGGAGGTGATCGTTGATCGCCTCCTAAACTCTTTTTAAACGGGCATCCGCCGCCATACAATGTATGGCGGATGTTGACGCCCTGGGGAGAGGCCAGACATGGCCCCTGATGCCGATCTCGGCATTACTGAATGCCTCGGCATTAATTAAATAAGCTTAGAAAGTTATCAACGATCACTTTCTTCACTTAAATGGCGTTTTAAGCGAAGAAAGTGATCGTTGATAACTTTCTAAGCTTATTTAATTTTTTGACGGTTCAGGACCGTCAAAGGTCGTTAAGTGACCGTTTTTCCGTGACGGTCCTGAACCGGCAAAGGTCATTAAGGGGTTAAAAAAAATATTTTGCTCATCTGCAAAAACTAATGAAAAACGTGCTAAATGGATTCTACTATTTGTCCTGAGTTTAGAAATACCCAATGTTTTTATGTTTTTTTGCTTTTTTCTGCACGTTATTGGGCAATATATACCACTAGCGTTTTGCTATTTCAAAACCATTTTTTCCCCAAAGCTGGTCATTCTGCCCCATGTGCTATTTCAGATATCTTTGCAGCCGGCCAATGAAATTTACCCCATTAAACCATATATTTTTAAAAACTAGACACCCTGAGGTATTTGAAATGCTGGTATTTTAACCCTTTCCATGCACTAATTTTACATGCAATAATTTTTAAACATTTCTTTACATTTTTTTTTGTTTAACTAATCGCACTGATCAGTGAGCTGGGCTCCATTGACCTTGCATGGTTGAATGCAGTACCTGCATTCAACCTGCAGGAGGAGCTTGAGACTTCTCAAGAGGGTCTGGAAACTCATTCATTTTTCTATTGTTGTGAGTGGGGGCAACGTCATTTACATGATGGCGCTTGTGGTTGCTCTTCGGAGCAATCACAAGGCTATCGAGGTGGGGGGGTTGTGTTGCTACATGCCTCGATATCTAGGCATGTCACCAGAATCAGGAATCAGCACTCTTGATAAAGACCTCATTGTGAGGTCGAAACGTTGTTGTCCGTTTCCTTCAATAAATCTGTCTGATGGAACCCTTGAGTGCCTGGAGCCTTTTTCTATTTCGATATCTAGGCATGTCAGCAACACCATTTATGCTTTGGAAGCGATTCCGATTGCTTCCTAAGTTGTTTTAGCCTGCCCCTGCCGCGATCTTTGATGACCGGTGCGGCGGCGACGGCCATTTTTCTTGTGGGGAGGGCTTTAGAATTTAGAAAATACAATATACCGTATTTGCTTGATTATAAGACGAGGTTTTTTTCAGAGCAAATGCTCTGAAAAATACCCCTCGTCTTCTAATCGGGGTCGTCTTCTAATCAGACCTCAAATAGAGGTCTGATCAGGAGACTAAGATCCAGATCCCCCGCACCGCTGCAGGGGACCTGGATCCTCCTGTCTCACCCGAATCCCCCCCCCCATCATACACACACTTACCGGTGCTTCCTGCTGTGTTGCCGGGGCAGCGGGTTGACGTCTACGCGATCCGCGTAGACAATGTCCGCTGCAGCCGGAAGGAGGTGTGGCTAGCAGCGGGGGTTGTCTGCGTCCGTCGCATAGACCTTCCCCGACTGTCAGAGATCAGAGTTCCCCGCACCGGTGCGGGGAACTCTGATCTCTGACAGCCGGGGAAAGTATACGCGACGGACGCATACAAACCCCCGCTGCTAGCCACACCTCCTTCTGGCTGCAGCAGAAGGCGACGTCAACCCGCTGCCCCGGCTGGAAGCACCGGTAAGAGAGGGGGGAGAGCGGGGGAAGGGGGGGGAGAGAGTGTGTGTGTGTGTGTTAGTTAGTTAGTTAAATGGGGGTATAGGGTGTGTGTGTGTGTGTGTTAAATGGGGGCATAGGGCATTTCTGGAGTGGCGTTAAGGGGGCATTTAATAGAGCACTCTGCCTCCTGAAATGCCTTATACCTCCCTATATGCCACTCTGCCCCATAATATGCCTTTTAACCCCCTAAATGGCAGAGTGGGATATAGGGGTATAAGGCATTTCTGGAGGCAGAGTGGCACATAGGGGGTTAAAAGGCATATCATGGGCCACAGTGCCATATTGGAGTGGCAAGCCTGGGGGCAGATGTGCGTAACTGGGGGACAGGTTGGAAAATACAAGAAATAAAAACAAAAAAAATCTTTTTCTCAATCATAGCTTTTATTAAAAAAAATAGTTTACATGAATTAACATTTACTGGTAAAACTTTTTTCCTTTGGGGTCGTCTTATATTCAGGCTTTTTCTTTTTTTCCTAAGTTAATATTCAGATTTTGGGGGGTCGTCTTATAATCAGGGTCGTCTTATAATCGAGCAAATACGGTAGTACAAAGAGGAGAAAAGGACAGGAAGATGTGTTGCAATAAATATAGTCGGGATCAGGAGTAAACACTGAACAGGACATTAGAGGAGGGCAGAGCATAAATGAAAAGACATAATGGTTTCAAAGCTGGAAGGGAAGAAATTTGACGTGGGACAGAGAGAAGGGTAGAGGAGGAAGGTCTACACAGGACAAAAATAATTATGGAGTTTAGAAACCAGAATGCAGAAAGAGAATGAAATGAAGACAAGACGTGTCGCAGTAAAGATCGTTGGGGTCAGAAGGAAAGACTGAACAGGAAGAAAAGACTGAACAGGAAACAGGAGAAAAACTGGCTGAGTAGACCCGCAAATATCGGGTATGACAGAACAAAATCAGCAGGGAGAAAACAAGGTCAGGCAAGCCGGGTAAATGTTCAGAGAATCAGATGTTCATGGAGCCAAATAAGGAATCAAACACTAGGTGAAACAAGCTGGGTTAAAAGTCCAACAAAATAACAATGGAGCAAGAACAAGGTATACACCAACCAAGGGTAACTGTCTAGAAATGGATAGGGTTTAAATACTGGACTTCTGAGGTTAGCTGAGGTAAAAGCGGCAAGTATTGGCAGCCTCCTGGCTTCAGTGACGTCACAGATGCGACCCGCAAGCTCCCGTGATCAGATGACCACGCTTCGCATGCTGCTGTGATGATGTGGCCGCGCCCCACAAACCATTTGCTTCTACTCTCCAGCTGGGTAGGAGGCAGTCTGACGACGTCGGACGTTGTTCCTGCGCAGGTAAGTCCATGCAGGCCTCAAGCCTAGGAAAGGAAAAGATTTCAACAAGGGACAGAGAGAAGAGGGTAGAGGAGGGAGGCCTACACAGGACAAAAGAATCATGGAGTTTGGAAACCACAATGCAGAAAGACAATTGAAGTTAAATGAAGATGAGAAGACATGTCACAGTAAAGATCTTTAGGTTCAGGAGGACAGACTGAACAGGACATCCAGACAGAGAAGGACAGAGTATAAATAAAAACCCATAATGGGTTCAAACGTGCAAAAGTAAAAAAGTTCAACGAGGGACAGAGAGAAGAGTGTAGAGGAGGGTGGACAGTGCATAGATGAAAAACCATAATGGGTTCAAGCCTGGGAAGGGAAGAACTTCGACGTGGGACAGAGAAAAGAGGGTAGAGGAGGGAGGTCTACGTGGGACAAAATGAAACATGGAGTTTGGAAACCACAATGCAGTAGAAGAATGAAATGAAGACAAGAAGACGTGTCGCAGTAAATATCTTAAGGTTAATGAGGAAAGACTGAACAGGATATTCAGACATTTGAGGAGGACAAAGCATAAATGAAGGACAAAAATGGTTTCAAACGTGTAAAAGGAAAACAGATTAATGAGGGACAGAGAGATGAGTGTAGAGGAGGGAAGACAGTGCATAGATGAAAAACCGTAATGGGTTGGCGCCTGGGAAGGGAAGAACTTCGACGTGGGACAGAGAAAACAGGGTAGAGGAGGGAGGTCTACGTGGGACAAAAAGAATCGAGTTTAAAAACTACAATGTAGTACAAGAATGAAATGAAGACAGGAAGACATATCACAGTAAAGATCATCGGGTTCAGGAAAAGACTGAACAAGACATACAGACACTAAAGGAGGAGAGAGCGTAAATGAAAAACCATAATGGGTTCAAACGTGGAAAAGGAAAACAGTTTAACGAGGGACAGAGAGATGAGTGTAGAGGAGGGAGGACAGTGCATACATGAAAAACCATAATGGGTTCAAGCTTGGGAAGGAAGAACTTCGACGTGGGACAGAAAAAAGAGGGTAGAGGAGGGAGGTCTACGTGGGACAAAATGAAACATGGAGTTTGGAAACCACAATGGAGTAGAAGAATGAAATGAAGACAAGAAGACGTGTCGCAGTAAATATCTTCAGGTTAAGGAGGAAAGACTGAACAGGATATTCAGACATTTGAGGAGGACAAAGCATAAATGAAGGACCAAAATGGTTTCAAACGTGTAAAAGGAATACAGATTAACGAGGGACAGAGAGATGAGTGTAGAGGAGGGAGAACAGTGCATAGATGAAAAACCGTAATGGATTGGAGCCTGGGAAGGGAAGAACTTCGACGTGGGACAGAGAAAAGAGGGTAGAGGAGGGAGGTCTACGTGGGACAAAAAGAATCATCGAGTTTAAAAACTACAATGTAGTAAAAGAATGAAATGAAGACAAGAAGACAAATCACAGTAAAGATCATCGGGTTCAGGAGAAAGACTGAACAGGACTACCAGACGCTAAAGGAGGACAGAGCATAAACGAAAAACCATAATGGGTTCAAGCCTGGGAAGGGAAGAAATTCAGCGTGGGACAGAGAAATGAGGATAGAGGAGGGAGGTCTACGTGGGACAAAAAGAATCTACAATATAGTACAAGAATGAAATGAAGACAGGAAGACATATCACAGTAAAGATCATCGGGTTCAGGAAAAGACTGAACAGGACATACAGACACTAATGGAGGACAGAGCGTAAATGAAAAACCATAATGGGTTCAAACGTGGAAAAGGAAAACAGTTTAACGAGGGACAGAGAGATGAGTGTAGAGGAGGGAGGACAGTGCATACATGAAAAACCATAATGGGTTCAAGCCTGGGAAGGAAGAACTTTGACGTTGGACAGAAAAAAGAGGGTAGAGGAGGGAGGTCTACGTGGGACAAAAAGAATCATCGAGTTTAAAAACTACAATGTAGTAAAAAAATGAAATGAAGACAAGAAGACAAATCACAGTAAAGATCATCGGGTTCAGGAGAAAGACTGAACGGGACTACCAGACGCTAAAGGAGGACAGAGCATAAACGAAAAACCATAATGGGTTCAAACGTGGAAAAGGAAAACAGTTTAACGAGGGAAAGAGAGATGAGTGTAGAAGAGGGAGGACAGTGCATAGATGAAAAACCATAATGGGTTCAAGCCTGGGAAGGGAAGAAATTCGGCGTGGGACAGAGAAAAGAGGATAGAGGAGGGAGGTCTACGTGGGACAAAAGGAATCTACAATGTAGTACAAGAATGAAATGAAGACAGGAAGACATATCACAGTAAAGATCATTGGGTTCAGGAAAGGACTGAACAGGACATACAGACACTAAAGGAGGACAGAGCGTAAATGAAAAACCATAATGGGTTCAAACGTGGAAAAGGAAAACAGTTTAACGAGGGACAGAGAGATGAGTGTAGAGAAGGGAGGACAGTGCATACATGAAAAACCATAATGGGTTCAAGCCTGGGAAGGAAGAACTTCGACGTGGGACAGAAAAAGAGGGTAGAGGAGGGAGGTCTACGTGGGACAAAATGAAACATGTAGTTTGGAATCCACAATGCAGTAGAAGAATGAAATGAAGACATGAAGATGTGTCGCAGTAAATATCTTCAGGTTAAGGAGTAAAGACTGAACAGGATATTCAGACATTTGAGGAGGACAAAGCATAAATGAAGGACCAAAATGGTTTCAAACGTGTAAAAGGAATACAGATTAACGAGGGACAGAGAGATGAGTGTAGAGGAGGGAGAACAGTGCATAGATGAAAAACCGTAATGGATTGGAGCATGGGAAGGGAAGAACTTCGACGTGGGACAGAGAAAAGAGGGTAGAGGAGGGAGGTCTACGTGGGACATAAAGAATCGCGGAGTTTAGAAACTACAATGTAGTACAAGAATGAAATGAAGACAAGAAGTCGTGTTCCAATAAAGATCTTCAGATTGAGGAGGAAATACTGAATAGGATATCCAGACACTAGAGCAGGCCATAGCATAAATGAAAACGCATATTGGGTTCAAGACTGACAAAGGAAGAAATTCGACGTGGGCCAGATAGAAGAGGGTAGAGGATGGAAGTCTACGCGGGACAAAAAGAACCATGGAGTTTAGAAATCACAATGCAGTAGAAGAACAAAATGAAGACAGGTCGCAGTAAAGATAGAAAGGATCAAGAGGAAAGACTGAAAAGGACATCCAGACATTAAAGGAAGACAGAGCATACATAGAAAACCATAATGGGTACAAGCATGGAAAAAGAAAAAAGTTTGATGAGGGACCAGTAGCGTACCTAGCGGGGGGGTGTGGGGGAGCAGTCCGCACTGGGTGCTGCTCATCAGAGGGGTGCCACCATGCCTGCACCCCTCCAGAGACGAATAGTAATGTCCGTCTCTAGAGGAGCAGGCTGGTTTGGGGAGATCTGCATTATTGTCAATGTCTGACTCAATGTATAGTGATAGGGATTACGCTGTACCACCGTCATATTTGCCTCAGTATATAATAATAGCGGTTATGCAGTACCACCGTCAATGTTTGCCTCAGTATATAATGATAGCAGTAATGCTGTACCACCGTTAATGTTGGCCTCAGTATATAATGATAGCAGTTATGCTGTACCACCGTCAATGTCTGCCTCAGTATATAGTGATAGGTGTTATGCTGTACCCCCGTCAATGTCTGCTTCAGTATATAATGATAACAGTTATGTTGTACCCCATCAATGTTTGCCTAATGATAGAAACTATGCAGTTTTAAAGTGTGTGTGTGGGGGGGGGGCACATACAGGGTTCACCCCAGGTGCCAAATACTCTAGGTATGCCCCTGTGAGGGACAGAGAGAAGGAGGTAGAGGAGGGAGGCCTACATGGGACAAAATAATATAGAATTTAGAAACTAGAATGTAGTAAAAGGAGGGGAAGAATGCAGGAAGAAAAGTCACACTAAAGATAGTCAGGATCAGGAGGAAAGACTCAATAGGACATCCAGACATTAGAGGAGGACAGAGCATAAATGAAAAACCATAATGGGTTCAAAGCCTGGAAAAGGAAAAAAGTTTGACGAGGGACAGAGAGAAGAGGGTAGAGGAAGGAGGCCTACGTGGGACAAAAAAAAAACTACGGAATTTACAAACTACTATGTAGTGCATGAAGGAGAGGAAGAAGTGTTGCAGTAAAGATAGTCAGAATGAGGAAGAAAGAGTGAACAGGACATCCAGACATTAGAGGAGGACAGATCATATTTGAAAAACCATAATGAGTTTGTAACGGTTAGATGAGAGGATCCCAGGGACAGAGACTGGCACAGCAGGACACAGGAGAAAAGCTGACTGAGTAGCCCAGTAAATATTGCGTACGACAACTGAGCAGGGTAGGGGGCAGCCGACGACGTGGAACCTGGTTCCTGGGCAGGTAAGTCCTTACAAGGTTCACACCTGTGAAAGGAAAGAACTTTGACGTGCGACAGGGAGAAAAGGATAGAGAAGGGAGGTCTTCGCGGGACAAAAAGAATCATGGAGTTTGGAAACCACAATGCAGTACAAGAATGAAATGAAGACAGGAAGACGTGTCGCAGTAAAGATCATCAGTTTCAGGAGGAAAGAGTGAACAGGACATCCAGACATTTGAGGAGAACAAAGCATAAAGGAAAAGCCGTAAAGGGTTCAAGCCTGGCAAGGGAAGAACTTCAACGTGGGACAGAGAAAAGAGGGTAGAGGAGGGAGGTCTACGAGGGACAAAAAGAATCATCGAGTTTAAAAACTACAATGTAGTAAAAGAATGAAATGAAGACAGGAAGACATATCACAGTAAAGATCATTGGGTTCAGGAAAAGACTGAACAGGACATACAGACACTAAAGGAGGACAGAGCGTAAATGAAAAACCATAATGGGTTCAAACGTGGAAAAGGAAAACAGTTTAACGAGGGACAGAGAGATGAGTGTAGAGGAGGGAGTTCAGTGCATACATGAAAAACCCTAATGGGTTCAAGCCTGGGAAGCAAGAACTTCGACGTGGGACAGAAAGAAGAGGGTAGAGGAGGGAGGTCTACGTGGGACAAAATGAAACATGGAGTTTGGAAACCACAATGCAGTAGAAGAATGAAATGAAGACAAGAAGACGTGTCTTAGTAAATATCTTCAGGTTAAGGAGGAAAGACTGAACAGGATATTTAGACATTTGAGGAGGACAAAGCATAAATGAAGGACCAAAATGGTTTCAAACGTGTAAAAGGAATACAGATTAACGAGGGACAGAGAGATGAGTGTAGAGGAGGGAGAACAGTGCATAGATGAAAAACCGTAATGGATTGGAGCCTGGGAAGGGAAGAACTTCGACGTGGGACAGAAAAAAGGGGGTAGAGGAGGGAGGTCTACGTGGGACAAAAAGAATCATCGAGTTTAAAAACTACAATGTAGTAAAAGAATGAAATGAAGACAAGAAGACAAATCACAGTAAAGATCATCGGGTTCGGGAGAAAGACTGAACAGGACTACCAGACGCTAAAGGAGGACAGAGCATAAACGAAAAACCATAATGGGTTCAAATGTGGAAAAGGAAAACAGTTTAACGAGGGAAAGAGAGATGAGTGTAGAGGAGGGAGGACAGTGCATAGATGAAAAACCATAATGGGTTCAAGCCTGGGAAGGGAAGAAATTCAGCGTGGGACAGAGAAATGAGGATAGAGGAGGGAGGTCTACGTGGGACAAAAAGAATCTACAATATAGTACAAGAATGAAATGAAGACAGGAAGACATATCACAGTAAAGATCATCGGGTTCAGGAAAAGACTGAACAGGACATACAGACACTAATGGAGGACAGAGCGTAAATGAAAAACCATAATGGGTTCAAACGTGGAAAAGGAAAACAGTTTAACGAGGGACAGAGAGATGAGTGTAGAGGAGGGAGGACAGTGCATACATGAAAAACCATAATGGGTTCAAGCCTGGGAAGGAAGAACTTCGACGTGGGACAGAAAAAAGAGGGTAGAGGAGGGAGGTCTACGTGGGACAAAAAGAATCATCGAGTTTAAAAACTACAATGTAGTAAAAAAATGAAATGAAGACAAGAAGACAAATCACAGTAAAGATCATCGGGTTCAGGAGAAAGACTGAACGGGACTACCAGACGCTAAAGGAGGACAGAGCATAAACGAAAAACCATAATGGGTTCAAGCCTGGAAAGGGAAGAAATTCGGCGTGGGACAGAGAAAAGAGGATAGAGGAGGGAGGTCTACGTGGGACAAAAAGAATCTACAATGTACTACAAGAATGAAATGAAGACAGGAAGACATATCACAGTAAAGATCATCGGGTTCAGGAAAAGACTGAACAGGACATACAGACACTAAAGGAGGACAGAGCGTAAATGAAAAACCATAATGGGTTCAAACGTGGAAAAGGAAAACAATTTAACGAGGGACAGAGAGATGAGTGTAGAGGAGGGAGGACAGTGCATAGATGAAAAACCATAATGGGTTCAAGCCTGGGAAGGGAAGAAATTCAGCGTGGGACAGAGAAATGAGGATAGAGGAGGGAGGTCTACGTGGGACAAAAAGAATCTACAATATAGTACAAGAATGAAATGAAGACAGGAAGACATATCACAGTAAAGATCATCGGGTTCAGGAAAAGACTGAACAGGACATACAGACACTAATGGAGGACAGAGCGTAAATGAAAAACCATAATGGGTTCAAACGTGGAAAAGGAAAACAGTTTAACGAGGGACAGAGAGATGAGTGTAGAGGAGGGAGGACAGTGCATACATGAAAAACCATAATGGGTTCAAGCCTGGGAAGGAAGAACTTCGACGTGGGACAGAAAAAAGAGGGTAGAGGAGGGAGGTCTACGTGGGACAAAAAGAATCATCGAGTTTAAAAACTACAATGTAGTAAAAAAATGAAATGAAGACAAGAAGACAAATCACAGTAAAGATCATCGGGTTCAGGAGAAAGACTGAACGGGACTACCAGACGCTAAAGGAGGACAGAGCATAAACGAAAAACCATAATGGGTTCAAGCCTGGAAAGGGAAGAAATTCGGCGTGGGACAGAGAAAAGAGGATAGAGGAGGGAGGTCTACGTGGGACAAAAAGAATCTACAATGTACTACAAGAATGAAATGAAGACAGGAAGACATATCACGGTAAAGATCATCGGGTTCAGGAAAAGTCTGAACAGGACATACAGACACTAAAGGAGGACAGAGCGTAAATGAAAAACCATAATGGGTTCAAACGTGGAAAAGGAAAACAATTTAACGAGGGACAGAGAGATGAGTGTAGAGGAGGGAGGACAGTGCATACATGAAAAACCATAATGGGTTCAAGCCTGGGAAGGAATAACTTCGACGTGGGACAGAAAAAAAGAGGGTAGAGGAGGGAGGTCTACGTGGGACAAAATGAAACATGGAGTTTGGAAACCACAATGCAGTAGAAGAATGAAATGAAGACAAGAAGACGTGTCTTAGTAAATATCTTCAGGTTAAGGAGGAAAGACTGAACAGGATATTCAGACATTTGAGGAGGACAAAGCATAAATGAAGGACCAAAATGGTTTCAAACGTGTAAACGGAATACAGATTAACGAGGGACAGAGAGATGAGTGTAGAGGAGGGAGGACAGTGCATAGATGAAAAACCGTAATGGATTGGAGCCTGGGAAGGGAAGAACTTTGACGTGGGACAGAGAAAAGTGGGTAGAGGAGGGAGGTCTACGAGGGACAAAAAGAATCATCGAGTTTAAAAACTACAATGTAGTAAAAGAATGAAATGAAGACAAGAAGACAAATCACAGTAAAGATCATCGGGTTCAGGAGAAAGACTGAACAGGACTACCAGACGCTAAAGGAGGACAGAGCATAAACGAAAAACCATAATGGGTTCAAGCCTGGGAAGGGAAGAAATTTGGCGTGGGACAGAGAAAAGAGGATAGAGGAGGGAGGTCTACGTGGGACAAAAAGAATCTACAATGTAGTACAAGAATGAAATGAAGGCAGGAAGACATATCACAGTAAAGATCATCGGGTTCAGGAGAAAAGACTGAACAGCACATGCAGACACTAAAGGAGGACAGAGCGTAAATGAAAAACCATAATGGATTCAAACGTGGAAAAGGAAAACAGTTTAACGAGGGACAGAGAGATGAGTGTAGAGGAGGGAGGACAGTGCATAGATGAAAAACCATAATGGGTTCAAGCCTGGGAAGGGAAGAACTTCGACATGGGACAGAGAAAAGAGGGTAGAGGAGGGAGGTCTACGCGGGACAAAATGAAACATGGAGTTTAAAAACTACAATGTAGTACGATAATGCAGGGGCTACAATCTGAAATTGAGTCCCTGAAACAAGAAAATAAGGATCTTAGATCAAATATGCAAGCAATGGAAATTAAATTAATTCACTTTGAAGATCTATCTAGAAGTAAAAATTTGAGATTAAGAGGGATCCCTGAAGAAATTAAAAGCTCACTATTAATAGATTACCTAAAGGAACTTGTATTGGGTTTTGTCAATGAAGATAAAGTGGGGAATGCCCCATTTGAAAAATTCTATAGGATGAACAAACCAAAAGATCTACAGAATTCAGAAGCCCCAAGAGACGTTATAGCTCGTTTCCATAATCCTTATATAAAAAACCTATTTGTATCTGAATTTAGGAAAAATCCACGCCTAGAAAAATACAAGGATATAATTCTCCTTTCAGACATTTCCTATACATCAAGAGCCTTTAGGAGGCAATTCAAGGACTGCATTAAGATGCTTGGCGATGCTAATATAAAATATAAATGGGGCTCCCCTTTGAAGTTTCATATTCTGCATGACTCAAAGTTTTTCTCATTCTCCGATCCAGTAGAAGCAAAGCAATTTATATTATTGAATGTAAAATGAAAAGATTAGGTATATTATGGTCCCTATAGGATAGTAAAACAGTCCGCCTCCATTTTTTTTTTCTTTTTTTTTTTTTTTTTTTTTTTTTTTTTTCTTTTTTTTTTTTTTTTCTTTTTTTTTTTTTTTTTTTTTTTTTCTCTTTCTACTCACACATTCTTTCACGTTAAGAATCATACACAGTCTTATATAATTTTTACCATATTTGCACGTGGGAATAACCCCCTAACGTAGAAGATTATTATATATCATATATATGACACGCTCTTACAAACTTCATTTATTTATTTATTTATTTATTTACTTATTTTTTTTTTATTTTTTTTTTTGTGCATACATACTTTTCACGTATGAATTATACATAGGTTTATATATTTCACATTATTTTCATGCGGGATTAACCCGCTAAAGTAGAAGACGTAGTACACGATTTAATCTATCAGTACACTCACTATAAGTAATATATACATATTTTTACGAATCTTATACACCTAAGTAGGAATAACCCAATAAGTAGAAGATGCACGCACTATACACTATATACATTTCCCTTTTTTTTATTTTCGCATACATTTCTTCACTTATGAATTATACACAGGTCTATATATTTCACACTATTGTTATACGTCGAAGACGTAGTACACGACCTAATTTATGATAACACTCATTACAAGTAATACATACATATCTCTATGAATCTTACACATTTAAGTGGGAATAACCCAATAAGTAGAAGATGCACTATACACTATATACATATATACATTTTTTTTTTTTTTTTTTTCTTTCCTCCTGCCCTAAAATTTAAGATCCAGGACCATGGTCGGCACCTACGCATGGATCAGCCCTTTATAATGACGGGGCAAAAAATACATAGAAGTTGTATATGTATTAATTGTATGAATGTATATGTTTTTGAATCTACATGTAAGACGAGATGTCAGAGGCTGATAGAGAGAAAGACAAGCAATCTAAATGACACTTAGATTGATGTCTATTAATTGCCAAGGTTTAAATTCTCCGCATAAAAGAAGTTTTCTGTATGATCTGCTGATCCGAGATAATATCGACATTTGTTTTGCACAAGAAACCCATTGGATAAAAGGATCCCCCCTTCAATGGAAATATAAAAAATTTTCATCTGTATTTGTATCTAGCCTTGATCATAAGAAGAAAAGAGGAGTTGCAATTATCATAAATGACAAAATCAAATTTGATAAAATTCATTATGAGTGTGATTCAGAAGGTAGATATGGGATCCTTGTATGCAATGTGAATGATGTTACTTATACCTTTGTAAACATATATGCCCCGAATACTTCTATGGTTAAATATATTGAAAAGATAATTGATAGAACATATGCAATTGCAAAAGGATATGTGATTATAGGGGGGGATATGAATTGTATCCAAGATGTTAAGTTGGACAAAACTATGAAACACGGGAATTATCCCGATGCTAAATTGAAATCTTTGGCCAAATCATTTTCATCATGTATTGCAGGGAACAATTTATTTGATATGTGGAGGACAAACAATCCTTCGGTAAAAGATTTTACATTTTACTCTGCCGTACATCAATCTTATTCAAGAATAGACACTTTTCTGTCGGATAGCAAAACATTAGAAATCTGTAACTATGCTACCATTGGAGTCAGGACATGGTCGGACCATGCTCCAGTAATGATTGAAATTAAAAATAAGAAAGAATTTAAATCTAGGTCAAACTGGAGACTTAATGAATCATTGCTATTATCTCCATTATTTCAAGAAAAACTTAGTATTCTGGCCAAAGATTTCATAGCAATTAACGATAATGGGGAAACTTCCGATACAACTCTGTGGTGTGCGTTTAAATGCACGATGAGAGGCTTTATAATAAAACAAGGGGCTGCTATTAAGAAAGCTAAAGGTGCGACGCTCTCAGATCTTTATATCCAATTGGCAAAACTGGAATCGATTAATAAATTAAATCCATCTATACCAACGATTAGAGAGATAAAGGTAATACAACTTGAAATAAAAAATAAGCTAATCGAATGTTCTAACAGGAATTTAATTAGACTAAAACAAGATTGGTATTACAGCAGCAATAGAGCGAGCAAATTATTATCAAATAAGATCAAAAGCCGCACTAGTAAAAATAGGATTAATAAAATTATCCTTAATGATAAACTTTATTTATCCCCAAAACAAATAGGGGAGGCTTTTAGGCTGTATTATAAATCATTATATAATTTACCAGGTCTAACTAAAGATAAATCAGAGATTAGAACCTTTCTTAGCAGTTTGAATCTCCCTAAATTGTCCCCTATACAATCGGATATTTTAAGTGATCCAATTCAACTTATTGAAATAACTAATACTATACGAAATTTAAAAAAGGCTAAAGCTCCCGGCCCAGACGGCTTCTCCGCTCCTTTTTACCAACTATTAAATCCAATTATTGCTACATTAATGCTGAAAATGTTTAAAGAGGTTCCAGTGAATAAATGCTTTCCATTAGAAATGCTTCAGGCTTCGATAATACCCATTCTTAAATCAGGGAAAGATTCAAGCAAAGTGACAAACTATCGTCCCATATCGCTGATAAACCTAGATATCAAAATTTTCTCAAAAATTCTAGCTGAGAGATTAAAAAAGGTAATACGAGCTTTAATTCACCCAGATCAAACTGGGTTTTTAACTGAAAGGAACGGGGAAGATAATACTCGCAGAATCTTAAATCTTATATATGAATTAAACGAGTCCAGATCGTCGGCAGCCTTTATCGCCTTAGACGCCGAAAAGGCGTTTGACCGGGTTGATTGGTCATTTTTAGAAGAAACTCTTAAGATTTTTGCCATGAAGGGGGACTTTTTATATAATGTTTTAGCCTTATATCAAAATCCTCAAGCTAAAATCCTAGGCATGAATCTAAGCTCCGATATTTTCAATATTAATAATGGGACTAGGCAAGGCTGCCCACTAGCTCCCCTGCTTTATATCCTTTCTATAGAACCTCTTGCGGCTATAATTCGCCAATCGGCTAAGGTTACAGGTGTATTAACTGGCCCAATCGAACATAAAATCAGTCTATATGCAGATGATATTTTGCTTACTCTAACTGAGCCACATACATCGATTCCTGAAGTTATTGATCTTATAAAAGATTATGGTTTATACTCTAACTATAAATTGAATATTGACAAAACACAAACTATTGATTTCAATATGGACCCTTCCTACTTAATGAGTTTGAAGGGAAAGTTTCCCTTTTTTGCGAGAGGGATATATATCAATTATTTAGGTATTAAAATTTATAATAACTTTAGTGATATAATAATCCATAATTATCTGACACTATTTGATAGTATGAAAATTCAACTCAATGAGTGGCAACGTTTAGAAATCTCTTGGTTGGGCAGGCTAAATACACTTAAATCTTATATGATACCTAAGTTAATCTACTTATTTAGAATTATTCCACTTGCAGTGCCCAGTAAGATCTTGAATCAATTTGATAAAATATTTTCAGCATTTGTTTGGTCAAAGAGGAAGTCTAGAGTTTCACGACTTATATTAAGTAAAAGCCAGGCTCAGGCTGGACTAAATTTTCCTAATATTTCTAATTTATATAAAATTTGTTTGTTCAGTCATTGTTTAGCCTGGGATACCAAACGGGACCAAGAATTACCTTGGCGAATCTATGAAAGATGGAAATGTAAGGACCTCGATCTAGCTTATTCCTATTGGCTTGACCCTGAAGCTATAAAGAAATTAAATATCTCTAACCCATTAATATTAAATATCCTAAAAAATATGCTTAGCTTCAAAGCAAAATTTGCTTCTCTAGATCTATGGTCACTTAGCATGCCTATAGAAGTGTTACAATTATTTTTGAATGATATAGATTATAAAATATGGCAGGTCCATGGGATAAAAAAAATAGCAGATATTTTCTCCCCAGGAGAAGTTATATCTTTTTCAGAAATCCAAGAGAAGTTCTCCCTTCCAAATAGGGTGCAGTTTTCTTTTCGAAGATTTATAAGTTTTATTAAATCTAAGACTTGGACTCCTGCAACGGATTTAGATTTATTTATTGAGGGCCACTTCAAAAAAAACATAATAGCCAAATTAGGAAAACTATTAGAAAAAAATTCAACCTCGAATAAGCCTAATACCATTGTGAAATGGGAGGCTGAATTTGATATTCTTTATCCGTCAGAAACCTGGTACTCTGCTTGGACCAAAACAAGGCAAGCCATTCACTGTATTAACCTTCAGGAACAGTATTATAAAATACTCCATAGATGGTACTATACGCCTTCAATCCTACATAAAATGCTAGGAACTACCCCCAATCTATGTTGGAGATGTAATCGGGAACTGGGTTCTATGACTCACATTTGGTGGGATTGTAGCGGATTAACCAATCTAAAATCAGAAATTATGGTTCTGTTCCAGAAGATTTTCAGGTCACAATGGGAGTTAACCCCTCAAGCGTTTTTATTTCATATAGATATTCCCCTTCAAAATAAATTTAATTTCGACCTATCCATTAATATATTAGCAGCAATAAAAATATGTTTGGCCCGTAACTGGAAATCAGAAGAAGTTCCAGCTCGGCTTCAAATTTTGAAGCAAATCGAATATCAACATCTAATGGAGAAAGGCTTCTTCAGAACTCATAATAACTTAAAAAAGTATGATAAGATCTGGTTACCTTGGCGAAATTTTTATTATGATATGGTCTGATCCTAATAGTTTAGACTCCTTGGCAATTTTCTATCTTTTATATTCTCTCTATACCTTTCGAAAGCCTCAACTGCCCTGTCTAAATCTAGGGCTGTAAGCTAGCCATCTAAGTTATGAATGTGTATAGATAAATTTCATATTTGTTTATATATATTTTAGAATTTATTCCTAAAATATTAATGAGATTATGTTACAGCTATTGGAATGATCTTGTTTTGCCTGCTCGTTTGTCTGTTTGTACTTGAAAACTAATAAATATAATAAAAAAAAAAAAAAAACAAAAAAAAAACTACAATGTAGTAAAAGAATGAAATGAAGACAGGAAGACATATCACAGTAAAGATCATTGGGTTCAGGAAAAGACTGAACAGGACATACAGACACTAAAGGAGGACAGAGCGTAAATGAAAAACCATAATGGGTTCAAACGTGAAAAGGAAAACAGTTTAACGAGGGACAGAGAGATGAGTGTAGAGGAGGGAGTTCAGTGCATACATGAAAAACCCTAATGGGTTCAAGCCTGGGAAGGAAGAACTTCGACGTGGGACAGAAAAAAGAGGGTAGAGGAGGGAGGTCTTCGTGGGACAAAATGAAACATGGAGTTTGGAAACTACAATGTAGGGTTAATTTAGGGGCAGTTATGGTTGTTGGGGTGTTTAGGGTTAATTTAGGGGCAGTTATGGTTGATGGGGTGTTTAGGGTTAATTTAGGGGCAGTTATGGTTGATGGGGTGTTTAGGGTTAATTTAGGAGCAGTTATGGTCAATGGGATATTTAGGGCTAATTTAGGGGCAGTTATGGTTGATGGGGTCTTTAGGGTAAATTTAGGTGCAGTTATGGTTGGGGTTAATTTCATGCTGAGGGCTGAGGGTTAATTTAATAAGGTTAATTTAAGGTGCAGTTAGAGGTAAAGGGGGGCAAATTAAGGGGAATCTAAATCCTGGGGGCAGTGAAGATTAACCCAGTACTTATTTATAAAAGTATTGTGTCAGTGAGGTGAGGCAAGCCTGGGGCAGATGTTCATATCTGGGGGGGCAGGTTGGAAAATAAAAACAAAATATTTTTCTCAATCATAGCTTTTATTTAAAAAAATAGTTTACATAGTTTACATGAATTACCATTTACTGGTAAAACTTTTTTCCTACAGGGTCATCTTATATTCAGGCTTTTACTCCCCCCCCCCTAAATTAATATTCAGATGGGGAGGGTCGTCTTATAATCGAGCAAATATGGTAATTTAGGAGCAGTTATGGTTAATTGGGTGTTTAGGGTTAATTTAGGGGCAGTTATGGTTGTTGGGGTGTTTAGGGTTAATTTAGGGGCAGTTATGGTTGATGGGGTGTTTAGGGTTAATTTAGGGGCAGTTATGGTTGATGGGGTGTTTAGGGTTAATTTAGGGGCAGTTACGGTTAATGGGGTGTTTAGGGTTAATTTAGGAGCAGTTATGGCCAATGGGATATTTAGGGCTAATTTAGGGGCAGTTATGGTTGATGGGGTCTTTAGGGTAAATTTAGGTGCAGTTATGGTTGGGGTTAATTTCATGCTGAGGGTTAATTTAATAAGGTTAATTTAAGGTGCAGTTAGAGGTAAAGGGGGGCAAATTAAGGGGAATCTAAATCCTGGGGGCAGTGAAGATTAACCCAGTACTTATTTATAAAAGTATTGTGTCAGTGAGGTGAGGCAAGCTTGTGGCAGATGTGCATAACTGGGGGGGCAGGTTGGAAAATAAAAACAAAATATTTTTCTCAATCATAGCTTTTATTTAAAAAAACAGTTTACATAGTTTACATGAATTAACATTTACTGGTAAAACTTTTTTTCCTATAGGGTTGTCTTATATTCAGGCTTTTACTTTTTTCCCTAAATTAATATTCAGATTTGGGGGGGGGTCGTCTTATAATCGAGCAAATACGGTAATTTAGGGGCAGTTATGGTTAATGGGGTGTTTAGGGTTAATTTAGGGGCAGTTATGGTTGATGGTGTGTTTAGGATTAATTTAGGGGCAGTTATGGTTAATGGGATATTTAGGGTTAATTTAGGGGCAGTTATGGTTAGGGTTAATTTCATACTGAGGACTGAGGGTTAATTTAATTAATTTAATAAGGTTAACTTAAGGTGCAGTTAGAGGTAAAGGGGGGGGGGCAAATTAAGGGGAATCTAAATCCGGGGGGCAGTGAAGATTAACCCAGTACTTATTTATAAAAGTATTGTGTCAGTGTGCTGTGTCAACGAGTCTGAATATATGAGGGCACTATGGCATATCTGGGGGTATAAGGCATATGTGGGGAGGACGGAGTGACATATCTAGGGGTTTAAGTCATACTGGGGTATAAGTAATATCAGGGGGCACTGTGGCATATCAGGGGGTATAAGGCATATGTGGGGAAGGTGGAGTGGCATATCTGGGGGTATGTAGCATATCTGGAGGCAGTGTGGAAAGCCTGGGCTCAATTGTTCATAACTGGGGGGCAGGTTGGGAATAAAAACAAGAAATACATTTTTATCAAAGTTTTTTTTTATTCTGCCGGTTTTTTTTTTTTAACATCCTGTTTATTAAATTATTTTTAATAAATGAAAATTTTACAATATTTTTTTTTGTCCGATTAATCGAAAAAATAAATCGTTAGTTGCAGCCCTACAGACAGACAACTGGGAGAGGGGGTGCAAGCAGACCAGCTAGTATAACGGGGCCACAGCCAGGGGCAATTGGGCAACTATCTGGCTACAGATCAATACGGCAGAGGCAGGTATATCAGCAGAAATCTTCCTGGCAACAGCAGATATCTCACCTAACGCACCGGGCCAAGTCGGGCAGGGACAGGTACCGCACCGAGGCAGATCCGGTAGGGGCAGGTACCTCACCGGGGGAGATCCGGCAGGGGCAGGTACCTCACCGGGGCAAGTCAGGCGTTTTCCCCTCGCAGGCCTCAGGCTGACCTTCTCCGGCTGCCATCCTTTCAGCGGCTGAAAGCAGTGCCAGTTACATCACAAGGGCACCACCCATTGTGATGACACGCCCATCACTAGGGTTACCAAGCAGCAGCTCCTGCTATAGCCATTTGGACAGCGCCCCCCGCCGTCGCAGCAGGCAGTCACGAGCTCCGCCTCCGGTTTCCATGGTTAAAGGATCTTCGTAAACGGTGAAAGACACTGTGACAGAGAATGTGCCCCGGCCTGGGCGTGGCCTATACACAAAACGAAGGTATTAACGAACTACTGTGCATACACTCTCAATGTATAACGTTGTATATAGCTCTCTCTTAATGCACGGTTAGCCTGGCCAGACCCTCTCCTCAAATCCCTGTGCATCCATGATGTCCCTCTTTCTTCCTCTGATCCTCTCCCTCTTTCCTTGATGCCCCTCCTCCCCTCAATACCCTTCTTCTCCTCTTAACCCCTCTTTCCTCACCCTAAGCCCACTGTCCTACTTTGAACCACCTTTTTCCTCCCCAATGGCCGCCCCTCTCCTCCTTTAAACCCCCTCTCTCTTCCCCTGATGCCCCCGCACCAGGGCAAGTGGGGCAGGGGCAGGTACCTCACCAGGGCAGGCACCCCTCCCAGGCAGATCCGGCAGGGGCAGGTACCTCACTGGGGTAGATCCGGCAGGGGCAGGTACTTCACCGGGGCAAATCAGGTGTTTTTTCGTCTCTCAGACCTCAGGTTGACTTTCTCCGGCTGCCATTTTTCCAATGGCTGAAAGCAGTGCCAGTTACATCACAAGGGCACCACCCATTGTGATGACACACCCATCACTAGCGTTACCAAGCAGCAGCTCCTGCTATAGCCATTTGGACAGCGCCCCCACCGTTGCAGCAGGCAGTCACGAGCTCCGCCTCCGCTTTCCATGGTTAAGGATCTTCGTAAACGGTGAAAGACACAGTGACAGAGCATGTGCCCCGGCCTGGGCGTGGCCTATACACAAAACGAAGGTATTAACGAACTACTGTGCATACACTCTCAATGTATAACGTTGTATATAGCTCTCTCTTAATGCACGGTTAGCCTGGCCAGACCCTCTCCCCAAATCCCTGTGCATCCATGATGTCCCTCTTTCTTCCTCTGATCCTCTCCCTCTTTCCTTGATGCCCCTCCTCCCCTCAATACCCTTCTTCTCCTCTTAACCCCTCTTTCCTCACCCTAAGCCCACTGTCCTACTTTGAACCGCCTTTTCCTCCCCAATGGCCGCCCCTCTCCTCCTTTAAACCCCCTCTTTCCTTCCCCAGTGCCCCTCTCTCTTCCCCTGATGCCCCCGCACCAGGGCAAGTGGGGCAGGGGCAGGTACCTCACCAGGGCAGGCACCCCCCCCAGGCAGATCCGGCAGGGGCAGGTACCTCACTGGGGTAGATCCGGCAGGGGCAGGTACTTCACCGGGGCAAATCAGGTGTTTTTTCGTCTCTCAGACCTCAGGTTGACTTTCTCCGGCTGCCATTTTTCCAATGGCTGAAAGCAGTGCCAGTTACATCACAAGGGCACCACCCATTGTGATGACACACCCATCACTAGCGTTACCAAGCAGCAGCTCCTGCTATAGCCATTTGGACAGCGCCCCCACCGTTGCAGCAGGCAGTCACGAGCTCCGCCTCCGCTTTCCATGGTTAAGGATCTTCGTAAACGGTGAAAGACACAGTGACAGAGCATACGCAGTGTGCCCCGGCCTGGGCGTGGCCTATACACAAAACAAAGGTATTAACGAACTACTGTGCATACACTCTCAATGTATCACATTGTATATAGCTCTCTCTCAATCCACGGTTAGTCTGGCCAGACCCTCTCCCCAAATCCCTGTGCACCCCTTCACCATCGTGATGTCTCTATTTCTTCCTCTCCCTCTTTCCCTGATGCCCCTCTCTCCTCCCCCCAATACCCTTCTTCTCCTCTTAACCCCCTCTTTCCTCCCCCCTAAGCCCACTGTCCTACTTTGAACCCTCTTTTCCTCCCCCCAATGGCCACTCTCTCTTCCCCTGATGCCCCCTCTCTTCTCCCCTGATGCCCCTCTTTTCTAGGAGGTCAGAATGTTTGCTGGGTATGAGGGTATCGCAGTGTTCTACAGCCCTAAAAGCCCCGATAATGTGTATAGAAACGGCAGGAAATTACTTTATACTTCAAACAATCTAAATAAAACAAAAATTATATGAAATATTATGTGGATGGGTGTGATCAGGAGCAGATATACATACAATATATAACACAACACCCTATATACACAATATAACACCCTATACATACACATATACACGCTGTAACACCCTATAGACACATGTACACGCTGTTACACCCTATATACCCGCTATAACGCCTGTGACAAACCCTGTAGCATGAGGGCCATAAATGCCACAGGGGTCTTAAGCACAGTCCTCTAGGGCAATAAGTCAGGAACACCAGCCTGTAGCAAAACCGGTGCTTTACTTCTTAACTGCTCAAACCCCAAAACCAAATTGTAAAAAGAAAAACCTAGCTCCCAATTTGAGCCTTCTCTAACTACACTATGCTGTCCCAGACTGGCCAGCCTAAACACCCGCTAACAAGTGATGGGAAATTTGGATCAGTAAAGTGAATCGGATCATTTCGAGTTGTTCATTGAAATGATCCGTTTCATGATCCGTTTCTCCGGATCACTCACAGGAGTTACTATTTCCCAGTCCCTCCCTTCAGTCACACTGACAATTGTCCCCGCCCCTTTCATTAGAGTCTATGAATCCTCCTGCCTGCCTACTCTGGTGATGTCACGCAAGGCAGAGAGTCGTTCAGAGAATCCTTCAGAGATTCGAATCCTTCAGAGAATGATTCAGAGAATCTCACTGACACCATATGTTTAGAAATAAATACAGGATTAATCTTCACTGCCCCCAGGATTTAGATTCCCCTTAGTTTGCCCCCCTTTACCTCTAACTGCACCTTAAGTTAACTTTATTTAATTAATTAAATTAACCCTCAGTCTTCAGCATTAAATTAACCCTAAAGACTCCATTAACCTTAACTGCCCCTAAATTAACCCTAAAGACCCCATTAACATAACTGCCCCTAAATTAACTCTAAACACCCCATCAACCATAACTGCCCCTAAATTAACCCTAAACACCCCATCAACCACAACTGCCCCTATATTAACACTTAAGACCCCATCAACCATACCAATTTATTATGTAATTTATCTGGAGTACATGCAATTAATTTGGGGGCCGTTATGGCTAATGGGGTGTTTAGGGTTAATTTTAGGGGCAGTTATGGTTGATGGGGGGTTTAGGGTTAATTTAGGGGCATTTATGGTTGATGGGGTTGTTAGGGTTAATTTAGGGGAAGTTATGGTTGATGGGGTCGTTAGTGTTAATTTAGGGGCAGTTATGGTTAATGGGGTCTTTAGGGTTAATTTCATGCTGAGGAGTGAGGGTTAATTTAATTTGATAAAGTTAACTTAAGGTGCCGTTAGAAGTAAAGGGGGGCAAACTAAGGGAAGTCTAAATCCTGGGGGGGCAGTGAAGATTATTAATGTATTTATAACATTATTGTGTCAGTGAGATTCTCTGAAGGATTCAAATCTCTGAAGGATTCAAATCTCTGAATGACTCACTGAATCTATGAGTCATAGTTCCTCTGTGAATTAATGAGCTGTAACCTGATCCCAGAGTCTGTGTCTGAGTGCTGTGCAGATGACTCTAGGATCAGGTTACAACTGCATGATTCACAGACTGAACTGTTACAAATGACTTGTTCAGTCTACTGAACCGATTCACCCGGATCACTGAAAAGAATTGGATCAAAAGAACGATTCGTTCATGATCCGGACATCACTACCGCTAACTTGATCTCCCCACCAGACCCAGCTAAGCCAGGCTCTGGAAAACCTCCTCCAGACAGCACACAGGTCAAGGCAGGTATTGCCTCACTTGGCTCAGGGATGATCTTCTTCAGGGCCTCTCCTTGCCCTGGGAGTATAGGGAAACTTCCTCTTTCCCCAACAGTCTCCCTGATTATCAGGCTCCAGGGGTTTTTAATGCCCAGCACCTGTACCTGATGCCGACCCCACAGGAATCCCAGACCAGATCCAGCAGACTTCTAGCTTCCTGGAAAAGCCAGCATGGATTTTCCTCAGAATAGGGGAACGGAGCATTGGCCCACCCTGCTCTCCAATTGCTTCACCCCAGGAACCCATATTTACAATCTGGATAGCACCTGTACCCAAATGCCAAACTAAGCATCTCCCTGGGGTTTACACTAAGGGCCACACACCCTACACACACATATACACAATGTAACACCCTATAAACACATATACATACACACACATGCTTTTTAAACACTTTACAAATACATACACACACTGTAACACCTTACACATATGTACACACTTTAACACCATATACACACGTACATACAAACACGCACACATACACATTCTCTCTAAACACTCAACACATACATACATACACTGCAATACCTAAAACATACACATAGATACATACACACACATATACCGACATGCATGCACACAACACACCCTCTCTAAACACTATACACATACATACATACACTTAACTGTGTGTAAAAAAAAGTTGTAATATTTCTGTTAATCTCTGTGGTTCTCATTTGATCTATACCTGTGATGCGGGGCTTGCACATGTTATTCAGTTGATCTCTATGTTCCCATGTGGTTCTCATTTGATCTAAACATGTGATGCAGGGTTTGCACATGTTATTCTGTTGATCTCTATGTTTCCATGTGATTCTCATTTGATCTATACCTGTAATGCGGGATTTGCACGTTTTATTCAGTTGATCTCTGTGTTTCCATGTGGTTCTCATTTGAGCTATACCTGTGATGCGGGGCTTGCACGTGTTTTTCAGTTGATCTCCCATGTTTCCATGTGGTTCTCATTTGATCTATACATGTGATCCGGGGTTTGCACATGTTTTTCAGTTGGTCTGTATGTTTTCTATTTTGTGTGAACAATACATAAAAATTTTTTAAATGGTCCCCAAACCAGTTCAGTCTCTGACCAATCAGCAGCACTCGCGATATATAAATGGAGCATTGCGTTCATTGAGAACATGAGGCATCCATTTAAAAAAAACAAACAAGGAATTCTCTCTTGATCGAGCAAGACTTGGGGGAACTTGAATGGTGGTTCCCAAGGACTGCCTTGGGTGAGAGGCATTCCCCTGCACCGTTCACAGCAATCCAGCCTGCTACTGCATAATTTTTATTTATTTTTTATTTTTTTTAATATTGTTTTTATAATTTTATTAATAATATATTTAGTTTTAACTTTATGGAGGCTGCTGATCGGTCTCATGAAGTTTGATGCTTTTTCATCAAACATCATGAAGGTTTTAACAGATGAAAACTACTGTAGGGCAGTACACCATGATACTTGCACATCTCCAAAACCATTATAGTGTTTGTTTATGAGACATTTGTACTTTATGACTTGCCAAAGTTTTTTGCATATTTTAAGCTAAAAAATGTTTTTGGACTGGTGAAATACAGCTTAGAAAAATATTTTGAACAATAACGGGTTACTAGAAATATTATAAAATTAACTATGGTTTAGTAAATCATTTTGAAAATTTTTAGCTCTAATATTTATTGGATAGCTACACATGTATTTGCCTGTTTATTATTTACTGTGAAGATGATTTATGTGTTTTAACCCCTTAAAGACGACTGTTTCTTACTTGTACTACATTTTGGATCTTAACGTTTTTCAGTGTTGCTGTAATTTTCTTCTTTCTCATTTTGTGCACCCACACACATTATGTATTGGGTTTTTTTCAGGACAAACATATAAAAATAAAATATAAAATATAAAATATGGTGATTTTTTTGTTAAAAATGACTTTTTCTCAATTTTTAACCCCTTAAAGACCGGGCTCAATTTTTCCTTTTTGTACCCTGTGAGACCGAGGCTGTTCTAACACTTTTGCGGTGGTTGTGTTCAGCTGTAATTTTCTCCTCACCCATTTAGTGTACCCACACATGTTATATATTGTTTTTTTCAGCGAAAGATGGGCTTTCTTCTACCATATGTTTTGATCATATCATCTTATTTACTATAGAAAAAATAATTAAACATGGTGAAAATTTGAAAAAAAACCCCACCTTTTATGACTTTTCTTTGAAAAATATTTTACTCACCTACAAAAGGAAGTAAAAAAACTAGCTAAATAGATTCTACTATTTGTCCTGAGTTTAGAAATACCCAATGTTTTTATGTTTTTTGCTGTTTTTTGTAAGTTATTGGGCAATAAGTACAAGTAGCGTTTTATGCTGGTATTTTAACCCTTTTATGCATGAGATTCTACCACCTGCCTTTGCCAAAATTTAATTTTGTATTTTTTTCCACACAAATTGTACTTCAGGAATGAATTCATAGCTCTTGGTATGCGTCACTATCAAACAACCCCCCAATGTGTGTTCAGTAACATCTCCCAAGTGCAGTGATACCCCACATGCATGGGTTTGTCGGGTTGTTTGAGATTTAAAATCCCACATTTGGGAAGTGCGCTTTTTTTCTCTATTTTGGTCAGTCTGTACCTATGCCCTATCTTTGAGCTCGGCCACTCCAATTTAACCCATCAAGCCATTTTTTATTAAATTAGACACCCCTTGGGTATTTGAAGTGCTTTTATTTTAACTCTTTCTATGTTGAGATTTTTTTAGAAATGTATTTATTTATTTTTTAATTTATTTATTTATTTTACACATTTTGCTGGTACTGGATGGTTCCTCTGGTGACATCACTGCATAATTATTTTTAAATGTTAGCACACTTTTTTTTTTTAGCATTTTTTTTCCATAATTTTTTTTTTTTATATTTTACTAATCACATTGTGATTAGAAAGCTGGGCTCCATTGACTTGCATGGTTGAATGCAGTACCTGGAGACCATCTAGCGAACCTTTTCAACTTGATTGTTTTTTTTACAGGGCGGCCGCCATTTAGCGGATGGCGAAGATCACTTGCAGCTGCGGTCACAGCCCGTCCTGGGGTAAGTGTTTGGTGTCGCTGAATGCCTCCAGATCGAGGCATTCCAGCGACACCATTGAAGTTTAGGAGGTGATCGTTGATCGCCTCCTAAACTCTTTTTAAACGGGCATCCGCCGCCATACAATGTATGGCGGATGTTGACGCCCTGGGGAGAGGCCAGACATGGCCCCTGATGCCGATCTCGGCATTACTGAATGCCTCGGCATTAATTAAATAAGCTTAGAAAGTTATCATCGATCACTTTCTTCACTTAAATGGCGTTTTAAGCGAAGAAAGTGATCGTTGATAACTTTCTAAGCTTATTTAATTTTTTGACGGTTCAGGACCGTCAAAGGTCGTTAAGTGACCGTTTTTCCGTGACGGTCCTGAACCAGCAAAGGTCATTAAGGGGTTAAAAAAAATATTTTGCTCATCTGCAAAAACTAATGAAAAACCTGCTAAATGGATTCTACTATTTGTCCTGAGTTTAGAAATACCCAATGTTTTTATGTTTTTTTGCTTTTTTCTGCACGTTATTGGGCAATATATACCACTAGCGTTTTGCTATTTCAAAACCATTTTTTCCCCAAAGCTGGTCATTCTGCCCCATGTGCTATTTCAGATATCTTTGCAGCCGGCCAATGAAATTTACCCCATTAAACCATATATTTTTAAAAACTAGACACCCTGAGGTATTTGAAATGCTGGTATTTTAACCCTTTCCATGCACTAATTTTACATGCAATAATTTTTAAACATTTCTTTACATTTTTTTTTCTTTAACTAATCGCACTGATCAGTGAGCTGGGCTCCATTGACCTTGCATGGTTGAATGCAGTACCTGCATTCAACCTGCAGGAGGAGCTTGAGACTTCTCAAGAGGGTCTGGAAACTCATTCATTTTTCTATTGTTGTGAGTGGGGGCAACGTCATTTACATGATGGCGCTTGTGGTTGCTCTTCGGAGCAATCACAAGGCTATCGAGGTGGGGGGGTTGTGTTGCTACATGCCTCGATATCTAGGCATGTCACCAGAATCAGGAATCAGCACTCTTGATAAAGACCTCATTGTGAGGTCGAAACGTTGTTGTCCGTTTCCTTCAATAAATCTGTCTGATGGAACCCTTGAGTGCCTGGAGCCTTTTTCTATTTCGATATCTAGGCATGTCAGCAACACCATTTATGCTTTGGAAGCGATTCCGATTGCTTCCTAAGTTGTTTTAGCCTGCCCCTGCCGCGATCTTTGATGACCGGTGCGGCGGCGGCGGCCATTTTTCTTGTGGGGAGGGCTTTAGAATTTAGAAAATACAATATAGTACAAAGAGGAGAAAAGGACAGGAAGATGTGTTGCAATAAATATAGTCGGGATCAGGAGTAAACACTGAACAGGACATTAGAGGAGGGCAGAGCATAAATGAAAAGACATAATGGTTTCAAAGCTGGAAGGGAAGAAATTTGACGTGGGACAGAGAGAAGGGTAGAGGAGGAAGGTCTACACAGGACAAAAATAATTATGGAGTTTAGAAACCAGAATGCAGAAAGAGAATGAAATGAAGACAAGACGTGTCGCAGTAAAGATCGTTGGGGTCAGAAGGAAAGACTGAACAGGAAGAAAAGACTGAACAGGAAACAGGAGAAAAACTGGCTGAGTAGACCCGCAAATATCGGGTATGACAGAACAAAATCAGCAGGGAGAAAACAAGGTCAGGCAAGCCGGGTAAATGTTCAGAGAATCAGATGTTCATGGAGCCAAATAAGGAATCAAACACTAGGTGAAACAAGCTGGGTTAAAAGTCCAACAAAATAACAATGGAGCAAGAACAAGGTATACACCAACCAAGGGTAACTGTCTAGAAATGGATAGGGTTTAAATACTGGACTTCTGAGGTTAGCTGAGGTAAAAGCGGCAAGTATTGGCAGCCTCCTGGCTTCAGTGACGTCACAGATGCGACCCGCAAGCTCCCGTGATCAGATGACCACGCTTCGCATGCTGCTGTGATGATGTGGCCGCGCCCCACAAACCATTTGCTTCTACTCTCCAGCTGGGTAGGAGGCAGTCTGACGACGTCGGACGTTGTTCCTGCGCAGGTAAGTCCATGCAGGCCTCAAGCCTAGGAAAGGAAAAGATTTCAACAAGGGACAGAGAGAAGAGGGTAGAGGAGGGAGGCCTACACAGGACAAAAGAATCATGGAGTTTGGAAACCACAATGCAGAAAGACAATTGAAGTTAAATGAAGATGAGAAGACATGTCACAGTAAAGATCTTTAGGTTCAGGAGGACAGACTGAACAGGACATCCAGACAGAGAAGGACAGAGTATAAATAAAAACCCATAATGGGTTCAAACGTGCAAAAGTAAAAAAGTTCAACGAGGGACAGAGAGAAGAGTGTAGAGGAGGGTGGACAGTGCATAGATGAAAAACCATAATGGGTTCAAGCCTGGGAAGGGAAGAACTTCGACGTGGGACAGAGAAAAGAGGGTAGAGGAGGGAGGTCTACGTGGGACAAAATGAAACATGGAGTTTGGAAACCACAATGCAGTAGAAGAATGAAATGAAGACAAGAAGACGTGTCGCAGTAAATATCTTAAGGTTAATGAGGAAAGACTGAACAGGATATTCAGACATTTGAGGAGGACAAAGCATAAATGAAGGACAAAAATGGTTTCAAACGTGTAAAAGGAAAACAGATTAATGAGGGACAGAGAGATGAGTGTAGAGGAGGGAAGACAGTGCATAGATGAAAAACCGTAATGGGTTGGCGCCTGGGAAGGGAAGAACTTCGACGTGGGACAGAGAAAACAGGGTAGAGGAGGGAGGTCTACGTGGGACAAAAAGAATCATCGAGTTTAAAAACTACAATGTAGTAAAAGAATGAAATGAAGACAAGAAGACAAATCACAGTAAAGATCATCGGGTTCAGGAGAAAGACTGAACAGGACTACCAGACGCTAAAGGAGGACAGAGCATAAACGAAAAACCATAATGGGTTCAAGCCTGGGAAGGGAAGAAATTCAGCGTGGGACAGAGAAATGAGGATAGAGGAGGGAGGTCTACGTGGGACAAAAAGAATCTACAATATAGTACAAGAATGAAATGAAGACAGGAAGACATATCACAGTAAAGATCATCGGGTTCAGGAAAAGACTGAACAGGACATACAGACACTAATGGAGGACAGAGCGTAAATGAAAAACCATAATGGGTTCAAACGTGGAAAAGGAAAACAGTTTAACGAGGGACAGAGAGATGAGTGTAGAGGAGGGAGGACAGTGCATACATGAAAAACCATAATGGTTTCAAGCCTGGGAAGGAAGAACTTTGACGTGGGACAGAAAAAAGAGGGTAGAGGAGGGAGGTCTACGTGGGACAAAAAGAATCATCGAGTTTAAAAACTACAATGTAGTAAAAAAATGAAATGAAGACAAGAAGACAAATCACAGTAAAGATCATCGGGTTCAGGAGAAAGACTGAACGGGACTACCAGACGCTAAAGGAGGACAGAGCATAAACGAAAAACCATAATGGGTTCAAGCCTGGGAAGGAAGAACTTCGACGTGGGACAGAAAAAAAGAGGGTAGAGGAGGGAGGTCTACGTGGGACAAAAAGAATCATTGAGTTTAAAAACTACAATGTAGTAAAAGAATGAAATGAAGACAAGAAGACAAATCACAGTAAAGATCATCGGGTTCAGGAGAAAGACTGAACAGGACTACCAGACGCTAAAGGAGGACAGAGCATAAACGAAAGACCATAATGGGTTCAAACGTGGAAAAGGAAAACAGTTTAACGAGGGAAAGAGAGATGAGTGTAGAAGAGGGAGGACAGTGCATAGATGAAAAACCATAATGGGGTCAAGCCTGGGAAGGGAAGAAATTCGGCGTGGGACAGAGAAAAGAGGATAGAGGAGGGAGGTCTACGTGGGACAAAAAGAATCATCGAGTTTAAAAACTACAATGTAGTAAAAGAATGAAATGAAGACAAGAAGACAAATCACAGTAAAGATCATCGGGTTCAGGAGAAAGACTGAACAGGACTACCAGACGCTAAAGGAGGACAGAGCATAAACGAAAAACCATAATGGGTTCAAACGTGGAAAAGGAAAACAGTTTAACGAGGGAAAGAGAGATGAGTGTAGAAGAGGGAGGACAGTGCATAGATGAAAAACCATAATGGGGTCAAGCCTGGGAAGGGAAGAAATTCGGCGTGGGACAGAGAAAAGAGGATAGAGGAGGGAGGTCTACGTGGGACAA
This sequence comes from Spea hammondii, assembly GCA_029215755.1. NCBI lineage: Eukaryota > Metazoa > Chordata > Amphibia > Anura > Pelobatidae > Spea > Spea hammondii. The sequence goes on from JARDYJ010000124.1 coordinate 62,323, forward strand.
AAAGAATCTACAATGTAGTACAAGAATGAAATGAAGACAGGAAGACATATCACAGTAAAGATCATCGGGTTCAGGAAAAGACTGAACAGGACATACAGACACTAAAGGAGGACAAAGCGTAAATGAAAAACCATAATGGGTTCAAACGTGGAAAAGGAAAACAGTTTAACGAGGGACAGAGAGATGAGTGTAGAGGAGGGAGGACAGTGCATACATGAAAAACCATAATGGGTTCAAGCCTGGGAAAGAAGAACTTCGACGTGGGACAGAAAGAAGAGGGTAGAGGAGGGAGGTCTACGTGGGACAAAATGAAACATGGAGTTTGGAAACCACAATGCAGTAGAAGAATGAAATGAAGACAAGAAGACGTGTCTTAGTAAATATCTTCAGGTTAAGGAGGAAAGACTGAACAGGATATTCAGACATTTGAGGAGGACAAAGCATAAATGAAGGACCAAAATGGTTTCAAACGTGTAAAAGGAATACAGATTAACGAGGGATAGAGAGATAAGTGTAGAGGAGGGAGAACAGTGCATAGATGAAAAACCGTAATGGATTGGAGCCTGGGAAGGGAAGAACTTCGACGTGGGACAGAGAAAAGTGGGTAGAGGAGGGAGGTCTACGTGGGACAAAAAGAATCATCGAGTTTAAAAACTACAATGTAGTAAAAGAATGAAATGAAGACAAGAAGACAAATCACAGTAAAGATCATCGGGTTCAGGAGAAAGACTGAACAGGACTACCAGACGCTAAAGGAGGACAGAGCATAAACAAAAAACCATAATGGGTTCAAATGTGGAAAAGGAAAACAGTTTAACGAGGGAAAGAGAGATGAGTGTAGAGGAGGGAGGAAAGTGCATAGATGAAAAACCATAATGGGTTCAAGCCTGGGAAGGGAAGAAATTCAGCGTGGGACAGAGAAATGAGGATAGAGGAGGGAGGTCTACGTGGGACAAAAAGAATCTACAATATAGTACAAGCATGAAATAAAGACAGGAAGACATATCACAGTAAAGATCATCGGGTTCAGGAAAAGACTGAACAGGACATACAGACACTAATGGAGGACAGAGCGTAAATGAAAAACCATAATGGGTTCAAACGTGGAAAAGGAAAACAGTTTAACGAGGGACAGAGAGATGAGTGTAGAGGAGGGAGGACAGTGCATACATGAAAAACCATAATGGGTTCAAGCCTGGGAAGGAAGAACTTCGACGTGGGACAGAAAAAAGAGGGTAGAGGAGGGAGGTCTACGTGGGACAAAAAGAATCATCGAGTTTAAAAACTACAATGTAGTAAAAAAATGAAATGAAGACAAGAAGACAAATCACAGTAAAGATCATCGGGTTCAGGAGAAAGACTGAACGGGACTACCAGACGCTAAAGGAGGACACAGCATAAACGAAAAACCATAATGGGTTCAAGCCTGGAAAGGGAAGAAATTCGGCGTGGGACAGAGAAAAGAGGATAGAGGAGGGAGGTCTACGTGGGACAAAAAGAATCTACAATGTACTACAAGAATGAAATGAAGACAGGAAGACATATCACAGTAAAGATCATCGGGTTCAGGAAAAGAATGAACAGGACATACAGACACTAAAGGAGGACAGAGCGTAAATGAAAAACCATAATGGGTTCAAACGTGGAAAAGGAAAACAATTTAACGAGGGACAGAGAGATGAGTGTAGAGGAGGGAGGACAGTGCATACATGAAAAACCATAATGGGTTCAAGCCTGGGAAGGAAGAACTTCGACGTGGGACAGAAAGAAGAGGGTAGAGGAGGGAGGTCTACGTGGGACAAAATGAAACATGGAGTTTGGAAACCACAATGCAGTAGAAGAATGAAATGAAGACAAGAAGACGTGTCTTAGTAAATATCTTCAGGTTAAGGAGGAAAGACTGAACAGGATATTCAGACATTTGAGGAGGACAAAGCATAAATGAAGGACCAAAATGGTTTCAAACGTGTAAAAGGAATACAGATTAACGAGGGACAGAGAGATGAGTGTAGAGGAGGGAGAACAGTGCATAGATGAAAAACCATAATGGATTGGAGCCTGGGAAGGGAAGAACTTCGACGTGGGACAGAGAAAAGAGGGTAGAGGAGGGAGGTCTACGTGGGACAAAAAGAATCATCGAGTTTAAAAACTACAATGTAGTAAAAGAATGAAATGAAGACAAGAAGACAAATCACAGTAAAGATCATCGGGTTCAGGAGAAAGACTGAACAGGACTACCAGACGCTAAAGGAGGACAGAGCGTAAACGAAAAACCATAATGGGTTCAAGCCTGGGAAGGGAAGAAATTTGGCGTGGGACATAGAAAAGAGGATAGAGGAGGGCGGTCTACGTGGGACAAAAAGAATCTACAATGTAGTACAAGAATGAAATGAAGACAGGAAGACATATCACAGTAAAGATCATCGGGTTCATGAGAAAAGACTGAACAGCACATGCAGACACTAAAGGAGGACAGAGCGTAAATGAAAAACCATAATGGATTCAAACGTGGAAAAGGAAAACAGTTTAACGAGGGACAGAGAGATGAGTGTAGAGGAGGGAGGACAGTGCATTGATGAAAAACCATAATGGGTTCAAGCCTGGGAAGGGAAGAACTTCGACGTGGGACAGAGAAAAGAGGGTAGAGGAGGGAGGTCTACGCGGGACAAAATGAAACATGGAGTTTGGAAACCACAATGCAGTACAAGAATGAAATGAAGACAAGAAGACGTGTCGCAGTTAAGATCTTCAGGTCCAGGAGGAAAGACTGAACAGGAAATTCAGACATTTGAGGAGGACAGAGCATAAATGAAAAGCCATAATGGGTTCAAGCCTAGGAAGGGAAGAACTTCTACTTGGGACAGAGAAAAGAGGGTAGAGGAGGGAGGTCTACGCGGGACATAAAGAATCGCGGAGTTTAGAAACTACAATGTAGTACAAGAATGAAGTGAAGACAAGAAGTCGTGTTCCAATAAAGATCTTCAGATTGAGGAGGAAATACTGAATAGGATATCCAGACACTAGAGCAGGCCATAGCATAAATGAAAACCCATATTGGGTTCAAGACTGACAAAGGAAGAAATTCGACTTGGGCCAGATAGAAGAGGGTAGAGGATGGAAGTCTACGCGGGACAAAAAGAACCATGGAGTTTAGAAATCACAATGCAGTAGAAGAACAAAATGAAGACAGGTCGCAGTAAAGATAGAAAGGATCAAGAGGAAAGACTGAAAAGGACATCCAGACATTAAAGGAAGACAGAGCATACATAGAAAACCATAATGGGTACAAGCATGGAAAAAGAAAAAAGTTTCATGAGGGACCAGTAGCGTACCTAGCAGGGGGGGTGTGGGGGAGCAGTCCGCACTGGGTGCCGCTCATCAGAGGGGTGCCACCATGCCTGCACCCCTCCAGAGACGAATAGTAATGTCCGTCTCTAGAGGAGCAGGCTGGTTTGGGGAGATCTGCATTATTGTCAATGTCTGACTCAATGTATAGTGATAGGGATTACGCTGTACCACCGTCATATTTGCCTCAGTATATAATAATAGCGGTTATGCAGTACCACCGTCAATATTTGCCTCAGTATATAATGATAGCAGTAATGCTGTACCACCGTTAATGTTTGCCTCAGTATATAATGATAGCAGTTATGCTGTACCACCGTCAATGTCTGCCTCAGTATATAGTGATAGGTGTTATGCTGTACCCCCGTCAATGTCTGCTTCAGTATATAATGATAACAGTTATGTTGTACCCCCATCAATGTTTGCCTAATGATAGAAACTATGCAGTTTTAAAGTGTGTGTGTGTGGGGGGGGCACATACAGGGTTCACCCCAGGTGCCAAATACTCTAGGTATGCCCCTGTGAGGGACAGAGAGAAGGAGGTAGAGGAGGGAGGCCTACATGGGACAAAATAATATAGAATTTAGAAACTAGAATGTAGTAAAAGGAGGGGAAGAATGCAGAAAGAAAAGTCACAGTAAAGATAGTCAGGATCAGGAGGAAAGACTCAATAGGACATCCAGACATTAGAGGAGGACAGAGCATAAATGAAAAGCCATAATGGGTTCAAAGCCTGGAAAAGGAAAAAAGTTTGACGAGGGACAGAGAGAAGAGGGTAGAGGAAGGAGGCCTACGTGGGACAAAAAAAAAACTACGGAATTTACAAACTACTATGTAGTGCATGAAGGAGAGGAAGAAGTGTTGCAGTAAAGATAGTCAGAATGAGGAAGAAAGAGTGAACAGGACATCCAGACATTAGAGGAGGACAGATCATATTTGAAAAACCATAATGAGTTTGTAACGGTTAGATGAGAGGATCCCAGGGACAGAGACTGGCACAGCAGGACACAGGAGAAAAGCTGGCTGAGTAGCCCAGTAAATATTGCGTACGACAACTGAGCAGGGTAGGGGGCAGCCGACGACGTGGAACCTGGTTCCTGGGCAGGTAAGTCCTTACAAGGTTCACACCTGTGAAAGGAAAGAACTTTGACGTGCGACAGGGAGAAAAGGATAGAGGAGGGAGGTCTTCGCGGGACAAAAAGAATCATGGAGTTTGGAAACCACAATGCAGTAGAAGAAGGAAATGAAGACAGGAAGACGTGTCGCAGTAAAGATCATCAGTTTCAGGAGGAAAGAGTGAACAGGACATCCAGACATTTGAGGAGAACAAAGCATAAAGGAAAAGCCGTAAAGGGTTCAAGCCTGGCAAGGGAAGAACTTCAACGTGGGACAGAGAAAAGAGGGTAGAGGAGGGAGGTCTACGAGGGACAAAAAGAATCATCGAGTTTAAAAACTACAATGTAGTAAAAGAATGAAATGAAGACAGGAAGACATATCACAGTAAAGATCATTGGGTTCAGGAAAAGACTGAACAGGACATACAGACACTAAAGGAGGACAGAGCGTAAATGAAAAACCATAATGGGTTCAAACGTGGAAAAGGAAAACAGTTTAACGAGGGACAGAGAGATGAGTGTAGAGGAGGGAGTTCAGTGCATACATGAAAAACCCTAATGGGTTCAAGCCTGGGAAGCAAGAACTTCGACGTGGGACAGAAAGAAGAGGGTAGAGGAGGGAGGTCTACGTGGGACAAAATGAAACATGGAGTTTGGAAACCACAATGCAGTAGAAGAATGAAATGAAGACAAGAAGACGTGTCTTAGTAAATATCTTCAGGTTAAGGAGGAAAGACTGAACAGGATATTTAGACATTTGAGGAGGACAAAGCATAAATGAAGGACCAAAATGGTTTCAAACGTGTAAAAGGAATACAGATTAACGAGGGACAGAGAGATGAGTGTAGAGGAGGGAGAACAGTGCATAGATGAAAAACCGTAATGGATTGGAGCCTGGGAAGGGAAGAACTTCGACGTGGGACAGAAAAAAGGGGGTAGAGGAGGGAGGTCTACGTGGGACAAAAAGAATCATCGAGTTTAAAAACTACAATGTAGTAAAAGAATGAAATGAAGACAAGAAGACAAATCACAGTAAAGATCATCGGGTTCAGGAGAAAGACTGAACAGGACTACCAGACGCTAAAGGAGGACAGAGCATAAACGAAAAACCATAATGGGTTCAAATGTGGAAAAGGAAAACAGTTTAACGAGGGAAAGAGAGATGAGTGTAGAGGAGGGAGGACAGTGCATAGATGAAAAACCATAATGGGTTCAAGCCTGGGAAGGGAAGAAATTCAGCGTGGGACAGAGAAATGAGGATAGAGGAGGGAGGTCTACGTGGGACAAAAAGAATCTACAATATAGTACAAGAATGAAATGAAGACAGGAAGACATATCACAGTAAAGATCATCGGGTTCAGGAAAAGACTGAACAGGACATACAGACACTAATGGAGGACAGAGCGTAAATGAAAAACCATAATGGGTTCAAACGTGGAAAAGGAAAACAGTTTAACGAGGGACAGAGAGATGAGTGTAGAGGAGGGAGGACAGTGCATACATGAAAAACCATAATGGGTTCAAGCCTGGGAAGGAAGAACTTCGACGTGGGACAGAAAAAAGAGGGTAGAGGAGGGAGGTCTACGCGGGACAAAAAGAATCATCGAGTTTAAAAACTACAATGTAGTAAAAAAATGAAATGAAGACAAGAAGACAAATCACAGTAAAGATCATCGGGTTCAGGAGAAAGACTGAACGGGACTACCAGACGCTAAAGAAGGACAGAGCATAAACGAAAAACCATAATGGGTTCAAGCCTGGAAAGGGAAGAAATTCGGCGTGGGACAGAGAAAAGAGGATAGAGGAGGGAGGTCTACGTGGGACAAAAAGAATCTACAATGTACTACAAGAATGAAATGAAGACAGGAAGACATATCACAGTAAAGATCATCGGGTTCAGGAAAAGACTGAACAGGACATACAGACACTAAAGGAGGACAGAGCGTAAATGAAAAACCATAATGGGTTCAAACGTGGAAAAGGAAAACAATTTAACGAGGGACAGAGAGATGAGTGTAGAGGAGGGAGGACAGTGCATACATGAAAAACCATAATGGGTTCAAGCCTGGGAAGGAAGAACTTCGACGTGGGACAGAAAAAAAGAGGGTAGAGGAGGGAGGTCTACGTGGGACAAAATGAAACATGGAGTTTGGAAACCACAATGCAGTAGAAGAATGAAATGAAGACAAGAAGACGTGTCTTAGTAAATATCTTCAGGTTAAGGAGGAAAGACTGAACAGGATATTCAGACATTTGAGGAGGACAAAGCATAAATGAAGGACCAAAATGGTTTCAAACGTGTAAACGGAATACAGATTAACGAGAGACAGAGAGATGAGTGTAGAGGAGGGAGAACAGTGCATAGATGAAAAACCGTAATGGATTGGAGCCTGGGAAGGGAAGAACTTCGACGTGGGACAGAGAAAAGTGGGTAGAGGAGGGAGGTCTACGTGGGACAAAAAGAATCATCGAGTTTAAAAACTACAATGTAGTAAAAGAATGAAATGAAGACAAGAAGACAAATCACAGTAAAGATCATAGGGTTCAGGAGAAAGACTGAACAGGACTACCAGACGCTAAAGGAGGACAGAGCATAAACGAAAAACCATAATGGGTTCAAATGTGGAAAAGGAAAACAGTTTAACGAGGGAAAGAGAGATGAGTGTAGAAGAGGGAGGACAGTGCATAGATGAAAAACCATAATGGGTTCAAGCCTGGGAAGGGAAGAAATTCGGCGTGGGACAGAGAAAAGAGGATAGAGGAGGGAGGTCTACGTGGGACAAAAGGAATCTACAATGTAGTACAAGAATGAAATGAAGACAGGAAGACATATCACAGTAAAGATCATTGGGTTCAGGAAAGGACTGAACAGGACATACAGACACTAAAGGAGGACAGAGCGTAAATGAAAAACCATAATGGGTTCAAACGTGGAAAAGGAAAACAGTTTAACGAGGGACAGAGAGATGAGTGTAGAGGAGGGAGGACAGTGCATACATGAAAAACCATAATGGGTTCAAGCCTGGGAAGGAAGAACTTCGACGTGGGACAGAAAAAGAGGGTAGAGGAGGGAGGTCTACGTGGGACAAAATGAAACATGGAGTTTGGAATCCACAATGCAGTAGAATAATGAAATGAAGACATGAAGATGTGTCGCAGTAAATATCTTAAGGTTAAGGAGGAAAGACTGAACAGGATATTCAGACATTTGAGGAGGAGAAAGCATAAATGAAGGACCAAAATGGTTTCAAACGTGTAAAAGGAATACAGATTAACGAGGGACAGAGAGATGAGTGTAGAGGAGGGAGAACAGTGCATAGATGAAAAACCGTAATGGATTGGAGCCTGGGAAGGGAAGAACTTCAACGTGGGACAGAGAAAAGAGGGTAGAGGAGGGAGGTCTACGTGGGACAAAAAGAATCATCGAGTTTAAAAACTACAATGTAGTAAAAGAATGAAATGAAGACAAGAAGACAAATCACAGTAAAGATCATCGGGTTCAGGAGAAAGACTGAACAGGACTACCAGACGCTAAAGGAGGACAGTGCATAGATGAAAAACCATAATGGGTTCAAGCCTGGGAAGGGAAGAACTTCGACATGGGACAGAGAAAAGAGGGTAGAGGAGGGAGGTCTACGCGTGACAAAATGAAACATGGAGTTTGGAAACCATAATGCAGTACAAGAATGAAATGAAGGCAAGAAGACGTGTCGCAGTTAAGATCTTCAGGTTCAGGAGGAAAGACTGAACAGGAAATTCAGACATTTGAGGAGGACAGAGCATAAATGAAAAGCCATAATGGGTTCAAGCCTAGGAAGGGAAGAACTTTGACGTGGGACAGAGAAAAGAGGGTAGAGGAGGGAGGTCTACGCGGGACATAAAGAATCGCGGAGTTTAGAAACTACAATGTAGTACAAGAATGAAATGAAGACAAGAAGTCGTGTTCCAATAAAGATCTTCAGATTTAGGAGGAAATCCTGAATAGGATATCCAGACACTAGAGCAGGCCATAGCATAAATGAAAAGCCATAATGAGTTCAAGACTGACAAAAGAAGAAATTCGACGTGGGACAGAGAGAAGAGGGTAGAGGAAGGAAGTCTACGCGGGACAAAAAGAAACATGGAGTTTAGAAATCACAATGCAGTAGAAGAATAAAATGAAGACAGGAAGACGTGTCGCAGTAAAGATAGAAAGGATCAAGAGGAAAGACTGAAAAGGACATCCAGACATTAAAGGAAGACAGAGCATAAATAGAAAACCATAATGGGTTCAAGCATGGAAAAGGAAAAAAGTTTGATGAGGGACCAGTAGCGTTCCTAGAGGGGGGTGCCGCTCATCAGAACGGTGCCACCATGCCTGCACCCCTCCAGAGACGGACAGAAATGTCCATCTCTAGAGGAGCAGGCTGGTTTGGGGAGATCTGCATTATTGTCAATGTCTGACTCAATATATAGTGATAGGGATTACGCTGTACCACCGTAATATTTGCCTCAGTATATAATAATAGCGGTTATGCAGTACCACCGTCAATGTTTGCCTCAGTATATAATGATAGCAGTAATGCTGTACCACCGTTAATGTTTGCCTCAGTATATAGTGATAGGTGTTATGTTGTACCCCCGTCAATGTTTGCCTAATGATAGAAACTATGCAGTTTTAAAGTGTGTGTGGGGGGGGCACATACAGGATTCGCCCCAGGTGCCAAATACTCTAGGTATGCCCCTGTGAGGGACAGAGAGAAGGAGGTAGAGGAGGGAGGTCTACATGGGACAAAATAATATAAAATTTAGAAGCTAGAATGTAGTAAAAGGAGGGAAAGAAGACAGGAAGAAAAGTCACAGTAAAGATAGTCAGGATCAGGAGGAAAGACTCAATAGGACATCCAGACATTAGAGGAGGACAGAGCATAAATGAAAAGCCATAATAGGTTCAAAGCCTGGAAAAGAAAACCTTTTGACGAGGTACAGAGAGAAGAGGGTAGAGGAGGGAGGCCTACGTGGGACTAAAAAAAATACGGAATTTACAAACTACTATGTAGTGCATGAAGGAGAGGAAGAAGTGTTGCAGTAAAGATAGTCGGAATGAGGAAGAAAGAGTGAACAGGACATCCAGACATTAGAGGAGGACAGATCATAATTGAAAAACCATAATGATTTTGTAACGGTTAGATGAGAGGATCCCAGGGACAGAGACTGGCACAGCAGGACACAGGAGAAAAGCTGGCTGAGTAGCCCAGTAAATATTGCATACGACAACTGATCAGGGTAGGGGGCAGCCGACGACGTGGAACCTGGTTCCTGGGCAGGTAAGTCCTTACAGGGTTCAAGCCTGTGAAAAGAAAAAACTTTGACGTGGGACAGAGAGAATCATGGAGTTTGGAAACCACAATGCAGTACAAGAATGAAATGAAGACAAGAAGACTTGTCACAGTAAAGATCTTCAGGTTCAGGAGGAAAAGACTGGCTGAGTAGACCAGCAAATGTCTTGTATGACAGAACAAAATGAACAGGAAGAAAACAAGGTTAGACAAGCCGTGTAAATAGTCAGAGAATAGGATGTCCGTGGAGCCAAATCAGGAATCAAACACTAGGTCAAACAAGCTGGGTTAACAATCCATCAAAATAACACTGGAGCAAGAACAACGTATACACCAACCAAGAGTAACTGGCTGGAAATGGATAGGGTTTAAATAGTGGACTTCTGGAGTCATCTGAGGTAAAATCCGGCAAGTATGGCCAGTCTGCTGGCTTCAGTGACATCACAGATGCGACCACAAGCTCCTATGCTTATGTGACTGCACCCCGTGGACCATTCACTTCAGCTCTCCAAAAGAAAAGACTATAATGTGGGACAGAGAGAAGAGGGTAGAGGAGGGAGGCCTATGCGGGACAAAAAGAATCATGGAGTTTGGAAACCACAATACAGAAAGAGATTTAAATGAAGACATGAAGATGTGTTGCAGTAAAGATCTTTAGGTTCAGGAGGAAAGACTGAAAAGAACATCCAAACACTAGAGCAGGGCAGAGTATAAATGAAAAACCATAATGGGTTAAAGCTATATGGTTTAGAAACTACAATGTAGCACATGAAGGAGAAGAAGAGAGGAAGACATGTCGCAGTAAAGATAGTAGGAATGAGGAAGAAAGACTGAACATTAGACTGAATTACTGAATGACTGAATTATTTCAGCTTTAATTCACTATATTCCAGTGAGTCAAAAGTTTACATACACGTTATTAGTATTTGGTGGCATTGCTCTTTAATTGATTAATTGGTAGCCTTCCACAAGCTGCTCACAATACTTATCTATAATTTTTGCCAATTCCTCCTATCAGAACTGTTTTGAGGGCTTCTTTGCTCAGACATGCTTTTTCAGTTCAGTCCACACATTTTCTATGGGATTCAGGTCAGGGCTTTGTAATGGCAACTCCAACAATTTCATTTTGTTGTAAACCATAAGACACTGTGTTACAGCTTTGGAGGTATGCTTAGGATTATTGGTGGAAGACCCAGTTGCGACCATGTTTTACCTTTCTAGCTGATGTCTTGAGGTGTTACTTCATTATTTCTAGATAATCCTTGTTTCCTCATTTTCACATTTAGGTTGGCATTTTTCGGAATAAAAGCTTCACCCTCTTTCCTCATAGATTTTTAGGCCATGATTATGTGGGAATCTCTTAATGGTGGATATAGATGCTTTGGTACGTGATACCTCCAACCCCTTCATTAGCTGCTTTGTTGTTGTTTTGGGGTTCAGTTGAACCTCATGGGCCCTGGGATTTAATTTCTTCCTGAGCAATGCAGTGTCTTTGTGGTCCAGTGCTTTTTATATTTCCATAGAATTGCTTGTACAGTTAATGGTGGTACCTACAGTTGTTTTGAAATTGTGGAAGTCCACAATCTTTTTTTCTTAAGTCTTAGGTAGACCCCTTAAATATAGTCGTCTGTGCCAATTAACTCCGAAGTATGACAATTGGCCAATCAGAAGATCCTAAAAAGTAATTACATCAATTTCTAGAATCTTCCGGGCTAAAGACACAGTCAACTTGATGTACGTACATTTTTGACATACTGGCATTCCGATATAATGAACTAAAGCAGAAAGAAAGCTTTCTGTAATTGATTGTTTTTAAATTACCTCTGATGTGAACAGAGTAGATGCTTTAATTTACTTGCCAAAAGGAATATTCCAAAAGGAATACATGGTAACATGAAATGTTGTAAAAAAAAAATTAAATTTGAATGTCTTTAGCCTAGGTGTATGTAACCTTCCAGCTTCAATTGTACCACCCATAATCTCTCTTTCGGACTCAAATTACTCTTTCTTCCTCTGATGTCCTTCTTTGGCAAGAACTCATGTTTGATAGATGTGAGTATATCACAGTGGTCTTAAAGGCCATTAAATTATAAAAACAACAGAAAATATCAAACTTTGTACATACAATGCATTATTCCCTTTCTAAATACCTTATTCAGTTAAACAATGTATCAATAGGTCCAAAATTCACATAAAAGGTCTCTGTACGGCCCCACAGCCTAGCCACATATTTTTCTTTTTTTTTAAATGTAAAATTTCGTTATTGTATGTATTGTTACATTCGAGTGGTAGCTTGCCATTATCAGCAGTAAAAACAATACAGTACAATATCAATGTACAAAGCATAGGTACATAGGTGACAAGCGTGTATAACAATACAATGCCCTCAAAAGGGGAACAATATTCCCACCGTGTGGTCCGTCTGAAGTGCCGTATAGCAAAAGGTAACTAACGAGGAGCCCAGACCTCCAATTTCGTGCGATCAGTAGCTTCATAACTAAGAAAAAATAAATCACCAGCTTCCTAATGGAAGCAGGAATGTCATCGGGGAACATATGGAGTAAAGCCAATTGTGGTGTGAAAGGAAGGTGAGTATGTAACGTGGTTTCTAGGAGATGAAACAACTTTTTCCATAGCTGAGAGATGGGGGACATGACAACCCTTCCAACATAAAGACGAACAAGACGAAAACATATGGGACAGTCTCGTCGGGGTGAGGTACCATCTACAGGTTAACTTTTTTTGCAGCTCAATGTGATTAATACCGTGCGGTACTCCCCGCATTGCTTCCTCTGAATCTAGCCATGTTTCGAGAGGAAAGGTAGAGTTCAATTCTCGTTCCCACGCCAGCATATGAGGAAGTTTGTTTTCCCAAAGGTGAGTTAGAAGAGAAGTATAAAACATTGTAATCATACCTCTAGAGGGGAAGGCTTTAGAACACAACAGAATAATGGGGTCTTGTGAAAAAATATCAATTGTATATGATGCAGATTTAGATGGTAACAAATGTTTGATTTGCAAAAATGTATAACATTCAGAGGGGGATATCACGTAAGTTGAGATGATGTCAGAGAAAGATCGAAGTGAACCCTTAACAAAAAGATCACCCACCCTTAGGGAGAAAGCATCATTCCAACGGCGCAGGTTTAACTCCGGAATTAAAAGTTTGAGAGAGGTAAATGGGGTGGCTTTAGTGATGCGAAGGAGAGCGGGATTATGTTTAGCTAAATGGTTGCAGGTTTGAAATGTGAAAAGTGTGGTGGGAGAAAGTGGCGGTAGCCGTGGTCGACAGTGCGGGCCACAGAGTACAGGTGAGTATATGAGTTTTCATGAGAAACATGATCGACTGTGCCAGAATGGTGACATTATAGTAAGTCAGAATGTCAGGAGACCCCCCCCCCTTAAACCTAGGGGAATAAAATGCTTGTTTGGAGATGTGCGATTTACATGATCGACTGTGCCAGAATGGTGACATTATAGTAAGTCAGAATGTCAGGAGACCCCAACCCCCCCCCCCCCCTTAAACCTAGGGGAATAAGATGCTTGTTTGGAGATGCGCGATTTACCATTAATATTAACAAAAGTGTTTAAAGTTGTCTGTATTTGCAGTAAAAATTTTCAGGAAATAATGGTCGGGACTGCGCTAAAGGTATACAGGAGTTTCGGCAGAATCATCATCTTAATAGAGAAGATACGTCCAAGCCACGAGAGCTCAAAGGAGCACCATCGGAGAAGATCATTTAAAGCTTGTTTCCAAATAGAACAAAATAAACTCATTCAATTTAGACAGGGTGCGGGGAAACTTAACACCCAGATATAGGAGATAGTCTTTCCTCCAATCAAAAGCATAGGGATCGTGTTGTAAGAGTGACAATGGACCGGGCAAGTTTAGAGACATCGCTTGAGTTTTGTGTACATTAATTTTGTGGTAAGAGACTCTGGCATATGGTTAGTGACAGAAGCCAAGACATCGTCTGCAAAAAGCCCCAAAATGACGTCCTCACACCTAGAAGGGAAACCCATGATTGCAGGGTCCGAACGTATTCGTTAAGCTAATGGCTCGAGAGCCAAAGAATAAATGAGAGGAGAGAGTGGACAGCCCTGGCGTGTCCCATTAGATAACAGAAAAGGAGAGGATACAAATCCAGAGAAGGAAACCGAGGCCGAGGAGTATAGTGCCATTATCGATTGGATCAGAGAGGGCGGAAAAGCAAATTTAGAGAGAACCGACGTCAGGAACGTCTATTTCTCACAAATCCCACTTGGTCAGAATGTAAAAAGGAGGGAAGTATTAAAGAGAGTCTATTAGCTATAACTTTTGCATGAAGTTTGACATCATTATTTAAAAGCGAAATGGGACGAAAATTTTCACACTTATGTGCGGTTTTACCCGGTTTAGGGATCGTGACAACATGTGGTTACGGTTGACATAAAGGAACAAAATAAAGAGAGAAGATGAGGGCCCAAAATTGAGAAAAAAGTTTTGTAGTAATAGCTCGTCAAGCCATCAGGTCTTGGGGTAGAATTCTTTTTCAATTGATTAATTTTGGACTGGAGTTCATCTAATTCTAGAGGGGCCTCTAATTGTACAGCCATTTCTTTGGTGAGAGCAGGTAAAGACACTGAATCCAGATATGTCCTCATAGATTCTATCGTGGGTTGAGGAGTCGAGAGTAGTAAGATGCAAATCTATCAGCAATGTGAGAGGGGTTTCTAAGTGGGGTCCCATCTGAAGATAGAACAAATTGGGGACGCGCCAGGGCCGTCGAGTGGCGAAGTTTATTCGCCAACATAGTATCGGCCTTGTTCCCTTTGGAATAAAAGCGTTGACAGAGACAGAGTCTCAGTCGGGCGGTATGTTCGGCTTGAATCTCGGCTAGCCAAAGTCTAATTCGGCCGATATCCGCAATAAGGTGGTCTGATGGGCGTTGTTTATTCAGGGTCTCTAGGTCATATAAACGCAAGAGCAAGGAGTCCATATCATTGTCTTTGGCTTTCTGTTTTTTTATATGCAATACTAATAAACTTGCCTCTGATAACAGCTTTATGGGCATTCCATTATGTTTCTATTGAAGTGTGTGGGTGTATATTTTCTTGAAAATATAATTCCAAGTTGGAGTGAATCTGGGATTTGATGGTCTCATCAGAAATTAGGGAATTATTGAGCCGCCAGGAGCCCTTACCAATAAAAGAATGAGCGACTTTCAGTGACAGAAATATCAGTTCTTGATCTGTCCAGTTGATAACACCAATAAAGCAGTCCCGTACCAACTGTAAGGTAATCTTATCTACGAATTCTTGTGTACGATTTGTGTAGTGCAGAAAAAAAAGAATAATCCCTATCTGAAGGGTGATGTAGACGCCACACGTCATAAAGTTGGAAGGAATGGAAAGAGTACGCAAGGGAATTAGCTTCACCTGCTTACCATAACTGCCCCTAAGAGAAGTAGAAGTGTCCAGCAGAGGATCTAGAAGTGCATTAAGATCCCCGGCAAGAATAAGATTCTTGAGGTTATCTACTTTGGAGAGTAATTTCTTGGCGGTCAGTCACCTGCTTGAGCAGTTTGAATGAAAGGTGTTTAGAAATAAAAATAGAAACACCAGCTTTGCAAGTTGTGGCCATAGAATGAAACTGATCATTTTTTAAGAAACACAGTGGCTGCTTGGTTTGTTTGAAATGAGTTTCCTGAACACAGTCAATATGGGCATGAGCTTTCTTAGCCTCCGTGTATAGCATATTTCGTTTATGTGGTGTGTTTAGCCCATTAACATTAATGGACATAAAATTTTCATATTTTTATGATTAATTTTTATTCTTTTTTTCTTTCAGATGTCGTCCTACACTAGTTTTAGACCCTTACAATTCACATGATTTCATCAACACTCAATAGCACTGTGTCACTTAAAGTATTTTGTGCAAAATCTCTCTTCTTTCTTTGAGGCTAGGTTTCCAATAGCAAAATGCACAATGCCATATCCACTTGGCGTTTTTCTGTTTGGCGTTTTTTCAGTTCTCTTTGGCGTTTTTCTGCTTTTTTGGGCTCTGTGGCAGTTTTTCTAAATCGCAGCATGTTGACACTGGCGTTTTTTGCAAGGAAATCATGAAAAATCCATGTGGGTTTTTTGCCTTGGCGTTTTTTATGGCGTTTTTTTTCCACAGTTACAATGCAGAGGATGGACCCAGTATCTGTGTGTCCTACGAGAAATAGGCTGGAAACAAACAGTTTCACACAAAACAAAGTTCATATTGAATTTTACACCATTTGGAACAAACATGCCATTACAAACAAACATACCCAACTGGATCCTGCGTGCCAAAAGCAACAGCAAACAATTTGCACCATCATTTGGGGCCAATCTTCCTAGAGGAGCAGACATTCGGAATAAAGCATGTCTTACAAACCACAGAAAAGAGACAAAAGGGTCCGCCGGAGCGTTTAAGTAGAACTCTACCATGGAAATGACATCAGGAGGGGGAAGATACTTGCCATTTATCCTAATCCCTTTTAGCTGGGTGAAACTTCTAACTTGTAAAGGCTGGAAAAACTGCCTAAGGTCAAAAAAGCAATTTCCACAGGAAGGCTAAAATGCCAAAACGCAGGAAAATGCAGTGGCGGTTTTCTTTGCGTTTTTTCCTGGCGTTTTTCATCAGGAAAAAAACGCAGGACAAAAACCCAAGTGGAAACCTAGCCTAACTGTTTTTAATAAAATTCATTACTAAATTTATTACACCTTGAGTACTTTTTCGCTGACCTCTATTATCGATGCACTTTACTAACTCTTTTAGAATTGGTTGCCTTTATACCTATTTTGCACTTTATTCAATTGTTTCACATTATGATATATCATTGTATATTTACATAATTTATGATGACCTTTCCATTTTTGGTCTTTGTAAATATTCAAGTCCTTTATCTATATTATAAGAACCAGTGACTTTTATTTGTTTTATTCACGGTATATATCATACAACTATTTATTCACTCACATTAGATATTGGTTTTTTTTACTATTTTTCTGGTTTTTAAGATAACAGATGGTGATCTGATGATATATGCACTTGGTAATGCTAGCGCACCTTTTGATTACACTCACACTACTTTATTAGAGATTATGTTCTTGCGCATGCCGGGAATGTGCTCACCTCATTGTGAGGTCGAAACATTGGTTTTTTTCTTCCTCTAATAAACCTTCCTGACGCTGGAACCCTTGAGTGCCTGGACCCTTATTTATCTTTTTAATTTACTGAGGAGCTGGCCCTTCCTGGCACAGTTAAGCACCTGAGTTCCTTTGGAGTGTGCAGATTCCTTATTCTGGTTATTAAATTAATGGAGGCCATGTGGTGGGCAAAAAAAAGAAATGAGTAGCTGGCCAAACAAGTAAAGAATAAAATAGCAGGGAATGCCAAAGTAAGAAAAAAGGCGACTGAAACCCCCAGGGAAGACAACACACGTATGGAGAGAAGAGAATCGCACCCGGTCCCTGTACAAATAGTGGCATAAAATAAAAAAGCCCAACTTTTTGGCTGAGAAAATCACAGATATTGGAGTAGAGTGAATGAGAGGGACCTCCTAGAGAGCACATTGGTCGTGAAAAACAACATAGAAACCAGAGCATTTAGATGACGAAATAAAAACCAAGTGATAGGACTGATCCAAAACAAAACTCAGAGTGGGGAACTCCAATCTCGGAGTTAAACTCCTAACCATCTGGTCCGTAAGGTAAGAGACCGCCTATCGGGGAAGGCAGAAACGTAACCCTGCGCTCTCCAGTAATGAGGTGCACAGGTAGAGTGGATGTCGTTTACCAAAAAAAAAGGTGGAGGGAGACCTCCAGCATATGTAAAAAGAAAAAAAAGAATATAGTGAGAGAGAGATAATTAACTCTGGTGTAGGGAACCATGACCTGTGTATGAAATAAAAAAAAAAGGTATCATCGTAGAAAATGGTGTATGTATTGTCGTGAGGTGTGGGAATCAGTACTATTTTGTACCACAGAAAATGAAAGGCATGCGTGTCAAAGGATACCAATAGTACTCGCTTAGACGACATGTAGGACTGAGCTCGAGAGGTAGCAAAGTATCGAGTGTGGAAACTAATGGGGATAAGAAGTGGAAGTAACAGTATACCCAGAAAGTAGACATAATAAAACAAAATGAAAAAGGAGGAAAGGGAGAAAAGAAAGATAATAATCTGATATACAAATAGCAATGCAAAAAGGTACAGTGTCTCACTCAGGAGTTGACTCGGATATCTAGGGAATCTGAACTCCTAGGATTCTGGAGAAGACTGCTCCATCTCTGCCGCAGTGTCAGAAAGTCCCAGGTAGGTACAATCACTGCAAAGCTGGAAAGTGCGAGACGTTTACGAAAGCTTGCGAGTCCAGGCGTACACAATCTCTGGAGCAGCGGTATGGCAGCAACAAGTTGATGAGTAGAAATGGAGGTGCAAAAACAAAAAAACTTCCCACACTCGGTTTGTGAAAGAGAATATGAGAGCCAACTAGTCCTGGAGAGTCTTGTGTTTGGAGGGTAATACATGGGTACTACGGTGGAGCAGGTGACACGTGTGACGACGGTACGTCCAGGCCCCAGGTTGCTAACAACTCCAGCCCCTCTTTAGGAGATCTGACCGAGTGGGTCAGACCATCTTTCACAATCAAGAGGCGAGTGGGGAAACCCCTTTTGTATAAAATTTTGTGGGAACGTAAGGTAGTAGTAATAGCGGATAGGGATCCTGTTGTAAAGTGTACTGAGAAATATATTCAGAGTATATCTCACCTTCGACATGATCTTTTCTTTAAGTTCATAGAAGTGGATGCGAAGAATAACATCTCATGGGGGAGAACCTTGTAGAGACTTAGGTCGAGGCAGGAGATGGATTCGGTCAATGTTGATAACTTGCAGGTTATCCGGCAAAACATCTCTTCGGTTTAGGCTCAAAAATAAGCAGGTAAGTTGTGGGTAGATGGTTTGTTTTTGTGTGTTGACATCTCCGGATCAGATATAGTCAGAAAGATCCAAGTCAGGTTCCAAAATGTCGTATTAGCTGTATATATTTGTCAAAAGCTGGAGGAGCTCCACAGCCGCGTGACTTATTCCTTTGCCATCCAAGCCATGCCCCCCCCCAGCCACATATTTTTCCACACACCAAACTGTTCTCTTCGTCTGTTTCAACTTTTGGATGTTTATTTTTTATAATTAAAAAAAAAATCACAATTTGAAAGAATATGGGAAAATCATAAAAGGTACATTTCAGTACTTGCAGATTGGAGGCCTACTTACAGGTTTTCCAATGACATTTTTATGCATTCTAATGCACGCATGTATTTGGTTTTATTTCTTTTAATGTTTTCATGGCATAAACTATCCTCTGCACACTTTTAGCAATGTAGCATTAAGTGTAGTGCGGCACAGTATGAGTTTTCACAGACTAAAAGCTTAGTTCAGTAAAGCTTACCAGTATGCTTTTTTCCCCACTAGTAGACCTTTTAGTAAATGAACTAACACTGTTAATGTGTATAAACTAAATGGGGGACATGAGTATGTCTCATGGTTTAATTATATATTTTTAAAATATGCTTGTATGATTAAACGTGCAAAAAATACATGGTTTCAGCCCAGTTTTGCTCATGCTTTGCCCGTTTGTTGTTTGTTCCCTGCCTAACATATCTTTTTCAAAATGTATAGTTTTTCCCATAGTAACCTTCTGTAGTTTTTGTGGTGATAGTTATAGTAACACAAATCAAGCAGTTGGTCTGCTGATCCAGTGAGGAGGGCCAATATTGGTCAATAAATTGCAATGTACATGCCCTCAGGCACATAATGGATAAACAACTTCATTATTTTTATTCATATGCATTAGTTGAATGACAACCAGTTGACTTCAGAAACATATATAGACACTTGTATTTGTAAACATTGCTTCATTGCAATTCATTTGGTATCATCTTAGATGTGTAGATATTTGTACTGTTTCTTGCTGCTTTAGTGGTGAATCCCGGGCCAATCCAATTCATTCTCTAAATAATCTGCTTTTATCATTAAAATGGGAAAGAGTCATGCACATACATTATTTATTTGCACATCATTGATCCAACAAGATCAATTTTTATTTGCATTACTGGACATAAATTCCATACATTAAGCTTGGCATGTCACTGTGATTTAAAGAGAGCTTGTACCTTACACTTCTCCAGGTTTGTCTATTTTGGGGGTGGTAGCTTTTCAAGGTACAGGGTTAGCTGTCTAGGTTAAAGCAGCCTCACCTTTCACACAGCTTATTAGTGGTGCTCAGAGAAGGTTTTAAATTACATGAATGTCTCAGTGGGTTAAAAGGCAATGCAGTCCTACTGATTCAGCTCCTTGGCGAATTAAAAGTATAATATAAGAAGAGTAGAACATAAATGAAGAAAACCTAGCCTCCTTTTTTTAAAGGTAATTTGTTTTGCAATTACAATTCTCGACTTATGTATTTTCATAGGAGGCTTCGTAGCAGATAATAGACTTGTGGAAATGGACCAAGAATGATTCCTACACATTTTTCATTCGTTTTGGAACAACAAATTCCATTTCCTGCCTATTCATTTTGCATGAAAATCAGGGGACTTTTTAAATTCAGAAATGAAATTTGCCGTTATTGACCCTCATTTGCTCCCTCATTCTCTTTCACTCTCTTTCATGCTCTTTTGGAATATCTCCCTACTTTCTCCGCTTCTGCGTCCCTGTCTCCATGCCGCACAGCTCTGCTTCTTGTCCTGCCTTTTCTTGTTCTTTTCTCTTCTGTTTTCATCTGCTGATTCAAAAAAAGTCAATTCTTTCTCTGCTTCTCCATGGACAACGGGACAGAGACATAACCTCCAGTGAACTTCCACAAAATGGTGGCAATAGGATTTTCAGGGGAGAGATTGTGCCTGGAGGCTCCAGCCTTTTTGCCTGAAAAGGTGAACTTCTGTAAAAATGGTGAAGCCTTTTAGGCACTTTTGGAGGATCAGGGGAAAGGGTGTGTCCAGAGGCTGTGTCCTGTTGCTCTAAGTAACTGTCCATGAACGTCTGCAAAATGGTGGCGCTTCCAGGCACATTGTCTCCTTTAATTGGAGGATCAGGGGAGAGGGTGCAATTTGTGTGAATGCAACTGCACAAGTCTAGCAGATAATGCAGTGATTTGTGGGTAATGGCACCTGTATATGCTGGAACAGAATCCCTGCTTAGAAAAGATTTGAGGTGGCAATTGTGTTAAGTAGGTACATAATCTCATGGACATACTCACAAAAAAGTACTTTATTTTTCCAACTACCGTATTTGCTCGATTATAAGACGACCTCCCAAAATCTGAATATTAATTTATGAAAAAAAGAAAAAGCCTGAATATAAGACGACCCTATAGGAAAAAAGTTTTACCAGTAAATGTTAATTCATGTAAACTATGTGAGCAATTTTTTTTAATGAAAGCTATGATTGAGAAAAATATTTTGTTTTTATTTCCTGCCCCCCCCCAGTTATGCACATCTGCCCCCAGGCTTGCCACTCTGCCCCAGAAATGCCTTATACCCCCTAGATGCCACTGTGCCCCATGATATGCCTTTTAACCCTCTAAAAGCTCTACACTGTGCCCGGACTATGCACCGGGGACTCAGAAGCATCGGTAAGTTCAGGGGGGGGGGGCATCACACAGGAGCATCGCTGCGGGGGATCTGGATCTTAGTCTCATAGTCAGACCTATTTGAGGTCTGAGTATAAGACGACCCCGATTATAAGAGCATTTGCTCTGGAAAAAACATTGTCTTATAATCGAGCAAATACGGTAGATAGGTAAGAGCTCTGAGAAAGAGACATTGGTTTCATTGTCTATTGGCAATTAAAGCTCTGCAGCAGGCATTAATTGAATTGAAATGTTTCTAAGATTTAATACCTAAAACTCCAACTTGCTGGCAACTAACAAAAGTTCCTATGCCAGAACTATATACTCTTATAGAACAGTGGTATAATTCATAGTACCGTATTTTCCGGCGTATAAGACGACTTTTTAACCCGTGAAAATCTCCTCAAAAGTCGGGGGTTGTCTTATACGCCGGGTACTGAAATTTACCGAGCCGGAAAATCACGATTCCCCACGATGCCACGTATCTCTAGGGGAGGGGCGAGCGGAGAAGCCACCTCCCCTGGGCTGGTCTTCAGGGCCGCGCCGAGGTAGGTGCAAGATCGTGATCTCCCCAACTAGCCCTGATCAGCGGGTGCCCGATGAGCAGGGCTGGTTGGGGAGATCACAACCTCCCTCTAACTAGCCCAACATTAGGGAGCTCGAGGTCTGGCACTTCAGACCTCGGCTTCCGTGCTCCCTAATCACTACGCTCCCCCTATTGATGCCGAGCGCGGGGATGATGTCATATCCCGGCGCTCGGCATCAATTGACAGCGCGTAGTGATGAGGAAGCAGTAAAGCAGAGGTCTGAAATGACAGACCTCACGCTCCCACAACTGGATGGAAGATAGAAGATGAGAAAGGTAAGAGATGGGGAGAAAGGGGTGTAAGTGCAGTGTATATGTATATATGTGTGTGTATGGTCAGGTGTGTGTAAGAGCAGTGTAGGTATTTGTGTGTTTGTAAGCTGGTGTGTGTGTATATATATATATATATATATATATATATGTGTGTGTGTGTGTGTAAAGGCAGGGGTGTGTGGTGAGGGCAGTGTATAAATGTGTATGTATGGACAGGCGTATGTTAGTATGTGTAGATATATATATATATATATGTGTGTGTGTGTAAGGGCAGTGTATGTATGTATATGTCTGTGTATGGGCAGTGTATGTGTATAGACAGGTGTGTGTCCATGTGTGTCCAGGTGCATGTATATGTGTGTTTGTAAGCTGGTGTGTACGTGTATATGTGTGTAAAGGAAGGGTTGTGTGAGGGCAGTGTATGTCTATACATGTGTGTGTGGACAGACATATGTTAGGGAGAGCTGACCCACCCAATCCAAGCAGGCTTTGTATACAACAACCAGCCAATCACCAGTAAGGTACATCGCTTGCCGTGATTGGCTGGTTGTTGTATACTGGGTATATATACTGGAAAAGTTGGGGGTCATCTTATACGCCCAGTCTTCTTATACGCCGGAAAATACGATAAATAAATTGTGTGGCATTCTACCCATGAGACAACTGAGTCAATGTTAAAATCAGCATCTTACCCCCTGCATTATGAACAATGTAAATTATAGGATTTGAATGCAAAAGAAAATAATCTGCTGAGGCAATAGAAAAAAGGCAGTATATTCTCCTTTTTCTTTTTCCCCCAAACTATTTAACGTAGGGGAAAAGCGTTATTTTTCCCCTTACCTATCCCCAACCCTGGAAAGAAAGTGTGGGGTTATAATAAACCAGTGGATTCATTTCTACCACCACCTCCTGAGTTGTGGTACATAGGAGAGTGTAATTATATGGACCTGGGTGGGGGGACCCTTATAATATTTTACAATTCCAAGTCCCCTGATGTGTATTGAATGTGCCAAATTGAAAAGACGCTCAGCAATAGGATTGTCACTCCTTTGGTTGCGGAGAGTGCGAGCAGACGACTGCCCGTACTCGCCGGTCATCAGGGACAGGGGCCACTTAAATTCCGCCATAGAATTTAAAGCTATAGCAGCAGAGGTGAATTGGTCTAATGAAGCACTTATTGCGGCTTTTTATGATGATCTCTCTGAAAGACTGAAGGATGAACTTTCCACTAGAGACCAGCCTAATAATTTGGAGGATTTTTTATCCTAAGCCCTAAAACTGGACAACAGAATTAGAGAAAGACAATCGCAGAAGGCTAAAAGATTTGAACATGCCCACCACTGCTCCCCTTCTGCTGTATACACCCTGGGGTCTGCCACCTCGGTAACCCCAGCTGATGAACCTATGCAACTGGGAGCCACAAAATTGTCTTCAGCTGAAAAGTCTCACGGTAGAACTGAGGGCTCTGTATTTATTGTGTCATTTTGTCCATTCTTGTCCTAAGGGGCCGGAAAACTTCCACACCCAGTTCAAGTAAGGGAGCCTTGTCTGGGTGAAGCGAACATTGCTCCTAACAAAGACTGTCTGCTCATTCCTATTTCCTTGGAATGGAATAAAGCAGGGCCGGACTGGGAATGAAAAGCAGCCCTGGAAACATTTCGAGACCCGCCCTATATAGTTTATCTTGCGGTCGAGCTCTTGTATCCACACGTACCCCTTATACATACCCAAGTCACTCTATTTGTCATACAAATAACTATAAAACATATTTTTATCAAATTATTTGTATTAAAAGTGTTAAAAGGCCCTAATAAATTATTGTAAGCTTACGAGCAGGGCTCTCTCCACCTAATGTATCAGTTTGTCTTAGTCTGTCAATTCTCATCTTGTCATATCCCTTGAATATATGTATTGTATTAAGCTCTGCTTAAATTGTTAGCGCTATATAAATAAAAGATAATAATAATAATAATAAATACATTAGACATAATGGAATGAAAACATTTGCTACTGCAAAAAATTTTAGATGAAAAAAGTTCCATTTTATTCAGTGGAAAAAAACAGTGATCACATTATTTTTCACGATATTCTTGTGAGAAACTTTTGGCTATTAATACCAACACATTTTAAAAAAAAAGGACACAGTTCATGGTGCAAAGTGGTCTGTCAGTATGTTTATGTAAAAAGTCCTCTCTTAAGGGGGAAGGACTGTGAAAACAACGGGAATAATGAAATCAGTTCTAAAAACTAAATTGGGTTGTAAGAAGATCCCAACCACCATTCAAGCGATTAATCATTTGTGATAAGATATGCAGATTGAAATAAGAGTAAATAACACAATACCTTTACTTTTCCTCTCACTGATTTTTGGGCCTAGAAAGTTTTGTCCTCTGAAGTGACTAAAAATTCAGTAGGGCATTTTATCTCTGGATAAATAAACATTAAATAAATCAATTTATTACTACAGTAAGTACAGTGCACACACCGACACCCAGACACACACACCAGGACAAGCTCTGCCACACAGACACTCAAATACACACCAGGAAAGGCTCTGTCACACCGACACCCAAACATACACACCAGGACAGGGTCTACCACACCGATACACCCAAACACACACACCCACCAGGACAGGCTCTATCACACTGACATACCCAAACACACACCAGGACAAGCTCTACCACACCGACACCTAAATACACACACACACACACACACACACACCAGGAAAGTCTCAGTCTCTGACACCCAAATATTTGCTTGATTATAAGACGACCCTGATTATAAAATGACCCCCCCAAAATCTGAATATTAATTTAGGAAAAAAGAAAAAGCCTGGATATAAGATGACCCCAGTTTTACTAGCAAATATTAATTCATGTAAACTATTTTTTCATATTTAATAAAAGCTATGATTGAGAAAAATATGTTTTTCTTTTAATTTCCTGTTATTTGCCAACATGCCCCCCAGTTATGCACATCTGCTTTCCATTTTGCCCCCAGAATGCCATATACTCCCTAAATGCCACTCTGGTTAAAAGGAATATCATGGGGCACTCTGCGTCCAGAAAATCCTTATGCCCCCCCATATAACACTCACCCCCCGACTTACCAGTGCTTCTGACTCCCTGGTGCCTGGTGGAGGCAGCGGGCGGAGGCAGGCGTGGACGCACCGCGCCGCCCAATGGCCGTGCCTCAGCTCTTCGTCCCACCCCTTTTAAAACGTGGGAAGAAGTGCAGACTCACGGCCATTGGGCGGCGCGGTGCGTGCACGCCGGCCTCTTTAATTTCATTAGGAGCCAATGGAGGCAGCCTGACTGCCACACAACGGCCGATTTAAACCCTGCTCGGACGCACGGCAGCCCACCGGGAAATTTCCCAGTATCCCGGTGGACCAGTCCGGTACTGGAATAAAGTGGAGATCTCCACTCTGGCCATGATTGACTGGGGAATCTGGCTCCTTCATACTTTTGCCCTTCTGCATCAGATCCCGCTCCTCTGAGTATCTCCTCCTATTGCTATGAGGATGATTGATGGTAGACCTCTTCACCCCTCTTGCATTACATTACAGACCTCTCCGCTTTTGCTTTCCTTTGGTCTATTGCATCAGGCATCTATAAAGTTCTGGGTCTTCCTTGGCTTCGGATGCATAATCCCTCCATTAGCTGGCGTGGGGTCCTAATTGTGGAAATTCCTGCCTCTCCAACGTGGTGTTTAAAAATACCTCTGTCTCTGCAGTTGCTCCCTCATCCGTGCCCTGGGTATACCAAGCCTATTTGGATGTCTTCGATAAGAAGCAAGCAGAGGTTCTACCACCCCACCGTCCCTATGACTGTCCCATTGACCTCCTTCCAGGCACCATACCTCCAAGAGGTCATACTTACCCTCTGTCTCTACCAGAATTCCGTGCTTTGGAAGAATACATTAAAGATAATCTAAAGAGGGGGTTCATCGGGAAAGCAACCTCTCCGGCAGGAGAAGGATTCTTCTTTATATCCAAAAATGATGGAGGCTTGCAACCGTGTATTGATTATCAAGGGTTAAATCAGATTACAATCAAAAACAAATATCCGCTAGCCCCTGAATTATTCGATCGGCTTCAGGGTTCCACTATTTTCACTAAATTGGATCTCAGAGGTGCGTATAATCTGATACGAATTTGAGAAGGGGATGAGTGGAAGACCACATTCAACACACGAATACTATGATGGTGCTCCTGCTGGCGACATCAAAGGGGGTGGGGCTAGACAGGACGGGAGGCGGAGTAATGATGGCCGACCGAAGCTACGCTGATGTAATCTGGGGGGGCGGAGCTTCGTATAGGCGGCGGATTTAAAAATCCAGAAGTGCTCTCTCTAGTTACCCTGTTTTCGTGTATCTGTATTGCTGAGATTCTATGCCTGAGATTTTTGACCCTTTGCTTGCCTGACTCCTCTTCTTCCTAGCGATTTTGTACCTTTGCCTGTGTTATCCGGTTACCAGTTTAGCTCGTCTGACTACCCGCTCTGTGATTGTATCCTGGCTTGTATGACTACCCGCCTTGTGTTCCGACCAGGCTATCATGACTATCCTGATTGTGTTAACCCCTGCATTGCTGAGTTCGTCTTTGGATCCCGTTCTACGCTGACTTCTACACCTTGCAATCTCAACTCATATCTATTCTATCCACTACACCTGGCTTCCTCACTGTTGGGATCATCTAAATCCTGGTTGCCGCAGCCAAGGGTCTCCTTTGGTAGTGGTTTTCCAGGTGAAAGAATTTCTTCGGTGAGCGCCGTGGTGTCACTGGTCGTGACAAGGATAAATTAGTGCAATTTTATTCCAAATGTATGAAATAAAATTGCACCAATTTATCCTCTTGCAGAGTGTCTTTTGAATTTGTTTAAACGTTTATGGGGATCTGGTGGAGTCCTGCTTATGCAATAAGGAGCCTTCGTTGTTGGTGCAGCCTACTTTCTTTGCCTGCTGTATTGAATGTGCCAGGCCTGTGTGCGTCTGTACATTTGCCCAAACCTCTTTCCATGTTGCTTTTACTGAATCACAACTTCCCAATGCAGACATGTCTATGTTCCAGCAAAAAAAAATTTTTTGAAAAAATCTGAAGTTTCAAAATGTTGTATTCAGTATTGTGCAATAAAAATAAGACTATGCAAGTTTGACACATTTTTATCATTCAAATAACTAGAGAACTGTCATTAAATAATGTTAGCGCAGTCCAATCAAGTACCCTGCTGGAAACTTTCATTTTGTTCTGTCATGTTGTGTTGCCTGTCTAGCATCCAACAGAGGTACAGATTAAATACTGGATTTCATTCCTAAAAATCAGTGGTCCCTTGTAACCCTCAAAGCCAAAAAGTCCATTTTACCACTTTCATTTCAGGAGAAATCAGCGTTTGAGGTGAGAACAAAGTATGTTATATCGTATGCCAATGTGTTTTTTCTCAGGAGATGTAAAATCATTTTTTGTGCAGCCAGTTAGTTTTCTTTAGTTTATATGCCAAATTTCAGTCACACAGTAATATGTGTAGAAATAACAAATAGCTCAAAGTACTTTTTTTCTGTATAGAGAAATGCTAAAATAAATATTCATTGTCATGATCGCATTAAATGGAATCTTTTATTTTGTTTTTGCAGTTTAATTCTATGACATATCTTTACCCAAAGGGTCTAGTTGCTCAAATGTACATGTGGCTTTTGGAATCAAGGCCATCTTTAAGGAGGGCAAACAGGTGTATTGCAAAGAGCCTTGTGCTTCTGGGGTAGTTCCTGGTTTCAGTAGTGTCAGCGAATGGAGGAGAAAAATCAATCAGGAGCTTCATTTTCTAACTCAAATAAATGTCTACCCCAATATGCATGTAGCAAAATGCATTGGAGTTAATACAAAATGGACTCCAACTGCATTGTAAAAATACAATTTTGGGAGTATACATTCTGCTTTAAGTGATAATGCCTAATTACTTCTGTTACTTAACTGATTAACTACATTAACATAAGAAGTTTTCTGGTTACCTTTCAAAAAAAGCTAATCATTTGCTAATACAAGAGACAGCCCCTACTATATAAATAATTGGACCTAAATAAAATTATGCAATAGGCATGTGCATTTTCTCTCATGTTACTTCCTCACCTCTACAGCAATCATATGCACATTAATTTCAATCTTTGTGGTGTCCCCCTTTAAATTGCATGTAGGAATTCTCCAGAACCCTCCCATATGCATTTTTTCCCTTTTGCCTGCCCCCCCCCCCCAGCTACTTTTCATGCAGGAGATGTGCTCTTCCAAGACATTGAACCACAGAGGCTGCTTTTCTTTTTTTTCTTGTTTTGCAGGTTTTGAAATATGCATATGGCAGCATCCCTTTTAAAAACCTGTCTAGAATGAAGCGTATGGTAATGCTCAGAAAGAGGACATCTTTTGTAACTCCACTCTCAGTTTCATATTATATGGCTGATAATAAGCCGCTGACAGCACACTAAAATATATTTACAAATGTACAGAGGCAATATAATCTTTATATCTTTTATATGAAAAACTAACTATAGAAATGATTAGTACTGTACACAGAAATCTAATACACTGCTAATTACAATAAAAAGAGCTTTATATTCTCCTAGCAGAGCCTAGTCCCTTTTATATTAACATAATTTTATGTCACTGAGAATATTTAAACTGTATTCTGTTGTTTTTGCCATTCAGGTCTAAGAACTTGTGCTACAATGAATCTCTTCTATCATGTCATATAACACATCTTAAATATATGTTTATTGTGCATAAATATATACACCATGACATTTCATATTCTGTTCTTAATAATGCAAATCTGCACAAGAGTGAACTATACCAACACACATCTAAATGCTGGCAACTGTAATGTCTCCATTAAAAACACAAAGACCATGAATAAACAAAGTAAGGGACATACCCAGTAATTTAAAAGCACCTATTAAGGACTCTGTCACACTATGATCATATATTACTTAACCCCCCCATTTCTTCAAAGTACCCCAATCTTGCTAAGTCCTGTCTAATACCAAAATGGCTTACCATCGAGCTGAATTAGTGGGGCTGCATTGCTTTTAACCCACTGTGATCTTGTGATTTAAAGCCCCCTTTAGACACAATTGACATATTACCAATGTGCCAAAAATTGAGATGGTCCGGGCAAAATGTTGTCCTGGCATATGTGTCTCTCAACTCCCTTCCTGACCTGCAAAGACTCAGTACAGCTTGTCATAAGGTTGGTGCCACTGAACAGATCGGTGGCGGCCCTCAAACAAGTTTTCCTGAGTCTCCACAGCACAATGAAGTTGTATCTGAAATGCACATCCCCGCCTTCTTTCTCCTGGCCAAGCTATTTAGAGTTTTTCCTCAAAGGGGTATGAGAGATCATGAGTGAGAGTGAGAGATTATGTGAGAGAGCATGAGGGTAAGAATGTGAGTGAGAGTGTGGGACAGTATGTGTGTAAGAGAGAGAGCGTGTGAGAATATGAGAAAGTCAGAGAGCCTGAGAAAGTCATAGAGTCTGAGAAATCATTAATGAGAGTGTTAGAGAGAGTGAGTGAGAGTGCTAGAGAGTGAGTGAGAGTAAGAGAAAACATGAATAAGAGTGAGTGAGTATGAGAGAGTGAGAGAATGTGAGAGAGTGTGATTAAGAGTGAATAAGAATGTGAGTGTGAGAACATGTGAGTGGGATTGTGAGAGAATGTGAGAAGTATGAGTGAGCGTGCATGAGAAAGCAAGAGTGCATGAGAGAGAGAATATGAATATGAGTGAGTGAGAATGTAAGTTATAGCATGACAGAGTGAGTAAGAATGTGAAAGAGCCTAGATAAAAGTAAGGGAAAGTGCCAGTGAGAGTGAAAAAGCAAAAAAAGCAAACAAAAATAATGATGATGGGAGTTATGCTGTACTACCATCTGTATCTGGCTCAGTATATAGTGATGGGAGTTATGATGTACCACTGTCAATGTCTGGCTCAGCATAAAGTGATGAGGGTTATTGAGTGCTTCCACCAGTGCCTGGCACAGTATATAGTGGCATGCGTTGTGGTGTATCACAGTCTGTGGCTGGATATATATTGATAGGAGTCAAGCTATACCACTGTCTTTTGTCTATGTAATGATGGAATCACTATCAGGTTCAGTATATATTGATGGGAGTTATACTGCACCACCTTCAAGATAGAGTGATGGGAGTTATGCTGTACCATAATCAGTGTTTGACTATTTAATCATGGGAGTTTTGCAGTACAACCATTAATGTCTGAATCACTATATAGCAACGGGATTTTTGCAGTAAAACATATGTCAGGCTTAATATGTGCTTATGCTATGTCTTCTCTGTAAAGGTGATAAAACTCTACTGATATAGATGCTGTGCTGCAACTGTATCTACCAGTGGCATAACTACAGGGTCCCCTGTGACCCCTTGTTCCTGTCTCCACGTATCAGTTCAAAATTGTTTAGAAAGGGCCCTTCTGACTTGGACCGTCCCTGGGTCATGTTACCTCATGTGACCCAGCAGGGAAAGTGAGGGGATCTGTGTATATATGGTTGTATATATGTATGTATGTGAGCATAGATGTGTAATTGTGTGTGATCATGGATGTGTAAGTGTGTGTTTGAGCATGGATGTGTAATTTTGCGTGTGTGAGTATGGATGTGTAATTTGTGTGTGTGAGAGCATGGTTGTGTAATTGTGTGTTAGTCTGTATGAGTCTGTATAAGTGTCTGCAATTTGTGTATGTTTACATATGTGTGCCAGAGTGTATGTGGGAAGGGGGGAAAGGGGCAAGAAGGCACAGACAAGTGGTTTGGGGGCAATGATGGCACAGACCAGTTGAAGTTCGGGGGCTCTGGGAAAATTTTAACACCAGGGCCCCGTGGTTTCTAGCTATACATCTGGTATCTACTACATACAAAGGATGTGTAGTACAGTAGTGTGAAAAAAAAATCTTTTAATTCTATTTGTTTATGTTTATGCACAGCTTTCTTAAGGTCCCGCTACAGCAATTCATTTCAGGTTGAGGTCTGGATTTTAACTGGGCCTTGCAACACCTTGATTGTTTTCTTTTTAGGCCATTCTGTTGTAAATTTGCTAATTTGCTTGGGATCATTGTCCTGTTGTATGACCTCATTTCGGCCAAGCTTTAGCTGTCAGACAGATGGCATCACATTTGAATACTTTGGTATACAGAGGAGTTCAAGGTCAACAGAATGACTGCAAGGTTCCCAGGTCCTGTGGCTGCAAAACAAGCCCAAATCATCACCCCTCCACCACTGTGCTTGACAGCTGGTATGTTGAATGTTTTCTACTTTTGAATAATCTTTCAAACTTTAAATTGTTTGGAAATGGCCTTATAACCCTTCCCATTGCTGATGTCTTTCCCCCGTGGCATTGTGTTAACACAACCTGAATGCTCCAGACCAGCAACCTGCTAAAACTTTGGTTTTTATAGAGGTAGTCACACTTGCTGATGATCAATTCATAAAGGGCATTTGATTGAGAGCACCTATAGAAGCGTAAGGGTATACTTAGTTTTTCACACATTGCTCCATTTTTGCTTATTTTTGTTGAATAAATAATGACATGGTGTAAAATGTCATATGTTGTTGTTCATCTGAGGTTATATTTATCTAATTTTTAGATCTGCTAAAACAGGTGATATGTAAAGCCATATAATTCATAGAGGGTGTACTTTCTTTTTCACATGACTGTATATATATATATATATATATATATATATATATATATATCAAATAACAGATGGAATAAGTATCTTGTGATAATACCTTTTTTATTGGACTAACAGAATTTTGGAATGACCAGCTTTAGGGAGCTCTTCTCCCTTTCTCAAGTCTAAAACATTTCTGAGCACAACGACACATAGAATTCAATGTTGTGTGGCAGGGGAAGGGGGCTTACTACCCAGATCTGATAAGGGGGGGTGAGATGTTGTAAAAGTATGTGTCCCTCCAGAGGGTCATAAATGCTCTGAGTGGGGAATTTTGAGGGGGGGGGTTTAGCACTGCTGAAGATAAATTGACAAAAAAAAAAAACCATAAGATGCTAGTGCTCACATACAGGGAATAGGAATGCAGTGATGAATATAGGGATGGGAATGTATATGTCTACACATGTTATCATATATACAGGTACATATAGATGAACATGGTGCACTTAAAAATACAGTACATATAGCAGGTGGGGGGTTATGTAAAACCTGTGTAGTGGGATAGGAAACCCAAATCGGCATTGAGTCCTCTATTCTTGCTGTTGAATAGTTGAATCATTCTGACTTCAAATGTTTGTCTTTCTTTGGTATTACTGAAGTCCCCCTTCAGTACTTTGATTTTTAAGTCCTTGATAGAATGGTCATTTTGGGTGAAGTGGTGTCCCACAGGGGTGCACTAGGAATTTTCCTTGTGATGTTTAATGGAATGTCTGTGCATGTTCATTCTGCCATTTAATTGCTGGCTGGTTTCTCCAATGTAGAATCCTAGGTCACATTTCGTGCATTGTATCATATACACTACATTGCTAGATGTGCAGGTATATGATCCTTTAATACTGTAGGTCTTGCTGTTGTAGGTGGCTATGTTGTCTGTGCATATATGTTGGCACAGTTTGCAGCGGGGCCTTTTGCACGGTGTGGTCCCTTTTTCTTTATTCATTCTGTCAGTGGGTAGTTCCCAGGTAATTATTTTTGTTGCAGGTTTGGGGGTTGTCTGAAGGCCAAAATGGGGGTTTCAGGGAAGATGTTTTTTAGTGTCTCATCTTCTGCTAGCATAGGCTGTAGGTCTTTGATGACTTTCCGGATTTCTTCAAGCACTGGGTTATAGGTGAGTACAAGTGGTACACGTGTAGAGATTCTTTTTTCTCTATATTGTAGCAGGTGTGTGCGTGGAACTTTGAGAGCAGAGTTGATTTGTTGGTTGATAGTTTTTGATTGGTAGCCTTTCTGTTTCATAGATTTGGAGAGGTCGTTTAGATGCAGGTTGCGGTCGTTGGGGTCAGAGCATATTCGATGGTACCTGGTTGCTTGGCTGTAGATGATGCCCCGCTTAGTATGGGAGGGGTGAAAGCTGGATTTGTGGAGATAGCTGCATCTGTCTGTGGGTTTTCTGTAAAGAGAGGTGTGGGTTGTACCATTGGTACATCTTACTGTAGTGTCCAGAAAGTTTATGGATTTTGTGGAGTACTCCATTTTTAGTTTAATTGACGGGTGGAATGAGTTGAAAGAGGCATGGAATTGTTTCAGTTTTTCCTCGCTTTCCATCCAAATGATGAAGATGTCATCGATGTACCTGTAATATTTGTGTGGTTTGGTGTCTTGTGTTTCAAGGAATCTCTGTTCTAAATCAGCCATGAAAAGGTTGGCATATTGAGGTGCCATCTTCGTCCCCATAGCCGTCCCCATGATTTGTAGGTAGATCTTATTGTTGAAAGCAAAATAGTTATGTGTGAGGATGAATTTTACCAGTTCTGTAAATTGTAGCATCAGGAAAAATTATTGATAATTTGTAAATTGTAGCATCAGGAAAAATTATTGA
This sequence comes from Spea hammondii, assembly GCA_029215755.1. NCBI lineage: Eukaryota > Metazoa > Chordata > Amphibia > Anura > Pelobatidae > Spea > Spea hammondii. Next base: position 96,154 of record JARDYJ010000124.1, read on the forward strand.
TAATTTTAAGGTAAGCAACAAACTGTTTTAGTAATTTTGAAAAACACAAGAATATATTTAAAAATATGTACTTTGGCCTTAAAATAGTAAACATTTGATGTATTTTCCAATGGAGCCTAAAAATATGTGAATTCAATTTCTAATACTTATTCCATCTGTTATTTGATATTGACACCACTGGACTAATACGGTACAACCTACAATACAGGTACAACCTCTACTCTCTCTCTCTCTCTCTCTCTATATATATATATATATATATATTAGGGCTGAAACAACTAATCGATAAAATCGATAATAATCGATAATGAAAATCGTTGTCAACTATTTTCATTATCGATTAATTGAATCGATTTTTATCGATTATAAAAATTATAATCCGACCTCCAACAGAGATCGGATTATAACACTAGAATCCAGATCCCCCGAAACGCTGCAGGGGACCTGGATTCCCCTCACTGTCGGCCGGTCTCTCACTTCCGTCTCTCTCCCCCTCCCATACACCCCTCTGACTCCTCCCCCTCCCATACATCACTCTGCCTCTCTACCCGGCTCCGTTACTGACTTCATAGAAGCCTCAGCGTAAGTGAAGGGCAGTAACGGAGGCTGTCTGTGCGCATCGTTTAGACCCCCACCGGCTGACAGAGGATCATCCTCTCTGTCAGCCGGTGGGGGTCTGCATCGCACAGACAGCCTCCGTTACTCACCTTCACTTACGCTGAGGCTTCTATGAAGCTGCAGTGAAAGTTCCTGTCGGTAACGGAGCCGGGTAGAGAGGCAGAGCGGTGTATGGGAGGGGGGAGGAGTCAGAGGGGTGTATGGGAGCCACCCTCTCATACACCACTCTGGCTCCTCCCCCTCCCATAGGGCACTCTGCCTCTCTACCCGGCTCCCTGGTGTCTTGTGAACCTCCATGGCTGACAGGAGGCAGAGTGGAGTATGGGAGGGGGGAGGGGGCAAAGTGGTATATGGGAGGGGGAGGAGGCAAAGTGATGTATGGGAGGGGGAGGAGGCAAAGTGATGTATGGGAGGGGAGGAGGCAGAGTGGTGTATGGGAGGGGGGAGGAGGCAGAGTGGAGTATGGGAGGGGGGAGGGGGCAAAGTGGTATATGGGAGGGGGAGGAGGCAAAGTGATGTATGGGAGGGGGAGGAGGCAAAGTGACGTATGGGAGGGGGAGGAGGCAGAGTGGTGTATGGGAGGGGGAGGAGCCAGAGTGGAGTATGGGAGGGGGCAAAGTGGTATATGGGAGGGGGAGGAGGCAAAGTGATGTATGGGAGGGGAGGAGGCAGAGTGGAGTATGGGAGGGGGGAGGAGGCAGAGTGGAGTATGGGAGGGGGCAGGGTGGAGTATGGGAGGGGGAGGAGCCAAAGTGATGTATGGGAGGGGGAGGAGGCAGAGTGGTGTATGGGAGGGGGAGGAGCCAGAGTGGTGTATGGGAGGGGGAGGAGCCAGAGTGGTGTATGGGTGAGTTATAGTGGTGTATGGGGGGTATTATGAATTTCAGGGCATATCGATATTAGGCATATCAGGGGGGCACAAAACATATCTGGGGGTAAAAGGTATATCAGGGGGCTCAGTGGCATATAGGGGGTATAAGGCATATCGATATTAGGCATATCAGGGGGGAATAAAACATATCTGGGGGTAAAAGGTATATCAGGGGGCTCAGTTGCATATCACTGGCATATAAGAGGTATAAGGCATATATGGGGGCAGAGTGGCAAGCTGGGGGTCAGATGTGCATAACCGGGGGCAGTTTGGTAAATAAAAAAAATTTAAACAAGGCTTTTTTCTCATACTTTTTATTAAATATGAAAAATAGTTAACATATGAATTAATATTTACTAATAACTTTGTATTAAAACCTAGTTTGAGAAACACTGTGTTTGGGTTCTTGTAGCTTTTATTATTATGTCAGTAAAATAAGAAGGTGAATAGACAGAGGCCATTGTGATAAAGAGATGAAAGTGTAAATTGTACGTTTTTTATTACATTATTTTAAATTGAAAAAAAATTACATTTTTTTATCCGATTAATCGAAAAAATAATCGGCCAACTAATCGATTATTAAAATAATCGTTAGTTGCAGCCCTAATATATATATATATATATATATATATATATATATATATATATATATATCCATGGTTAATAGGGAAGGGGCTCTTAGAGAATACCTGACTACAAGGTTACGTACTTATTAAAGTATGCTTCAATAAAACTGTATCAGAGCACAGGTTAGGGAGGCTGGGCTGGTCATCTTAGAACAGACCATTAATTAACATTAACAAAGAGCAGCTCTACTGTTTCTTAATGAATTTCCACGAAAAATGTCAGGGTAGCGAGAGCTTGACTGGGTAGTTTGTATGTCAACCCAGTAATTAGCTTTAACAGGTCTGCTTGACTATGGGAATTCATTAAGATGCAAAGTCATTAGTTCAGGGTAGGAATGTTACTAATCATTTACTTATTTTAATCTGTAAACACTATTACATACATTTATGCAGAGAAAGCAGCTGTAAATTGTAGCATCAGGAAAAATTCTTGATAATTTTAAGGTAAGCAACAAACTGTTTTAGTAATTTTGAAAAACACAAGAATATATTTAAAAAAATGTACTTTGGCCTTAAAATAGTAAACATTTGATGTATTTTCCAATGGAGCCTAAAAATATGTGAATTCAATATAGTATATATTAACTTGTAACATCAAATATTCAGTGGCTCTGCAGTTTAGTTCAATTGTAGAAAACTCTGTGAAAGTTATTGTGTTTGAGGGTTCAGTATTTATGAACAATCCATGATATGGAATTATTTATGAAAAACGTTTGTTCTGTTGAATCTTTTTAATCATATTGGCTTGTTTTGTGTTCTCTTTTTCAATATCCTGTATACAACTCTGACCTTTTCACAGTGATTTTATCTGTCTTGTAGATATTGTCAGGTTAAACTTTAGTAGATATATACACCAAACAAAATCGAATACACACATTTTTTTTATGTTATGAAGGATGAAGTCTGAGATTGGTCATGTAGGATCATTTGGTCTGATCATTTACATCATTAAAGGTGAAGTGTTGACAGACCTGATATGTATGTATTCTACAGCTGTGAAACTAAAATACGTGAAACATTTCAATAATTAACAATTATAAAATAGAAAAATATAATATCTAGAAAAACACTAACATTTCCATCTGGCATGTTTTTTTGTTTTAAAAAAAAGATGTACTAAAATCAGTAATGCCATTTGTATTTTTTCATAATTGGTTATTTCATAAATGTCTAGTTGAACATTGTGAATACTACATGTTTAGCAGTCTGACAACAAGGCAGAGTTACCTTGGGTAATAACCATGTTGCCTGAGGTTTGTAAGGGAAACAAAACAAATCTAACAGTCCTGAAACATTTAAGTCATATTAACTATGCACATATATAAAAATACCCAATTAAGCAATGTTCAAGCAGCTAATGGCTGTTGCCATGTTCACTCTGTTCTCCAACATTTCTGTTGTATACTTGTTTTATTGTTTGGTTGTAATTAACAATTTTAACAGTACTTCCCTTCTCTTTACAACTGCCCATTAATCTTTTAAACCTTGTTACTGGCATTATATTGATCCTGATCTACTACTGGCAGTATTTTTAAGGAGGAGCTGTTTTCACTTCCGTCCTACAACATAAAAAAAAGATTTAAAGAAAAGCACTTACCATAAAAAACTCATATACTTCCACTTTCCAAGAGAGTTAAACAAGGGAACAGATGTTTTTAAATTGCATTGGTAAATGGTTCTGTATTTCAAGGCAATCAATACATTGAATGCTAATTGTATTGTACTTTTGTCAAGATGGTAGTTTGTCTTAAAGTTAATTTTATATTTATATTGTTTTCATTAAATCATTCCATATACCTAAATGTTTACCGTGTCAGCAATCTAATGAGAAACTAGATTCATTTAAATGTTAGACATCAGAAAGCAGGTGGGAGTATTGATCGGCAAATCTATTGCCTGATGGGTACAATGTAATAGTACAAAGTGTGTTTATTTTTCTGGGTCACGTAATAATCAAAATGTCGCTTTGGAAAATACTGCTGAATATGAAGTGATATGAAGCGTTCCTATTAGGAAGTCTCATAAAGATTTTATTTGTATTTAACCATAAAGCCGTGCTGGTGGGACCACACATTAACTGCATGCTGCGTTTATTATTGACATTTTTATAAACAAGTCATGCTGGCAGAGAGTCAGTGATACGTATATCAAGTACCTGAGGGGAGAGAGATTATAACAAGTGACACATCTCATCCACCCATACACTTTTAGAGGAGAAAGAGGGTAAATTACCTAATTATTACTGACGTAATTTACTGTACATCATGCTGTGTAGATTTTACAAGAGCAGGTGTAAGGATTTCAGACATATTTGAAATATAATGATGAGGTGAGCTTATATACAAAGTAACATAGTAGTTTAGGTTGAAAAAAGACACATGTCCATCAAGTTCAACAAACTATAATTAATCATTTCCTTATAACCACTTATACGTCTTTATGTTTTTATTTGCTAAAAAATACCGTATTTGCTCGATTATAAGACGACCCCCCAAAATCTGAATATTAATTTAGGAAAAAAAAGAAAAAGCCTGAATATAAGACGACCCTATAGGAAAAAGGTTTTACCAGTAAATGTTAATTCATGTAAACTATGTGAACAATTGTATTTTAATAAAAGTTATGATTGAGAAAAATATTTTGTTTTTATTTCCTTTTTTTACAACCTGCCCCCCCAGTTATGCACATCTGCCCCCAGGCTTGCCACTCTGCCCCAGAAATGCCTTATACACCCTATATGCCACTGTGCCCCATGATATGCCTTTTAACCCTCTAAATGCCACTGTGCCCCATGATATGCCTTTTAACCCTCTATATGCCACTGTGCCCCATGATATGCCTTTTGACCCCATATGTGCCACTCTGCCTCCAGAATTACCTTATACCCCTATATGCCACTCTGGCATTTAGGGGTTAAAAGGCATATTATGGGGCAGAGTGGCATATGGGGAGGTATAAGGCATTTCAGGAGGCAGAGTGGCATATAGAGGGTTAAAAGGCATTTCTGGAGGCAGAGTGACATTAAGGGGGTTAAAAGGCATTTCACAGAGCACTCTGCCTCCAGAAATGCGTTATACCCCCCGTTTAACACTCCCTCTCCCTCCCTTCTCCAAACTTACCGGTGCTTCTGAGTCCCCGGTGCTTAGTCCAGACAGCGTGTAGAGCTCTACGCGATTCGTGTAGAGCTCTACACACTGTCTTGACTAAGCACCAGGGACTCAGAAGCACCGGTAAGTTGGGGGGGGGGCATAACACAGGAGGATCCAGGTCCCCTGCATCTGAGTCCCCTGTGCTTAGTCCGGGCAGCGTGTAGAGTTCTACCCGATTTGCGTAGACAAGTTCCGCTGTAGCAGAACTTGTCTACGCGAATCGGGTAGAGCTCTACACGCTGCCCAGACTAAGCACCGGGGACTCAGATACACCGGTAAGTTGGGGGGGGGGGCAGGAGGATCCAGGTCCCCTGCATCGCTGGATCTTAGTCTCATAGTCAGACCTATTTGAGGTCTGATTATAAGACGACCCCGATTATAAGACAGGGGTAATTTTTAAGAGCATTTGCATTTTTTGGAAAAAAACTCGTCTTATAATCGAGCAAATACGGTAATATTCCAGCCCATATTTAAAGACATCTTTTGAATTTGAATACATTTGGTATTGTCCTCTATATTTGTACAATTATTTCATATCCCCTAATAATGCCATAATAATGCCCTATTTAAGAACAGGTAACCAAACATGCACTGCACTGCATATACAAGGTGGGGTCTTACCATTGACTTTATACACCTTATACACTTTTTGCCTGTGAGTCAATAGCCCTTTTTATACATGACAATATGTTATAGACCTTGCAGCACTTTACTTACATTGAATAGGGCAAAGTGTATTGTCTACTAGACTTGTGCATTAGTTTATGTACAAACTTTATTTTTAACCCCTTCGTGACAATGGCTGATTTTATTTTTTGTACCCTTCATGACAAAGGCTGTTTTATCATTCCTGCGGTGCTCATGGTTAGCTGTAATTTTCTTCTTTCTCGTTTACTGAACCCACACAAGTTATATATTGTTTTTTTCAGGACAAGAAGGGCTTTCTTTCTTATATGTCATTGTTTTGATTGTATCATATCATTTACCATTAAAAAAGTATAAAATATGGTGAAAAATTTAGAAAAAAATTACTTTTTCTGACTCATGCTAACGAAAAAACCTGCTAAATAAATTCTACTATTTGTCCTGAGTTTAGTTTTTTGCTTTTTTCTGCACGTTATGGGGCAAATAGTACAAGTAGTGTTTTGCTATTTGAAAACCATTTTAACCAAATCTGCTAATTCTTCCTCCATGTGCTATTTCGGTTATCTTTAAAGCCTTCCAATGCAATTTACCCCATCAAACCATATTTTCTTTAAGACTAGACATCCCAGGGTATTTCAAATGTTAGTATTTTAACTGTTAACATGCACTAATTCTACCACCAATCTTTGTCAAACTTTGTGGTAGTAATTTTTTTGTGTTTTTTTCACACACATTTTACTTCATTTATGATTTTATAGCTCCTGGTATATGCCACTGTCACACAACACCCCAATATGTGTTCAGCAACATCTCCCGAGTACAGTGATACCACCCATGCATGGGTTTGTCTGACTGGGGGCAAAAGGGCCTTATTTGGGACATGCACATTTTTCAATCTTAAACTTTGACATTTGGTGATCCTGTGCCCATGCCCTATTTAGTACATTTTTGAGCCCGGCCAATTCAGTGTGCCCTATAAAACTACAGTATTTTCCGGCGTATAAGACTACTTTTTAACCCGTGAAAACCTAATCAAAAGTCGGGGGTCGTCTTATTTGCCGGGTACTGAAACTTACCGAGCCGGACTGGAGAATCACGAATCTCTAGGGGAGGGGCGAGTGGAGAAGCCATCTCCCCTGGGCCGGTCTTCAGGGCCACGCCGAGGTAGGTGAATGATCGTGATGTCCCCAACTAGCCCTGATCAGCGGGCGCCCGATGAGCATGGCTGGTTGGGGAGATCACGATCTCCCTCTAACTAGCCTAACATTAGGGAGCTCGAGGTCTGGCAGGGTTAGGATACAGATCCCCCGCAGCGATGCAGGGGACCTGCATCCTACTCTCTGATACGCTCAGACAGCCTCCCCTGCCGGCACTTTCCACGGGGGAGTGCCGGCACGGGAAGTTGTCTAAGCGCATCGCGCAGACGTGCCGGCAGCGGAGGTTGTTTACGCTTGCCGGTGAACGTCTGCACGGTAAGCTTTAACAATCCTCCTTACCAGCGCATACAACTTCCGGTGTGTGTGTAAGGGCAGTGTATGTATGTATATGTCTGTGTATGAGCAGTGTATGTGTATATGTGTGTTTGTAAGCTGGTGTGTACGTGTATATGTGTGTAAAGGAAGGGGTGTGTGGGGGCAGTGTATGTCTATACATGTGTGTGTGGACAGGCATATGTTAGGGAGAGCTGACCCACCCAATCCAAGCAGGGTTTGTATACAACAACCAGCCAATCACCGGTAAGGTACATCGCTTGCCGTGATTGGCTGGTTGTTGTATACTGGGTAGAGGGGTAGTTCTTATACGGCGAGTATAGCCCAAACTCTATATTTTGACTGGAAAAGTTGGGGGTCGTCTTATACGCCGGAAAATACGGTATATATTTTTGAAAACTAGACACTCCAGGGTATTTCAAATGCTTGTATTTTAACTCTTTGCCTGTACATGTTACCACCAGCCTTTGTCAAAGTTTGCAGTAGTATTTTTTGTGTGTATTTGTTGTACTTTAGATATGAATTTACAGGTCCTGGTGTATGTCACATAACATCCCAATATGTATTCAGCTACATCTCCTGAGTACAGTGATACTCCACATGCATGGGTTTGTCGGGTTGTTTGGGGGCTGAGAGGCCACATTTGGGACGTGTGCATTTTTCAAATTGGAAGTTAGATGTTGAGGCATTTCAGCGACACCATTAATGTTTAGGAGGTGATCGCTGATACACTGTATGGCAGACGTTGACGCCCTGGGGAGAGGCCAGACTGGATGTTACCATGATATGCCCAGACCGGCAATTGTCATTAAGGGGTTAATGAAAATGTAGCCTTTTCGTGGAGCTTCTACTGGGTACAGTGACTGACTCAAGACTAAATTACTAAGTATATTTTTTTATTATAATTCTTCATTTGCATAGCACTTAATAGGTATCCCATTTCAGATACTTAGGACACATGTTGAAAAAGTTAACCAATCAATAGCTGCTATGCCAACCTAAAGTAGATCTGTGGTCCGACCAACCTGATAATAGTTCTTAACCCCTTCAGCTAAGCGCAAGCTATTAACCCTTAGAAAACTCAGTAATCTCAGTAAACTTTCTGACCATCACTTTGGTCTTAATTAGTATTTCCTACCTGACCAGACCATGTAATGTTTCTGTTAATTGCCCCTTTTGGCATTGGACCTTTGATTGTCCATGTGGTTTCTCTGGCTTTAAAAGAGCAACTGGATGAACATACATACTGTATATCCTGGAGATATTGTTTTATTATTCAGTGGGTCCCACAGTAGATGTTCTTGAAATCAAATAAAGCTAAAGGTTATGAAGCAAATGAAAGTCAAATCCCCTGAATAATATCTTGGCCAATAAAATGATTTATCTCTACTTAGTCCAATAAAGATCTAAATGGAACCACATTTTTCCATTTTCCCCACCCACAATGATGACTGTGAAATAGTTAAGATGAAAATCCAGAAACTGTCACTAGAATTGTTGCATATGGATAAAAAATCTATATATATATATATATTTATTTATTTATTTATTTTAACATTTTAATATAATGATTACAATAGGGACCACAACACTTCACTTGCCCTTATTTTTTCAAACCCGTCTGGTCTTATGTTTCTAAACAATACATATAGAACATCATTCTGATTAAACCTTCTTGTGGCCTTAAACAATATGGAAATAGCATGTAACCACATGAAAAAAATAGTAGGTCCAAAGGCTTCTGGGAAACCTGTCATCGCTGGGAGCGATTGCAGATGAGCACTACCTAGCATGTATAAATATTGATAATTTACTTCTTAGGCATTCACTGTGGAATTCTCTGTGTTAAAAATTCAACCTTGCCACAAGCACTTAGATGCAGATATTTTTGCTATGCTCATTTGTTCCAGGTCGGTCTGTCTGTTTGCAGCAAGGATTATATCTGTATTTATATTGTATACATACTTTCACATTATGTATTAAATGACTTATGAACTTCTTTGGTAATTGCCATTCTACTTAGTCTCACTAAAGTAAAGTTAAGTTTAGCTTACAGATCTCATGCAAACACTGTATTGTTTTGTGTTCTTAAAAAGGTGAATTTTGAATAATTTATTTACCATGCGTACTTGTAAAATCAAAACAATGTCAGAACCAATCATTAATATCTTATAGACTAGTTTCAGCAGAATATTGTTATGCCCTATACCAGAGTCAGAATTTGAGATTATTCAGGATGTTGATCTACGGTGAATAGTAACAGTGGATACCACCATACACAAAACAAAAATAAAATAAGATCACCAAACATGAAACTTTTCATACATTCACCTTTACTGTCTAAGATAGATATTGAATTTCTTTAAGTAAAACAATAATTAAGGCATATATTTCGTTACTTCAGGTAAATGTATCTGCAATTATTATCTTATCTGATCTCCCTTGAAACTATCTAATTTATACTACAGATTTGTGTAGACTTCTATAGCATCTTTAACACACAACCTAATACCGAGCAATCAGATATAACATCATATCCTGGCACTCTGCACAAGAAGTCCTAAAGTAAAAGAAGATCTAAGGGTTGTTAGGTCTGGATGGTGGCTAGGAGTACTACAGTTGATCACTTCTAGATTTTACTACTAGATTCTGCAACACCTCTATTTCTCAAATATGTAATGGTCATTGGGACTGTACTGCTTTAGTAGGAATTTCATTATGTGGCATTAGTTGAGCATAGTACAAAAGGAAATAATTTAAGAAAAAAACATGCATTTTATTTGTTACAATGTGGTACATCCAATATAATGGTCACCATTGTTTTACCAAATTATGTGTTCTAAACTCAATACCCAATAAGTACACAATTTGTGTATTTACATTAATTCAGATTATCCAGATCAGAATCAATTGATCCACTGTATAAAAAGTACCATGAGTAAGATTACATGGCAATCAAATTAATATAAATACCCATTAGTTGGTAGCATACTTAAGACATTTTTTCCCTGGATGCTAGGCAGCTCATCTCACAATAGATCAGCATGCTACCACTTTGTCATGCTTTGTCATCCATTTCCCATAAATGGTTAGCACAGAAAGGGTTAAAGAGGCAGCCATGTCTTCCTTTTCACCAGGCATTTGCGAACAAACTTTTAGAACCTTCAGTACCGTAGAAACATAATTTCCTAATAATCAGGGCCCTTGTGTTGGCCCAGAGTTTGCTTCTATCCCAGCAGTTAGGATGCCTTTTGAGTTAATCCCTAATCCTGCACCTATCATGCTTTACCCAAGGTAGATTTCTGGACAGTGCTTGGCTGATAAAATGGGGAAGCACTAGCAGTATTGTAAAGTTTTTCATAAATTTAACACAGCTATAACCTTTGTACCTGTGGTCTCCCTCAACACGATGAATAGTTGAAAAGTAGTTATAATGCTATCTATCAATTCACTTTTTTCTCCTTAAAAATCTGATATGATAAAATTTACAAAAAAAAGCATGGATTGCAACATTGTACTTTATTTGAATGCTATATAGCACAATAGACTGTATTATACATTGTAACGATAATGAAAGAATGGTTTGTGTGCATATACAGTCAAGGCCATTACTAGACACCACAGGGCCCTGGTGCGAATATTGCCCCGGGGCTCCCCGACTTTACTAAGCAACATGTCCCACAGTGCCAGCTTTGCTCCAAAACACCTTGTGAGTGACACCCTTGCCTCAAACAGCTGTCTGTGACATCTTTGTCCCCAGACAGCTTGTCTGTGCCATCTTTCCCTTAAACAAGTTGCTTCAGAGACCCCAAACAGCCCGTTTGTGCCATCTTTGTCCCCAAACAAGTTGTCAGTGCAACCAAAAGACTTGTTTGCCCCATCTTTGCCACAAAAGAGTTTGACAGTCCCCCAAACAGCCTGCCTGTACCATCTTTGCAACCAAACAGCTTGTCAGGGCTCCAAGCAGTTTTCCTGTGTCACCTTTATTCTCAAACAGATTTTCTGTCATCATTAACCCAAGCAGCTTATCAGTGCCCCCAAACTTCTTGTTTGTGTAATTTTTGTCCCCAAACTGGTTGTTAGTGCAGCCAAACAGCTTTCCTGTGCCATCTTTAGATATATAGAAGGTGATGGCAGATAAGAACTGGCCCATCATGGGGACAAACAGATTATCAGTGCCCCTAGCCTGCCTATGCCATCTTTTCCACCAAACTACTTACCTGTGCCCCTGCCCATATCACTTACCCACAGGAGTGGTGTGTCTCTCTTCCTCCGTGCTGTGTGGAGACTGATCAAGCTTGTACATAACGGATGTGAAGTCAGTTCCTTAACACTGGATCAGTCAGACACAGCGTGTGGGTAGAAAATGTGAGATCATTTGATCAGATGACCTCTACACTCTCTGTGCTGCTAGCTGCAGTTATTACCCGCACCCAGCAGCTTTAAAGGGGTGGACAAGTGGTTTCAGGGGGTCGCCTGGGCCCCTAGAGTAGCAGGCCTGGTTGCGATTGCAACTCTTTGACCATGATTGTTATGCCCCTGTATACAGTACATATAATTTAGATCTACATTGTGCCTGTCAATTTAATGAACTATGGTCCCATATGCTATGTAGCCCATCAGCTGCTGTAATTGTGGATGGGTGTCTCACAATACCAATTGGTTCAAACATGCAAGAGATAGTGGTTTTCCATATGACAACAATATTACTTTGCATAGATGTATTTACTTTTGTCACCATAAGCAATTGTATATAGTATATATATTTAAAGAAAATCATTTGCTGATGGAAACCAGTTATAGTAATTTAGATCACACTGTTACGCATTAAAGTTTCATAAGTGCAATCTTCGGCAAATTGAAATTTCTGAAATCTAGTACCTTACTGTAGTGTCAGTGCAACTACAAAATGCTTGACAGGTGAATGTGGTTGATTGATATTTATTGACAATGGCAGGTAACTGTATTATAGACACGCACTGAATCAATCAAGCTTTTGACACTATGCATTATTTTTTAACATCAGTCACCATCAATTCATTTGGTTCTAGTGACAGACCTTGGGAGCACAGGGTAACATATGCTGCAGGGACTCACTTATCAGTGTTAAAATCAATTGACACATGCATTCAGCTTGTTATCATATGACTGGTTTATGCTTACATTTTTAAGAAAGAGGAATGCTGTGAAAAACAGCTTTGTAAATGGATTCTATGTGCATATAGGAGCTTACAGTATGGTACTATGTACACGTCAGTCTTGTTAGAACCATAAATCTCTATAGAAAGGCAGAGCTATACACTTGATGTAAGAAGATGTAATCATATATATGTAGTTATATGTATATGTAGCTTGCACATGCAGCTAGTTAGGCAAACATATGTTTATGGTTAATGCTATAAATACACTATAAAACTTAAACAAGTGTTGCACTTTTTTTTTTACTGCTGGTGCAGCTGCTTTTGTGCCGCCATCACCCTCATTTTCAGCCTGGCTGAAGATACAACTTCTAACAGTGGGAGTCAGCAGTGGTTCTCATAGAGTGAGACAGTCCTGTGCACTGAAAATCATTGTGGTTTTGAAGCAGTTTTAAGCTGTTTAGGTGCTCTAAGGCGAGTGCAGTGGGTGGAGGTTGGTGTTTGTTATATGGTAAAAGGGGATAGGATGTAGAAGTGGCATGTTGCTAGATCTCCAAAAGATCCGCTTTCGGTATATTTTCATTCTCATACTCTCTTCCGTTTCTCCCTTTTATCCCCCCTTTCATTATATCTCATCTTTTTATTTATTTAATCTCTTCCATTTTTTCTCTCTCTTTTCCCCCTATCTTCCCCACTCCTCATTATCTATCCCTTTTTTATTATCACTGCTACTTCCTTCCTGCTACTTATCTTTTCTGTATCTCTCCTATTTGTCCCCATATCTCCATATCTCTACTCCTATTCATTTGGTGTCTTTTCCCCATTTTTTCCTTGCCTCTCCCACAGTAACTTACATACGCAGTGGCACACATTTTCACACACACTATTACAGACTTACACAATCACGCCAACAAACATGCACCCATACTCACTAACATGCACTTATATTAACACATCCATGGTCACACATATTTACAAATCCATGCGCACCAACACACACACATACATGCTCATATACACACATACATACTCATACACAAACACATGCACATACATGCTCAAACACAAAAATACATACATACATACTAGGAACAGATCGTGGGGATGCGGTGAGTCAGGGGCGTACCTAGAGTATTTGGCACCCGGGGCGGATCCTGTAAGTGGCACCCCCCCCACACCAAATGTAAAGACATCTAAAAAATTATGTTAAGAATATTTATTGCACCAATTTGTAAACTGTATGTCAACTGTAAACAACAAGAAATCTGAAAAAATAAATTAATAACTTATAAGTAAAATAAATACGTTTAAATAACATTTACTGAACATATAATAGTGTTTTCTTTAATAACCCTCCAAAAAAAACCAGCGTCCACATTGCCCACATAGAACCTGACCAGCACCCAAATTACACACACATAGGACGTGCCATCTTTGCCCCCAAACAGCCCAGCATGAGTTAGCATTGTTCCCAAACAGCCGAGTGTACGCCATCTTTGTCCCATGAACACGCTACCTGTGCCATCTTTGTCCCACAAACACCCTGCCTGTGCCATTTTTGTCCCATAAACACCCTGCTTATACCATCTTTGCCTTTTTGACAAATCAACTATACAGCTATGATTAACACAAACACTTTTACAGTCACTCACTAATTCACTTTCATTCACACAATTCATTCACACAATCATTTATTCTTTCACACAAATTATTTACACATATTCATTGATGCATTCTAACAAATTCTTTAATTCTCTCACTCATTCAAACAATTCATCCACACATTAATCCATTCATTTTCGCTCTCTCATTCTGACTCTTTATTTCAATATTCTTGCTACCCTCCTTTCTCCCTATCTACCCATTCTCACCCCCTTCTGCCCTATCTACCCCTTCTCACTCCCTTCTCCCTATCCCCCCGTCTCACTCCCTTCTCCCTATCTACCCTCTCCCCCCTTTGAAGTTCACTTACCTTTCAGGAGTCCTGCGGTGGGGGTGCAAGGCACTGTATGGAACAGTATAGAGTGATGGGAGTTATGATGTACTTTAGAGCATAATTATATAATGAAAAAGACATTGGAAATGGTACAGCATAACACCCATCACTCTCACACATTTACCAATCCACATTTACCAATCCACACATACCAATCCACAGATTCCACGCATACCAATCCACACATACCAATCCACAGATTCCACGCATACCAATCCACACATACCAATCCATAGATTCCACACATACCAATCCACAGATTCCACACATACCAATCCACATTTACCAATCCACAGATTCCACACATACCAATCCACAGATTCCACGCATACCAATCCACACATACCAATCCACAGATTCCACACATACAAATCCACAGATTCCACACATACCAATCCACAGATTCCACACATACCAATCCACTCTCACTGTCACTGAATGATTTCCTACCTTTCCTCTTTTCTTCTTACAGGAGTAAGTTCCTTTTCTTCCTCTTCGCTCCTCTTCTTCTGTCTTCTTCACTCCTCTTCTTCTGTCTTCTTCCGGGTCAGAGGGCACTGTGGGCGCGGCTTCAGTGTTGTGCGCCGGGATCTGACAACAAACCCCGGCGCACAGCAGCAGTTGCCGCGTGGATCGCGAGGGAGCGGTATCGGAGGTCTTTAACAGACCTCCGGCTCCCTTGAGTGATTTTAAGCCGGTTCAAGGGAACCGGCTTAAAATCACTCAAGGGAGCCGGAGGTCTGTTAAAGACCTCCGATACCGCTTCCTTGCGAGCCTTCTCCTCCAGCGGCGGACATTACTGTCCGTCTCTGGAGGGGTGCCGGGTGCCGGCAAGTTGGCACCCCCCTGATCAGCGGCACCCGGTACGGACCGCCGCCCCCCGCTAGGTACGCTACTGCGGTGAGTGGCACCCAGGCAGACCACCCTCTCCTATGAAGGCCAGCATTAGTTTGGGGCCGTTAGAGGGAGATCAAGGAATTCCCAGCTGGCCCATAGCCCCTAATAGAGACTCTGGGGCTAAAATATGAGTATCCAGAGTATCCATTCAGGGTTATGAAGTTGAGAATTGGGGCTTCTGCCCCAGTAGCCCCCCTAGCGACACTTCTGAGAGGAAAGGAAAGACAAGCTGGAGGTTGGTATAGATCAGAGATACACATGTTCAGTCTTTGAGGACAGCAAACAGGCCACAGTTGTTGGATATCCCAGTTTAAGGACAAAGATCTAAATTAAAAATGTACTAAACTACATACCTTAAAGAATGGATTCAAAGGAATGCCTGGCCTGTTTGCAAGCTTCAAGGATATATTAATTGACTTTGCTGTATTGATTTTTTTAAATTAGTTTTTGGTCATGCATTAATTTACTTGTCAGTTCGTAGTATTGTGTGGGCCACATGTATAATATATAGAATTATTTGTTGTTGAGGATAGCCATGTTAGTTCCTTGGTATAGGACAGAAACTAGATTAGATATGGATTTAGGATTCCTGGCTACAACCTTAAGTAAGATTTCCCATGTTTATTAATAGCTCACTGTCATAACTGGGGACATTTTTCTGTCTTGGTGTCTATTATTACATGCTTTCCTTTTTGAATGTGTGTGCTTGGCTGGTTGACTTCACACAACACTATGTGACCCTGCATTAGTACCATGGGAGCTTGCAGACACAGTGATAGGCTGTGTGCAAGGTAATAGTGCATAGAGGTGAGTTAGCATGTGTTGTTAGAGTGTGTGGTTAGTGTATGGTGCCAAAGTGTGTGTGAATGTTAGACTATGGTGTTAGAGGCTGTTAACAAAAGGTGTTAGTGTGAGCGGGTGTTTGTTAGCATGTGGTGTCATTAAATGTTAGTGTAAGTCTGCGTGTTAATGTATGGCTTTAGTGTGTGTGGGTGTTAGAGCGAGTTTTGCATGTGTTTGCGATACTTGCAGGGAGGGAGACGCCAAATAAATCCTGCACCTATGCGCCAGTAACCCTAGGCTTAACCCTGCCTCCACCTAATCGTTTGTTATAGCAACATTGGATTTTAACAGTAAAGCACCAGCATAACAATAAGGTAAATACCTCCAAAGGGAAGCTTACCCAGTGCCCAATTAACAAGAGGGGTCCTCATATTATTCCTTTTAGCTGGTTATGGACTGAATGCTGCCATTTGATGCCACCACTTAATGCATGATACTAACCAACAGTAGATTGCAGAGAACACATTACATCAACTATGCTATCTACTATCCCTAATATGTTATTTGTTCCCAAATGATTTTGCATTTATACCTTTTTAGTTATCATATCATGATGATTGTAATCATGTTGTTTATTAGTAAAGCAAATCAAAATTTGGATTCGAATTTTTCATGCTTATACTAACTATATAACATTTCTCAGAAAATATTTTATGCTTAGCACCTGCAATTTTCTCCCTTTGCAACCTTCTTAACCATTTCGGTACCAGAGGTATAAGTTACAAAACGCAGCAAACTTTTTTTTAATTATGAGCTCTCAGCGTCTCTTCTCTTTTTTCACCCCCATATACATCATATAGCTAGGCTTACCCACCGCATATTAGATCAGCTGTTGTATTAAGTGAGTATGTAGAATCCATTGGGAGATTGTTAAATGGAGCCAATGATCTATAGAACTTAGTAGTGAATCTGAGCATCAATCAGAGATGCAGGGCCTCCCTAGCATTAAGATTAGCCCGATTCCCCTTCCATCAGTTACAGCTTTCTTAGCTTTATTTTCCTAATTACTGCCAAGGCCAAGAAATAAAAGAACATTTGGATGAAGGCATATGACAGAAACCATGGAACAAGCAGGGACAAATATTTTATTACAGTTATTACTGCCAGATGATGTGTTATTAAAAACAACACATAATTTATGCTGTTTTTTGTCACTGGCAAGATTATTTTTGGTAACAGAGACAATTTGAACTGAATTGCCCTCTGGGCTGCTCTGATTTTGGGTCTCTCTGTGAGGCTTTTTTGTATGTTTACTTCTAGTTCTTCAGCGACCAGGTTGTTTACAGTAATAAGGATTTTAAACAGCATTTACAAGGTGACTGTATCCTTTTTGTGTCCCTTTTATAGAATAAACAATTCACAGAGAGTATGTTATATGCCAAATATGCTCTGCCTTGTTACGGGGCCACATAGTTGGATTTACACCCCCATTCATGTTGTCATCCCTCCCCTGACCACAACAAAGAAGAGATTATGGTAAGTAGATATTGATGTGTTCCACGCCAACACTGAAGATGTTAATTACACACTCACATGGAGTTGCACTGCAGCATTTAAAAGGTCAGCTACACACTGGATGTTTTGCACTCCAACACTAAAGAGTATTTGCTTAGGTATAATGCATTTGTTACATTGCACTGCGTACAGACGGAAGGCCACCAGCTCCTTGCATTTACTTTAAATGTAACAGCGCTAGAACACTGTTACATTGTATTCTTCAGTGAGAAGCCAAAAAATTCAGCTACTGCTGTCAGTCAGAATACAGCCTTCTCCCCGCAGAAAATAACAGCTCTATAGAGCAAATTAGGGTATCCTACTGTCTGGATCTTAAAAAACAAAAGCATAAACTAAAAAAAAAACAGTTAAGCCAGTCAAATACTGGCCTCTTAACCCATGAATGCGGTTGACATGCAAATACTAATGCATGACAGACAAAATATCACTCTTGCTTAACAATATATATATATATTGACTTTATAGATAACTGCTGTTTTGGAATGTTATACCATCATGGAATCAACAATTAATTTTGTTGTTTTTTTATTTTGGTGCAAGAACCCAACACATATTCATACATAAGCTTTACGTCTTTCTATGGCTTGTTTGTGTACTTTTCCATTTATAGATCTACTTTCTGGAGTGACAGGTTCATCCTGGAAATTGTTGACACAATCATTTATGCAATGCTGCAGGTTTTTTTTGTTTGTTTTTTTTGCATATTTTATTGTTGTTCTCAGATCTGTGACTCCTCTATAGATCTCCCCCAATATCTCTCTGGACTGCTGACAGGATATGGTAGACATTATTTCAGCCACGTGTATTGACACCGACTTATGTAGTTTGCATATCTAAAAGATTCCAGAACTTCATGTCATGACTATTCAGGATCTTCTGATTGGCAAATTGTCATACTTAGGAGTTAATTTGCACCAGTGGCTGTATTTAAGGGTCTATCTGTACAGACAAGGTGTCTCTTGATGCCATGGGAAGAGCCAAGCAGCTCAGCCAAGACCTCAGAAAAGAAGACTGTGGACTTTGTGAACAATTTCCAAACAACTGCATGCACCACAATTGTATGCAAATACAAATAGCGTGGGGCCACACTGACATATGCAGTTTGCTTATCTAAAACTTAGTTACAAGCATTGGCCAAACAATGTTTATTTATCAGAACAAAATTGATATAGCCATTTTCATAGATAATTCAGGGAATTGTGAGACTCAAAAGGAAGTTCAATTAAAAAAAAGGTGCTGAGCATACCTGGGAACTTCTTCACTCCGGCTACCCAGAGCCTTCCCTTGCGGGATGTGGCAAGGATGTCGATGGGCGGTCCTACGCCATCGGTGGGCAGTCCCGTGATGTCAGTAGGAGTTCCCGCTGACTTCGGGGGCGTTTCCGCTGATGTCAGCAAGAAACATCCCCATTTAAAGGGCAAATGGGCGGGGAACGGGGTGTGCCAGGACCCCAAATTTTAAAAAATTTTATTTTTTCTTTCTTTTATTTAAAATTGTTTTGCTCCTCTACAAAAGCTAATAAAAAACCTGCTAGCAACAGAAAAGGTTCTGGAGTGGCCCTCACAGTCTCCTGACCATGATATCATCGAGCCGCTCTGGGCACTCTATACCACCGGCAAGTATTTGGGGCCTTATAGACACCTATTACAAAAGACTGAACTGATGTTAAAGGAGGAAATACACAGTATTAAAAAGTACTGGTATGCAGACTTTTGAACAGGGGTCATTCATTTTATTCTTTGTTGCCATGTTTTGTTTTATGATTGGGCCATTCTGTTCTAACCTACAGTTGAATAGGAATCCCATAAGAAATGAAAGAAATGTGTTTTGCTTGCTCACACATGTTTTCTTTTAAAATGGTACATATAATACAAATTCTCCAAATTCTCCATTATGCAAACTTTTGATCACAACTGTAGGTATATATGTATAAAGTGGATATGGAGGCAAAAGGTGATAATTGTTGACCTTATTTGCATGTGCCTACTAAGAATCCCTTGTGGTTGTGGCAGCACCATGAGATTTCTGAGGGAAAAACAAGCCTTCTGGCTTGTCTGGTGTCTGTAAATGAGTGTTTAATAATGCTTCTACTACCCCCTTAATTTTAAGTGGAAGGGTTTTCCATCACCTTTACCCTCCATAACTTATGTAATAATATATATATATATATATATATATATATACACAGATACACATATAGAATTTGTAGGAATCATTTAACACAAATATTCTTGTTTTTGTGGTTTTAAACTAAATCCCAGCTGTTTCTCTATCCAATTTAGATACACTGATGCTGTTTATTACGATAGGAGTCTTCTACAAAGGATACCCTCCTGAGGCCTTATTATGACAGTATTATTACTTGAACAGCTCTGTACAATATAAATAATCCCTTTAAAAGTATTCAGTTGCTCACATTAGACAGAGATTTGTTACAAATTTAAAATAAACTCTAATTTAACTAGATGATGTTCTACCTGCATTTACAATAGATTGCCATTACTAATATTAACTAACCTCTAAAACCCTAAGACTGATACTTTCATAGTCATGTACGACTTGTTGTTTTTTTTTGTTTGTTTTTTAAAGATTACCAATATATCCATTATTTAGAATTCTAGTTTTCTGCCATCGGATAAGGTAATAACATGAGCTCTCTTGGATTCTAATTGCCACCTCGGCTATTTCAACTATGAATTCTACATGCTACAGGTTAGTCTGACAAATGCTTCCCAGCAGTCTGTATAATTAATACATTGCATTCAAAGTGTTTGAAGGTCCTTACTGTTACGTACCGTTGGGCAGCATGTGCCACACTAACCGGCATCATTCATAGGTGGTAGGTTCTAAAGGGCTGAGGTAGCAATTGTAATCTTGATTCACTGTAAAGGCTAAAGA
Organism: Spea hammondii; assembly: GCA_029215755.1. Classification (NCBI taxonomy): domain Eukaryota; kingdom Metazoa; phylum Chordata; class Amphibia; order Anura; family Pelobatidae; genus Spea; species Spea hammondii. The sequence continues at coordinate 116,840 of JARDYJ010000124.1, forward strand.
GCAAAAGAATATATTTTGAATAGGTAGTTAAAAATGTCCTGTTTAGATTTACCATGATAACTATGGTTAGTATCTAGTAGAAATATTCAGACTAATACAAGTTTTAGTAGTCAGAACAACAGAGTTAGTGTCATTGATCTCAGCTCAATAATCCATCATATTTAGATTTTCATCCGTACAATCAAAAAGGTCCATTTTCACCAAAAAAGTCTTCTAAGATGGAAAATAAATATGTGAAGTACACTAATAAACCCTGGCGCATTGTAACTGAATGTGTTTCAGGATACACAGGGATTTCATGAAAAATTAGCTATTTTATGGTAGATAGAAAAGAAATAATGGAACAGTACCCAATCAATTTTTTGTTCTATATTGTTTCAAAATTGCTTGTCCCACAGGTTCTCAATTGAAGACAAAATCTAGGTTATATGGGTCACAAGAGAGATATTGAAGATATATAAGTTAAGGAAACCTGTATACACAGAAGAAAATGAAAACACTGTAGTACGTAATTGACTTAATAATCATTTTTTATCTTCTTTTGGTTATGTTCCATTTGTTATTACTCTGCAGGGAATACACTGACTGGCGATGTCTGCAGAATATATATCACTCCCTTTTAAGTTTTAGATTAACTGAAAATTACCATCACATTTTTTTTCTCTTGGCATTAACACCAGAAACAAAGAAACAGCATACATTGAAAATGCGTTTGCATTGTAACGTGGAGACACTTAAATATATAATTTCTATATTCCCTAATTTGGTTGTTATTGTTTTATGCCAGGACGTTATTCCCCATTTAATTATTGTCATCAAACACAAAAAATGCAACTGTAGAACTTTTGCTGATGGCAATATCTAAGAACAAAATTATAGATAATATTATATAGCTGTATATACTTCTGTATACTACCCACAGCGCGTTAATATGCTCCTGTCTTCCAGGGTAAGCAACAAAAACAAACCATAGGTCTGAACCTTTTACAAACATGTCATTTTGACTGTTTTGTAATAAAATAGTAATAAAAATACAGATACAAGCATGTTTATGAAATAGACTATACATATGGACAATGCAATGATGCAATCATCATATTTTCCATTTAGAGCCTTTTGAAATGGAGAAAGGCTTTCAATAGCACGGGTTCATATAATGCATGCTTATTGAACCAGTGTATCAAAAGACATTCAGAAGATTAATACACAAGGGATTTGTACACAATAAGGCACAGCATGGACGGACAGGTAGTCATGAAATAGAGGGTGGAATTTGTTTATGAAGAACTCAATTAGTTTACAAGCTAAGCATATTGTTGGAACATGAACAGAGGATCATATCTAGTGTGGTTTTGGATCTTAGAAACAAGAGCTTGTTTAATTGACACCTTTTGATAAAGCAATGGAATGACAGGTTTAAAGGCAGAATTGATGCTCAGTCATGTTTGACATATGGCTTTGTGCCATGTGATTAGTGTAAGTAAAGATCAATGGCTATGTTATTATAACTATAACACAAAAAACATCTGCTAAAATCTGTAAGCTGAGAACCTGATGCCTATATAGGATCACACAGAAACCACAGCATTGTAAGAGCTGTAAATAAAAACAAGCCACCTCCGCTCATATGTGTTTTGCTGCAGTTAATACCACAATGCTTGTGTTTAATATTTGTGGCATATATACTGTATTTTTTCCACATTTGCTGTGGAATATTTTTCTAGTCTGTAAAATCTTCAGCCTATTCATTTGACAAAATAGCAGCCCTTTTACCCCGTGTGTTTTTTGTTTTTTTTTAAATGTGCCATTGCAAGCTTCTCCAGTAAATCGGCCATTTTTTTTAAAGTCCCTAGGCAATTAACATGTAAGTGTAATAGGTTTGCTTGACTTTGCAAATCTAAATTGGGTTAAAATGGCTCTTAAAGTTATTGTATATTGTTACGCAGCAATACTGAACAGCCGAGAGTGCCGTGCAGATGTCTCTCAGACCCAACAAGTGTCATTGAGCACCTATTGAGAGTTTCCACAAACTTTTTGGATTCAAAAAGCAAATGTACAAGGGTAAATGGTTTTATTGGTCTAAATAGTGCATTGCATTGTCTGTGAATGCAGCAGTGCCTGTTTGTAAATAATGTGTGATAGGATATGGAAAAAGAAACCTGAAGCGTCTTTTTATTGTGAGGCTTTTGATCTCTTTAAACGTGATGTAATTGTCGCTTTAAGAATTGTCTGTCTCCCCCAATACCTTGTTACATTCTTTTTACATTCTTGTTGCAGTTAATTATATCTCTGATAAGTCCTTGTTACTATATATCTTCATCCCCAATGAAACACTGTGTGTGTTAGCCTTTCATAGACTTTCTTATCAAAAAAGCATTTTCTTGTTATTATTTACACTACGTGGATTTAAACAATGTATTCCGAGACAAAGTTGCCCCTTATGCCCAGTGGAAAAGAAAACCACTGCAAGCGCCTCCATTTTGAGAGATGTTCCCACCGGGCTATGTCTGAGGAGATGCAGGTGAAGATAGAAGATAGCAGATTGAAGAGAGAAGGCAGAAGGTAGAAAATGATGAAGAAGAAGAAGCAAAAGTGGCCAGTTGAGACGGTAGGGAAATATTTAGAGAGCATGAGAGAGATAGTTAACAAGAATGAGTGTGACAGAGTATGAGTGAATGTGGACCCACAGATTTCAGACAAAAATTCTGAGCTTTATGCTGTTTTCGTCAGATTCTTGTGTGGTCTGGCCTCATTTTCAATGTTTCATACAAATCTCTGAATTTACCAAAATTCTGTAAATTTGCAATTCATACAAATCTGAATGCAATCTCTGCATCCAGTTCATCCCAAAGGTGTTCGATGGGATTGAGGTCAGGGCTCTGTGTGACCAGTCAAGTTCTGGGGAGCCAGCTAATTGGAGTAAAGAGTTAGAAAACCTGGAGTCCAATCAATGAATGATTGAAGGTTTGTTTTAGAGCTACTTTGACATAAAACATTTTGAGTTTGCTATCCTTTAGAAGCATCCTCACAAACCATGTGTGAACCATGCCTACAATGAAGAACTGTTGATTTGCATAAAGCTAGAAAGGCTTATAAAGTGATATCAAAGATCAGTCCACAGTTAGACACAGTTAGTGGCTACTCTCCCTGGAAGTGGTGACCCAGCCAAGATGACTCCAAGAGCACAATGCAGAATGCTCAATGAGGTGGCAAAGAATCCTTGAGTAATATCTAAAGGCTTGAAGGAATTATTGGAACTGGTTAACAACTCTGTGATTGGATCTACCAAACGCAAAACATTGCACAGGCATGGAGTCAATGGAAGAAACCAAGGAAGAAGCCACTGCTCTCCAAAAATATATTTCTGTGTGCCAGTCTTCCAAATAGCACATTGACACGCCACAGGACTACTGGGAAAACGTTTTGTGGACTGATGAATGGTTGAATTGTTCGTAAAAGGGGCACTGCATACCAACATGAAAACATCCCAACGGTGGAGTTTGGTGGAGGGAGCTTCATTATTTTGGGCTGCCTCGAGGCCTGGACAACTTGCCAACATCAATAGAAAAAAAATTACGAAGTTTACCAAAGTATCATACAGGATAATGTCAGGATGGCTGTCCTCCACCTGATCTACTACAGAATGGCTTAATAAAAAGAAAGTTTGCCTTTTGGAGCGGCTTAGTCAGAGACCAGACCTTAACCTATTAGAGATACAGTGGAGAGAGCTGTTCACATTAAACATCTTAAGATGCAGCTTCCGCAAGCTTGTGCTTAAGGTTATTGCTGCCAAAGGATGCTCAACCAGTTGTTAAATCCATCGACTTTTTCCACCAGCACTGTGTATGTTTAATATGTGTTCAATCAAGACATGAAAGATTATCATTGTTTGTGTGTTAATAACTTAAGCACATTGTCTTTTGTCCATACTTGTGACTTAGATGTAGATCAGATCACATTTTATGAACAATTAATCCAAAATGTTTAATTTACTTTTTTTTGCCACCGTATATATTTCTAAACATAATTTTGATATCTTACAGGTTACAGACAAGGTTGAATGTTCCTGATTTTGAGTGGTTTCGACAATATTACCTTTCTGCTGACTATACACTTTGATAATACTTACTGTAATTATCCATTTGATGTTTAGATTTTGAAAAATTAAATTTTTCCTCTCCCAATTTTGTTCCAGGCAGCAATGAAAATTCCATTAAGGATAATATTCTTATCTCCTGCAGGCAAGGCTATCTTCTCTGCCATTAATTCTAATGCACTAATTTTATTCCCCAGGGAAAAATAAATCATCCCATAATGCAACTTAGGCAGCCTTGCTGCGACATGAAGGAATTGTATTTCCCTTACTTTCGCTGAGAAAAGTCTCTAATTTAGAAATATTGTATAGTTAGTCCCCGTCTCATCATCTTCTGTCTTGTCTAAAACTCATAAAGCCTTCTGGTTGAATTTCTCAATCATTTATTGTTAGTGTCAAGTCTTGTTTAAAAATCATAATATATATGTGATATATTCTGGGGAGCCTAAATTGTATGTCATGCAATTTATTTGTTAAACCTTATGAATTTTCATATGTTATATTCTAGCGCAGGATTCCACTTACTGTCAAAATCTATAAGCAGTATTAGTTTCCTGTATAACTTGTTTCAAAGCTTTATTACATTTTGATAAAAGAACACCATTAAATACCTCCCCAGCAACTGTAGTTGTACATGTGTTGTTGAACGGCTTCACCAGGATTCCCTGTCCTGAGGTTTTACACATTCAAATTAACTCAATGTACAAAGTCAGTAAAATCATTTTTATGGAAGCGAGTATCCCAAGTCAATATATTGTATAAATGGTTATTAACCATGTAACATGGAATTTGACTATTGGTCAGCAAATCTAGTCTGCACATAGATAGAACTACCAAAACCCATTTGAATTTAATACTCAGAAAATGACTGGCTACAACCAAGCAAAATGGCCTAAAATAGAACAAAAAAACTAAAAGGAGCAGAGGATTCAAAATTAAGGTAAATGCTACCTCAATGCATCGCTGTGCGAGACATCTTGATGGCTCGTGTGGAAATCAAATTAATTAAATATGAAATGGAACTGCCATACGATGGTGGAAGTGGGGAGCTGCAACTTCTTCATAAGGTAAGTTTTTATTGCTTTTTAACATTTAAAATAATCCATATTAAAGTACTTATAAAGAAGCCTCTAATTCAGCCACCATACGTTAATAAGTTACACTTCAGCAATAAATGTTTCCACTTTCTTGCACTGCGTACGTTTCAAAATTATATACTCAAGGCTGGGAAAAAGAAAATGTATCACCCAAAAATGCTTTATCTGTACAATCAATTTAATCTTACCACCTTTGAAATGTGCCTATTAATTGAAAACTCTTTCTAATTGCCCACTAGGCTCTGGGTATTTAGGCCTTTGGGGACCTTTGATCACTGAGGTGGGAAGAGTGGTGTGAAGCTTTGCCCATTCCCAACACGTTCATGGGTAACCATGCCTTTTGGAACAGCTAGCCTTCTATAGCCTAGTCAGAGCCTCTGGGGCAGAGTATGTGGGAAGCAAACACCTGCACAGAGGAGGGTTGGCGACATTCTGCCCGGTGGCAAGTCCAGCCCAGTAATAAAATTAGCCCCAAACACATTTATACAGAACAATGAATGCACATTATGCAGTGCTGTTCAAAATGCATTATAGAGGGCATAGTTCTCAAGGGCCACAAACAAACACGTGTACGTAATTTAGCATTTTAAAATACATTTATTTTGTGGTCATTTATGAGGTTAACATTTTTTTGTACAAACATTAGCTTAATAGACAAGAGCCAAATGTTTTATGGCACCTGAAATGTAATTAACTATATTGAATTTAAATTAGATTTTCAATTGAACTTAAATGTGAACTTATCTGCTACTAGGTATTACCGCCAACCAATCCATAGCATCTATGTGCAATATCCATTAAACTTTTTTTTTTTTAATAGCTCACAACATTTGCTTACCTTTTAAGAAATTGTTAAATCAGGATTATGCTGAAGCAAAGCTCCAGTTAAACCACTTCCATTCACATTGTATTAAGCTGTCTAAAGTTGATCAAATGTAGTATTGTGATATTACATAACAGGAACCTCTGGGAGGCTACACTGGGAGACAAGGATTTAAACTATTTGCTAACATAACCAAATTATTGCGATCTGCCTCCTTTACAGTGACAGAAGAGGGAAAAACAACAAACTGAAGCTTTTCAGACACTTGAGAACAAGCAATGACAAGCTCAGTTTCTCAATTTTACTTTGTGAATACAGGATCGTATAATCATGAAATGCCTGGAGCAGATGAATGTTAAAAAATGTGCTGTGTGCTTAAAACAAATGAAATTGGTTATGTTGTTTAAAGAGGGAAAAAAACTAATAAACAACAAAAGTGGTAAACTTGGCTGCCATTATAATTAGTTTGGAGGTTTGAGCTTGTGATGGATGAAAAGATACAGCACTTGTAGCAGAAGGCCTTTGCCTATTGACAACTCAGCTATGGATATGGCATTTCAATCCATGTAATCTTGCCAGGCAATTTGGTTTCCATCCTGAATAAAGTTCAGAGCCCATCTGGAGTCAAGGCTGTGAAGTGTGATGATTGATGTCAGATAGCTTTTTGTCGAGTGGCCTACTGCCCACTCATTTAACAAACAATGTTCCATGAAGCTATACATAAACCAATAATGTAGATAATCACAGAGTATTAAATAGAAATCTGTAGATGAAACATAACTAAAGACATCATACAAACCCACTTTTTCACTGCTGATATATGAGCCTACTGAAACCAAGGGGAATCAAGATAGGTCGCTTATTGCATAAATGCAAGACCCCTAGCAAGGATTGCACTTTAATCCATCAGAAGAAATGTATATCACCCATTCTTGTGTTTTATCACATTTATATTACAGAAAGCACTATGTTCTGTGTGTTCATTGTTTTATAAGTATTCACAAAATCTCTCTTTTTTAACATATTTATTTATTTGGAACATTGGGGAGAATTGTATATTTATGTATTTGTTTGGAACAATGTTCATGGATTTGCAGTAGGATGGAGAGCAGGACTTGGACTTAGCCGCTCTAGAACATTCATTTTGTCTTCCTGAGATACTACAATGATGCGACCTGTATGGGAAGATGGCAATAGGGCACATGCTACAAAATAGATTCATACTATTTTTTTTTTTATTTCAAAATGTAATATGTAATGTTATGTACAATATGTAATATTTTTAATGGTGGAGGTCCCTGCAGGGCTAGAACTACCTACATTCGCACTGCATACAAAAGATCTCAAAAAGATCTACTTGCATTAAAAAAGACGCTAATCTTAAAGAAGAAAAAAGGAAGCAAACTATTTTTAAGATGCCAAAATTAGTTTTCTTTTCCTGCCGGCTTACAGCTGAGCAGATGGAGCCATGTGCTGGCAAAATAGATATATATTATTTTAATTACGCTTATATATATTGCTTAACATACAGCTGCATTTCTCAGTGACAGAGATATACATATTCCAGTTGAGCAGAGGCACAAATTATACATAAGTCAATAAAAAGTTTATTCTTGCAGATATTTTACAGGAAAATAATGCGAATCCCTCTTTTCATAAATATAACATTGTTTTCACTGGTTACATGAAGTCTTGTGAATTTTCTCTAACCAAGGTTCATCTATATCTGAAATCGTGGAGTACGAATATGGAGTTAGTACATCATTTCATCACATTTTCTGAGACAAATCAACAGATTGCTCATTCATTTCCAAAAATAAACAGGATAAAATATAGGAACAGTGATCATAGAACTGAGATCATAACAGTTCAAATTTCTCAGCTATATGTGCAAAATGAGTTACAAATTAAAATATATAAATTATGCAGTAGCTCCATTATGTAAATGAGACATATTTCAGTCTAGGTATATGGGTTTTTAATAATATTTAAAGGGTGCTGCCATCAATTTTTTATCTCGAGAAGCTATTTAGTTTACAAAAATATTATGTCATTTTCTATGGTAAAGCAATTCTATGTTTTGAATAAGAAGGTATTCTTGCCTCTCACAGAAAAAAATCTTCCCTCCGAACCATCTGCTACACTCTCTGATGTGAAAAAACATACATAAAGGAGAGCTATACAGCTTTAGTGAGTAGTGTTAATATAACATATCATCAAAGGACTGTTGTGGAAGCCACACACTGCTTTGATTCGCACACATTTTATAAACCTACAGGTGGTTATTTCATCGCAATGGACAGACTGCCAGTTTAGATATTCCCCAAGTGTCCTAATTTAGGTGGGACAGTCCCACTTAGGGTTCCTCCTTCCACCCTTGGCATCTCTCTTGTTGCTGAATATGAGTGTATCACCATTGCTTACAGCACTGAGATAATTTGTATATAAACAAGCAAATGTGCTAAAAAAAAAAAAACTAGAATTAAAATAGATTCTTCTTCTTCGGAATTCCTTATTCCTCTACATAAATACCCTCAATATGTCAGAAATCAAATAAAATGTCTTGGTAACAAAGGTGTTTCTTTTCCTTATTTGTACATTTGTTATAAATGTAATACCCACGAGATAGGGAAACACTTGGTTCTTTTGCTTTAAAATCAGGAAGGCTATGAAGCTCAAGCTGTGCTTGGAGCCCCCAATTAGGTCCACCAGGGCTCTCAACACTTGGTTGTCGTTTTGTGAGCGTTGCACAAAATCCCGGGTCGATAAGCGCACCAAGCAACGCTTTTAGGACCCTTCATACACTTGTTTTTGTCCTTGGTGGGGGTGCATGTTTACATTTAGGAGGACCTTACAGTAGCAATCACTGTAGCTGTGAGCTCGTAAATCCTGTTGCTATATTCACTTTTGCTTCAAATTCATTCATTGCCCAAATCACGTTATCTGCCTAAGCAATTGTTTCTTTTTCCACCCACAATTTTTTATTTAAAAGTAAGAGAGTTTAGAAGTCCAAAAACCTAAATTAGTGTTATAATGTATCAAGTGAAATTTGCAGGTTAGACTTTTAATACACAGAATTCCATATTTAAATTGTAAGGAACTATAGTCTCTTACTTGTAGATGTAAGAGTCCGGCAGTTTGGTCATAATCCCTAATTCACTCATGTCCTGCACTTTAACAATGTAATTGATTCAACCTCATAATCCGTGCTGGAATCTGTGCTACACGATCAGTCAAACGTTGTAAAGTGGATAACTAGCAACAAACTCAAAAACTGTTGTTTATGTTGTTTGGAACAAAAGCTAGAGTATTAAATAAACAATCCTTGAATAAACCTCAAAACCAAATCAAGTTATAACCTGACCCAGGTCAATTCCTACAGGTATCTCAGTATGTGGCAAGATCCCAGCTAGTCTTTTGGTCTTCACATTGGCAAGATACCCCCTAGGATTGGCTCTGTATACCGGAATAAATCTAGCATGGATCACCATCTAAGCAAACGTGTTGTGCAGCAAATGTTGATGCTGGTCTTAGACTATGGGAATGTGGTTTATGACCTTGCACTGCAGACCCATCTCGATAAACTTGACTCTCTGTAGAACGCGCTGTTCCTATTTGTCCTCTAGTGCGATCATAACACCAATCACTGGGAAATACTAAAAGAGCTAAACTGGCTGACGCTTGCCTCCAGGCACACTCTCCACCTAGCTTTGCTGCAAGGCTCCCTGCTACCGTTACAGCACACTCACTCTTACTCCCCACGCGTCCTACAACCTCAGGTCCAGCATCGACTCCTTACTGTCCCTCATTCCAAAAAGGAAGCAGGTCAAGGTGCATTCTCCTTCAGAGCTTCTCGGATGTGGAATAGCCTCACAGATTCCATCAAATATCCTAAAATCACTGAAAATTCCTATTTATTCCGTTGATGTCTATTGTTGTTTGTTTTTTATATTGTTTCATTTTATCTGTATACTCTGTATGTAAAACCGTTTCTGGACTTGGTTCCCCAGGACGTATTTGATAACGACAAAAATCTCAACCTTTTTTTCCTGGTAAAACACTTTTTAAATAAATAAATCATTTGGTGGTGATCATACGATTAGATGTACTCACTCTTTGCAATCTATACCTCACACTTTAGAAGGGAAAATTACAGCTGTATATGCGTGTCAGAATTCTACTGTTTGTGTAAATATCTCAAAAATGAACATAGACAAAGCATTGCATTTAATTTTAGCTTTAGCCCATGTTTACTTATTTCTGAGTAACTTTCCCTCTCTAAACAGCTGTAATGTTAGAGGTCATAATCTAAAACCAGAGGGTCAGAGGTTTAGACGTCATGTAAGAAAGTTTTACTTAACTGAGAGAGTGGTAGATAAACGGAACAGCCTTTCAGTAGAGGTGATAGAGGCTAATACATTTAGGGAATGTAAACATGCATGGGATAGTTATGAAGCTGTCCTGAATCTAAGACGAGACAAAGGACTAATTATGTTTTGAGAACGGACAGACTAAATGGGCTGAATGAAACGGTTCTTATCTGCTGTCGAATTATATGTTGCTGTTTTTCTATGTTTTAATACATTGAGATGTCCTGTCCCGCTGCTTATAAGAAATGTAAGACACTAAATTAAATCTATAAGTATGCCCTCTTGTACGTTTGATGTACCATTTCATTTTGTATGCAGTGACTTGTTACTTTTGAATTGCAATTTTAACATATTTCATAATTACCTCATCCAAAATTAACTGAACTATTCATTCTTAGAATTTTAATTTTACATGAGTCTTAAACACACCGAAAGAAAACGAAGGCAGAAAATACAGAATTTCTAAGTTGTGAAAGTTTGGTGAAAAATAGAAATAATAGATTAGTTTTTAATAAATGAAGTAAAAGATTTTATTTAAATTAAAGAGAAAGTAGAAATGTCTACCCAAAAAATGCTAAATTTATTTTAAAAACCTAAATGGATTCCCATTTTGTTTGATACTGTATCAAATAATAACATACAGTATGAAAAGTTAATAGATTTTAAGTTTATTTGAGCAAGGGCCTGCTTACATTTTGTATCTGTAACTCTGAATTGTTATGGTGTATCAGTTAATATGTTCTGTTTGCCTTTTGGATAGGTTACTTCTAAAACCTGTTTTTTATATATATATTTTTTTCTCCTTTCTTAAACATTTTTAATTTGAGTTTGTTGATCATAACTGCATCTATATTGGATAAGTACTACATAGCTTTCTGTTTTTTTCACCCATTTTGCATGCTTGGGTATCAAAGGTGCTGCTCACCTTATAAACAACATTAATTAAGATGGCTTACATTTGTCAATTCTAAACACAGAAAGAAGGCATTTAAGCTTCTACGGCAACAACCAATCGGAGTCAGCTTCAGTGTTATCATTTTGGGGAAGGTTTCCTGCTTTTGACAGTAAGCAGTTTTTTTTTTCTTTTCTTTTAAGTTCTCTGGGAATCATTTGTGGAAAGATGCAGATGAGGACATAACGTGAACCTGAGTGCTCCATCTCTGCATAGCTGTTCCAATCTTGCTTGATCAGACATTGATTGATCATCAGTGCAAGATTCTTTTCCTTGGGGGGGTTTGTTTTAATGTTTTGTTCACCTTAAATACACTGAATCTGTTTCTAGCTGCAATTACCAGATTTACCATCATAAGTCAGAGATGTTGCCTGCAAAAGCCCATGTAGCTAAGGTGGCCGCGTCTGCCATTTTTTGTGTGACCCAAATTTTACATGTTGAGGACCAACACATGCTGCCCTGCGGTGTGTGTGATATACAACTGAGTAACTGGTTCAGTTTTATAAGCTTATGTTTCCCACATACTTCAGGGCAGCAGTGGTCAGTAGCTTGTTAAATTGTCCCTCAACAAAAATGCTTACTGTCAACCCTACATGTATGTATATTTTATATAGCTTTTATAAAAGTGCTAAATTCAGGTTTAGGTCTTTACAGCAGGAAAACAAGGCATATTCTATAGGCCCAATGGTTGTTATCTGCTGTCAATTCTTTCTATGAATTTGGAAGGTACAGATCCACCTAAAGATCGCCATCAGTCTTCATGTACAATGCACAAAAAGGGACTGTTTTAAAAACGGAAATATTATTGTGCACAAAATATGTATATTGATAGAAAAAATTTATGGTTATACACTTAGCTCCCAGGCATCCTAACCTAACAATTATGTCTTCATTGCTAATTTCTCAAATTCCAGAATTTTATGATTAGTAAAATAACAACAAAGTAAAAAGCTACATTAAATGTATTACAATAAGAACAAAATAAAAGATACTAACAAAAAAAACTGTACCACAACATTTGTGTAGGAAATGTGTCAGATTTTTTTTAAAATGGGTGTCTATGTGAACATGTGTCCTATAGAATGGAAAATGAGAATTCTATAAAACTTGGCATTAAAGAAAGACAAACTGATTTGTACCATAGAGATGTAGCTCAAAATCACACTTGATGTTGTGATTCGGAAATTCTAGAGAAAAATTCTGGAACTCATAAAGGAACTTGGACAGAACCTCCTTCTAATCTGTTTCTTTTGACGCCATGACTTTCAACTGGCATACAGCTGAAAACTGTGATTCTGGTGCAAAGTCTGATTTGTTGTTTTGTCACCATCGCAAAACAAAGGATAGTAATGCTGATTGGATAAAAGATTGCTATGGCCACTTCTTACAGTAAATAAAGTAGCCAGTAGGGGTTTCTTGAAGGAAAAAGGGCACGTGTCCAAAGATAAGGCACACAAGTGTCGCAGTCAGTGGTTGTTTAATAGTGTGAGAGTAATACATTTTGTTATGATTTATAATAGATGGGAGGTAGAACGGTGATTAACCAAGGCACACAGACTGCAACCTAGGATATATTTTGTAAGCCCAACATTTGAAACATGTGCAGCACGTCCTTGACTCGCTTCAAAATTAAGAACTGCAACTAAAACAAGTTTGGGTCTAATTTTTAACACTGCATTCCCAATCCTAATCATATTTATTACTTTTCTGGCATGCAACAGGCATCCTGGGCAGAAATGTCTCATCACTAGTCATCAGACAGAAGGTTTGCGTTCGTACCAGCTTCCCAGATATAATGGCTTGTTAAAGGTTAGTGCTATTTTGCCAGGTTTGCAATAAAGCCCTCTGTGATCTTGATCATAGAACAAATCTGTGTACTTAATGTGAAGTTTTAGGTCCTGAGTTTCAAGAGGCATTTAAGCTATTAACATAAAATTTGTGAATCTTATGTATTTGGGTTCTAAGCAGTAGAGGAAAGGAATAGAGGATAAAGACTTTGTGTATCTTTTCAAACCCATCTCTGGTCATGTCTTTTGCTACAAGGTAACTGGTGACACCACCTTTTGCTCATCTCAACAGCAGCTCTTATAATTTGTATTCTAGTGTCACACACTTATATTGGATGGCATGAGCTATACAATTTCTGGTACATGGAAAAGGCAAAAATTATCCATCCCAACATGAATGTAGCAGCACTTGGCATGAGCACTTTACATTCAATCTGTCAGCAGAAGACCATATACTTAGTCTTTACATAGGTGAAGGTGCCCTACTAATCAGTGTACCACTTGCTCTTTGTGTTAAAACTGTTTGCTCATTGCTGAAGCTGGTAACTAGGTCAGCAACATAACCCTATTTCTATAGTCTTTTTTATTTTTATTATGTAAATGAATCTGGCTCACCTTGCACCCTGTTAGCTTAAATCATATGCCTCAGCAACCTGACCTGATGCGAGGCCTTACATGTGTTTCTACAGCCTGGATGTTGAGATGCCTTGTTACAAGTGAATTAAAATAAAAACCTGTCTCGATACATAAGAATTTGTTTTTGTGTACCATTTCAAAGAAACATCAGGAAATGAATCATTCCATCAACTTAGAATATTAAATCAATGTGATATTGAAATGAAAAAGTTATAAAAGCACCAGGTGCTGCTGTTGCGAGCCACAATCACATTCCATATGACCATCTGTACAAAATATATGCATTATTTAAGAAGATGCCAAGGCTTTTTAATGCTACATTTCGTGACTACTGTACACAAACTGAATTTGTAGAACATTTGTTTTAATCAAGAAAAACATTGCATTTCTATTCCATGGGCCAATTATAAAGATAAAATGTTATGACTAGTCTAGTAGATTGCTCTATTAGCACCAAATGCTTCTCCTTAATATGCAGGAATGTGGTTTGGCCATGTGCTCACTAGCCAACTGTATGAATACTTGTTTTCTATCTAGACAAAATGAGTTCCAAATACACGTTATTTAAGCATACATTATATTGTACAAATTATTGTTGGAATGAGTATAAATGCGAAAACATAATTTAGTTACCAGCTATTTTATATAGCTACATAGTTATGGGATCAACAAAACTATCTAATTTTTAAATGGATATATTGACTTAACGGAGAGTTTAGAGGAGAGCTGTGGTTCCAACCCTTCACTAGATTATGAAGGTCCAAGCTCAGTGAGCTTCTACTGCAGGAAGAGCTTGGCTGGCCCTGTATAATGTTTAGTCTTTTCGCTGATTAAATTACACATCATACAGGATTTCATACATATTTTGTCGGATTTCATTTTCATGCTATTACATTGTTGTGCATATAATTTAATTGAGTGGATTGCATCTCAAATGCATTTCATGATGTGAACTATGGTTATCCCAACGTTACTAGATTAATTGGTATGCATCATCGATCTATGTGAATCCATGAATTTTACTAGGACAGGATCGAATGTGTTGGCCTAATGCATAGGTTCTTGGCTGGTTTGGGGTTTGAGCAGTTGTTTAAGTATATTGTCCGCAATAGGCATTTTATATACAAAGCAGCCCGATATAATGATTGGATATGAACTAGGGATGTTTTTTCTTAATGGAAACGTGATTACTATCGGTCAGTTTATCTATTTTGTACTAAACAGGTTGAACGAATTAACGGACAAGCGTGTCTTAGTTGTTTAAGCTAACCAGCATGGTATAACAAATCCAGCCAGGACCATTATATATATATATATATATATATATATATATATATATATATATATATATATATATATATATATATTATATATATATATATTATATATATTTTTAACAACATGCAGGCTTTCCAACAGTCATATATTTCACGCACATAAGAGGATTTGTTACACTTATATAATTTGTTTAAATAGATCAAGGTATAAATGTGATACATTTGATGGGTATCTCCAGTTTATGGTGCGCCTCAAATAATTTGCATGATCAGCCAAACATTACCTTAGAGTACTTTGATATATACATGTTCCAGGAAAAACACAACAATGGGCAGATTATATGTAAATCATTTCATTATTGTGATGCATATTTCTGATATATTTTTCTGCACTTGTGGATATATGTACCTGCTTTTGACCTATAATAATGCTTATTTCCCTGCGATTGTATAACATTATTGTTCACTGGTGTATGTCACTTTAGGAGTTCTATGTCGCCTTTGGTATTATGTGATCACCTGTGTCAGCATTTCACTGCCCTGGTCCACTGTAAGTGCTATTATTGTAAAGTGAAGCGGTAGGCCGTAGCGCATAAAAATTGTCTGTTCTCTATAGCGTCACTCACTACAACTGTTTGCTTTTATTTTGTGGCACCAGTTTGGGGAAGGCTCTTTCCTCCTCCAGCATTGACAAAGTAAGGCTTAAAGACATGTTCATCACAGAGCCCTTACCTTAACACCATTGAACACCTTTGGATTTATTTGGAATGCTGGTTTCAAGCTAGGCCTTATCATCACACACCAGTGCCTGACTTCACAAAGCTGAATGTGCACAATTTCCCAACACCACAATCCAAAACGTTTTGGAAAGTCTTCCCAGAAAAGTGGTGGCTGACATAGCCACAAAGGAGGGGAGACTCCATATCGATGCCCATGGATTTGAAATAGGATGTTCAACAAGCTCAAATAGGTGTGATGGTCTGGTTTCCACATACTTTTTGGTCGTATAGCATAGGTCTTGTTTTCCCTAATGGTGATTCCATAATAGAATCTCCTGCTTGTAGCAACAGACATAGGTCAGTGCAGCCAAAATGTAAATATGTTGCTGCAATGTTGAGCACATTTAAAATTCTCAGGTGAAAAGTGAAAGAAATGAGCAACTAGTGCAGATTATGGAATGTATTAATGTCGTGCTTACAAATAATGTATTAGCAGTCTCTGCATCAATGTCTTCCACCACTAAATGCATTATACCACTTGAATGTTGCGTAAGTCAGATCACATTCCTAGTCTGAGCACTTGGTTAGTAAGATTGAGAAAACTGAAGTCATTCATTTTGAGAATCACAACTGGTATATCTTAGACCCCATGAAGCTACTGAGAAGATCTAGTGTCAAGCAGAGCATGCACTATATGTAAAGATATCCCCACTCTGAGTGTCTTGTTATCCTTTAGCGGCATGGCCCCAAGCTTTCTAGGAACAATTTTCTAGGATCTGAGACCAATTCATTCTATTCAGCAACCCCGATTTGCGCGTAGGAAGCCATTGTTGACAGCTTTCTTTTTTTATGATGGCCCTTTTTTGAGGGTGGTTCTTTCCTGGATAGCCTTGTGAGTCTTCCAGGAAAGTTGTGTAGAGATTTTTTGCATGGGCATTGTAACAAATGCATGTGGTGCCCATACATGTACAGGCACTGTCGTGAAGAAGTTTAAATACCTTAACTGTAGATTATTCTTCACATTGCTATATTTATCCTGGAACAGAATTTCATATTATATATATAAGGATATATTCACACACATTTACATGCATTGACACATACATGAATGTGTACAGTATATGCTTGTGTGTGTGTTATGTTGTTTTTCTGGAAGAGGAAAACATTCTGTACTACACCAGGGGTAGGCACCATCATGCAGTGTTGGCACCATCATGCAGTGTTGGCACCTTGAGGTCTTGAACTTGGTTACAAGCAGAAAATTTGCCATTGAGGCCCAAAAACATTTGCCGTTACATGTAATAGCATCATTGCATATTTTAAACTGTCACGTGTATACATTTCCCTTCATTATCCCTGTTATAGTAATCTGCTGTAAAGATGCAACCATATTTGTCTTAAACTTTGAATAGCTTCATCTGGGGCTATATGTGTTAAGTCAATACAGATTAAAATAATTAAACCGTTGGTCCGTAATGACAGCATATATATTCTAAGAGGGAATTGTGGAAATGACCTGTTTGTTCAGTGTAAAAACATATTTCAATAATCAATAATATTTGGAGACCTTTGAAAGCTCCAAAGGAGCTTGCAATTTTCCAACCATACAAGCCAATCTATATATGGAACAGTACAAATAATTTTGTTTCAAAACTTAATCACCAACTGAAATGTACACACAAAAATCAGAAATATCATATAGGTCTTTCCACTACATGCGTCAGACGTCTGGTATTTTTTTTTATGTAAAGGAGCTAAAAATATAAGATATTAGACATCCATGTATAGCAAAGGTACTGAAATATCCGAGTATGTTAACTGTAACATCCTATAAATTATTTATACCCTGAACGTTCCTGCGGATTAATGTACACTGGTGCGATAAAAGGAATACTTAAATACCTATTGCTAAACATAATACTAAGATGCCTCAAACAGACCTGCTGTTTCTCTCACTTATTTATCTTTTTCAAAATGTTATATATTGTAATGGCACAGATTGTGAAAATATAGAAAAACAACAGCATATTGCATTTGCATAATATTCATGGTTTTAAACATAAAACACCAAAGGGAAGAAAATCTCCTAAGACAAAGTAAAATATTCCTATCCTGAATAAAGAAAAAAAAAACATGGACCAAATACATTCTGTACAACAGGAACAAATGGGCAGACTAGACAGGCAGAATGGATCTTTGCCAACATATTTAATGTTTCTAAAACAAATGTTGTTCCCATGTCTTTTCCTATATACATTTCCCTATTTGATGATGTACATAATTGTAATACAAACACAAGGCATGATGGGTAATATATACATAATGCATTTTTGGGTTTGAAAACTCGTAGGCATGGAGGAACTTGTATATAAAATTAGAAACAAGAACTGTGATGGCAATCTAAAATAAATAGCTGGCCTTACCTGTCAGTGTGGGAGAGGGAGTTTACAGGAGAGCTGAACATTTCTAGTTTTCTAGTTTAATATTCACCACCCACAATCATAGCTGCCCAACTGAATGTAACAATCGGAAAACATTTAATATAAAATGCTGCGACAGATATGCAATAGTTTCCATATCTTCACAAAATGTTGTTTGGATATTGCATCTGCGCCCACACTTAGTATGAGAGGTGAGCAGCAGTATACACCACTAAAGGGTCCCCCTCTCATAAATAACACAAACTCACTCTAACAAATACACTTAACCTGTGCTCCCTCCAGCATGAGTGGACCTGCCATGCCTATAGAATTCAGGCTGCCCCTGCTACACACCCAGCCTGCGTCCAGGAATCAGTAGTTGTGTTAAGTGTTACTGGTATATATCTGTACCAGTATAGCTTTTGTGTTATGTGAAACACTTGGTCTGAAACCATCCAAGTCTGCCATTCCAACATTCTAGATAAACATAAAAGAAACAAGACCAGATCAATTAACATTTTTTTAAATTTTTATTTTACATTATTCATAGCAGCAAATATGTTTATATTGTAAATTGCATAGCTTTGTTTGTGTCTTGAAGTAGATATAAAAAGGTAAGCTAAACATAGATATAGTATCAGGCATAGTGTCACAAAACTAGACCAGGTATAGTAACTGAACAGGAAAACCGAACCAAAGGCCTCATTCATATGAAAACGAAACATAAAAGCAATGACAACTGAATGATTTATCATAAAACATATCACATACATCACAGGAGGACATAGTGTAAATTCACTGAGATTTATCTGTGAATAATTCCCATAGAATGAAGCCACATACTTTAAATACTAGGTGGATGATGCGCGGACAGATCCTTCACATGCGGAGGAGAGGTCTTTGTGCATTTAGCAATACTTTTAAATAATTGTTTTTTGTAGTGTTTATAAACAGGGGACAGTTCAGAGCTGCAGACATAACCAAACAACATCTCAATAGCTATATGATATTAAGATGTCTGGAAAATGGCTTAAGGTCAGCACTGCAGAAATGTCAAGGTTAATATACTAGGCCTCCGGCAAATATTAAAAGCATTCAGCGTGCGTGCGTGGTATATTTGTGTTTAGATTGCACCAATCATCGCTAAACACTATCCTGGATATATAGCTATATGGTTATCTGCAGTGCTGTAGGTTAGATATACGCTCTGGTAACTCGCAAACCTTGCAGACGAAACAGACTATGGCACTACAGACTAAATCAAAAATATTGTAGGGTTAAATAAATGTGAAAATACACAAAGCTGATTGTCTTTAATTAGATAGATTTCAGGAACACAAACAGAACCCTGGAACATGTCTGCTTTTTCAGATGGTGGGGAATGTTCATCACTTACCATAAGGAAAGTAAGCACTTGTGTTCTGGAATTTTTAGAATTCAGGATGTGGAAAACTATATATTTTTACCTTTTGGTATATTTCTCTATTTACATAAACGTATATATAAAGAAGTAAACAGAGTATAACTTTTGCACACTCTACACATATAAAAAAAAAAAAAAGCACATGTATCTGTGTGTTTATAACAATTCTTGGTCTCGTCTCTGCTTTGATATATCGCATTTTCACTCCTTTGCTTATCGCAAAACTTTTGAAGAAGGAATTGCACTTTCATTGATCCAAAATGTAATTTATCTTACGCTTTATCTATCCAATAATACAGTTACAAAACTTCTTAAATATGCTGGAGATTAAATGTACTGCAGAACAAATACCCTCTATAAAAGCATTATACTTTTCATTATCTTTTCTTTCCAAATTCGTTGCAAAGCAGAATAGAAGTATACCGCAACAGACGCATTTCTGACAATATATTATTAAAGGCATTATACTGCACGTAAAATCCCAGCCTTTTCTCTGTACATGAGCTGTATTTTCATTAGTAAGCTCTAACTTTACTTTAATGAAATCCCGCTACTAGCTTGGAAGGATCCAGCAGACAGTTATTGACGTGCCTCGAACGGCCGACAGTAACTGCAGCTCCCAAGTACACAAGCAAAAGGGGACAACAAGAACAAAGTGACAAATTGGAAGTTAGAAGTTAACCCTTCCATGCAAGGTAAACAGGATTTTATGTAAAGAAAACCAAAACAAAACTATTTAAATTACTATTATGATAAACAGCTTTTACACATTGTTTTGTTTTTAAGAAGAAATAAACCCATTTGGTACAAAGCTGTATACACTGTGACTGGTCATCAGCTGTTGCAAACTATTTCCCTGCTAGCCATGATGTTACAGAGCACGCAATCTCGCAAGAAGAGCTTCAACTTCAGGAATGGACTCTGTTTTTGTTGAGCCTTGACCTGATCCTTTATCTCTGTTGCCTTCAGTGTTATACACCTCCTTCTTACTAACAGCCTTGCTCCGGGTCGTGGAGGAATGAGTTTCCGATTCGTAGCTAAGTTCCTTAGCAACAGGCGCTCTTGGCTGGTTGGAATGGATATTTGTCCGGGATCGGGACCTTTCAAACTGAGGTTTAAGGTTTTCTGTAAAGACAAAAAAAAAACATTGATATTACATTGAAATAGCGTTTTCTGCAGCCGCCAGCACAGGAAATACAAACTAGTGTTAATTTAGGGCATAAACAGAAAAGTTAGAAAACATGCAGTATATTAAGGCCACCAGCAACAAAAATGAAAAAAAAAAACAACACATAAAGAATAATATCCTGGCCTTAAAAAGACCGTCTCGCAGGAATGAAGCTAGTTTTAAGGTAGTTGTTTATAGCGGATCTGACCCAAGAAAGCAGGATATTGATGATGGTAATATATCTCTATCACAGTAATTTGTACTTCCAAATAAAATAGGCTTGATAAACAGGACAGTGCAGAAGTAAACATTTTATTTCCTTTTGCATCCATTAGAAGGAAAATGTAGGCTTGTTTTACTGGTTATAAACACTGTGCTAGAATAAGGCTTTCTAATTCCCAGGGCAATTTGATATTCTCATATTTTCTGCGTCTTATTTTACTGGAGGAAACTTCTATTAGAAGACAATGATCTTGACTTAGTTCATTTTACAAGACGCCATCTGCAAGGAATGGTTAAACAGAAGCTTTAAAGAGGCAAACACATCGCTCGTGGTTTTTGGCTTTCATTGTTTCTCATCCACATACACACACACGTTGCAGGAGGGGGGATTTAGATTTTTCAGATATTGTATGAAACGATATTCAAACAATACCATGAAAATGTATGCAAAGGAAGAACATTATACGCAGCGTTGCTATAAAAATAGAAATTATACACACATTACATTTGATCATTTATTGTTAAAGGTTGTAGCATCTCGAATGAGTAGACCAGTTATTGCTTTGGGGTAGTCTGAGCTAGGTGCTAATCCATATGCAACAAATTATCATTTAAAAACACGGTAACCAATGGCTACATCGACAGGACCCAACCTACTGCTTATATGTAAGCAGTGATAGGTCTCCGTATTAAAGTTTAATTAAGATGATCATGCCTGTGCTGATGGCCACTCTACTATACTAATACATCCATTTTTAGCAGATATTTGCTGAAAGCTGTACAGTAAGATGTCTACGCTACAGTATGCTTATTTAGTTGACCAAGACTAAAAATATTTTTGTATAAATTCAAATTACTATCGCTTTGATGACGTGTTGTAATTTTGAATTTCTGAATTTAAATTCAGCAGCTTAAAGTTAGATTTTTTGGTTTGTTTGTGCCTTAAAACTAATGTATTTTTCTTTAAAGTTTCTTAGACTTGCTCACTTTGGAAAGCAGGACATGTAAGGCACTGGGTCATCTCTTCCTTAGGTTGGATAATTTGTTCATGTCAAAAATGAAATCTCATAACACAGGATGTTATAAGATATGAATGTGTGTAATGTTTCTTGGTGTAATTAGTATTAGTTTAAGTGTAAGTTTATGAATGAATGACATCATCTTGTTCCATGGCACCTTTCATAAGAAGAGCTGATCGTAACGTTAAATAATCAATGTAATATTTATGGAAATATTATGTAAACAATACAAAAATTGTAAAAACTGGGAGCAAATACCTTCACATGTAGCCATATGGTTAAACAGTGTCCCTTAACTGGTGTGTTTTCAATTTCCTGTGCTATGAAAGATTGTTCCCACAGACCTGTAATTTTTTTGATGCAGGCACATTCAATATTCATGTAACCTTGAACATGGGGTTTGAAAACGGCTTCAAAAACTTGATATGACATTTAAAGTTTTGCGGTTATCCGCTGAAAGATGTTCCATCATTTCAATAGTAATGACTCTGGAGCACAGGCACTCACTCATGACAGTGTGTTTTATGTGAATGCTGGAAATTCCTACTGAAAACAGCTTGTACATTAAAAGGTGGTAGCTGAAGATATTTACTGCATTGTCATTTTCTGACCAGGGGCTCATAGTGATGGATGAGTATTTTACACAGAATCTTGGACAATCTTGACAATTTTCAACAGTGTGTTCACCTCCAAGCTACTGGAAAATAAAAATCCTCCCTCATCACCGGGTGACTTAAATTCTTGTAATACAGATAGGATTTACAGTTAAGTAGAAACACTATTACAACAATCCCTGATATCCACCACTATCCTTTCATTTAACTCCGAGACATAAAACATTTTGCCCGTGTAAAACTAACGCAATGGGCGGATACATCTATAAGTGTTAGGAACAGGAATATAGATTTGGGATTTTTTTAACTGACAAACATTTCACTGCAAGTGTTTTCACCCCAAAAATGAAAAGTCAACGATGTGTCAAGAATGAAAAAATGAAACAGCAATTTAAACAATTTCAGGCCGCATAATTCAATATTATTGCTTATTTACAGAAAAGAAAATAATAATTACACTTGCAGAATTAATATTTCATAGGTGTCAATTCATTAACTGAGTTTCTAGATGATATTTCAATTCATAAACTTCAGTATACGTCATTAAGGGCCATCCCTATTGAGATTTTTCAATAACAAGGGCTGACAGGGCATAATGTAATCGATGAGATTACCTATTAAGTGTCAATGATTTACCTTGTCATTATATAGGACTAACATGGCCCTTCTTACATGTTCCCTGTATGGTTGTTTTGCAATTTATGTGAATAACTGAATAGCCATCATTGACTTCCTTCCCTGCTCTGTAGCAGTAATTGTCAGGCTCCTCATTCATCTACCTGAGCTCTGGAACATTCAATTCTCATCACAAGTATTCCACCATCTATTGCGGATGCACACCTTGGAATGGAGCTACGGGTAGTAAGTGGCCAAGCAGCCTGCTCAGATTATTGGGCAGGGCAATGTGCTCACATGTAGTAAGCAGGCAGCTTTTACCTCTGGACGTACACTTCCTGGTGAGCTGCCGCTCTCTGTGACTGCTTGCAGTGTGGAATGAATGAACAGCACTTATCCTAAGGGTAATATGAGCTTGTCATGCAAACCTGCAACCATAGAGGATACAGCATCCATAGGAACACAATTGGTTAAATTCTTCATTAAAAGTGGGAAAATGTACGAAAAGTCATGTCTTTGAAAAATAAAGCTATTATGGGATATGCTGCATTATTGAAAGTGGTGCTTTACATGAACAAGTAATTAATATAAAGGTTAAATCTATTTACTTTGGTGGGTGCAGAAAGATATATAGACATTTTGCATAATTGGCTTGTGACTTTTTGAAAACGTGGTTATAAATAGTGCTTACAATGCTTCATTAACCTATAATTGAATTACAAATTTAAAATTTGGACTGGTTTCTGTAAGGAAATGACTTTACCAAAAGAAAAAGGAGATAATCATGTAGATAAGCTTTTTTTTTTTTACATTAGTACAAAATATTTTGTGACATTAAGTGAATATCACTCATTAAAAGAGCTTACAGTGAATGTGCATGGGGCTCTGCATGTATAGAAATAACCAATTTTCATTACTGTGTAAAAATGGTCTAAATTTCCTTTAAGTATCTTTTCAAGGACAATAAAAAAATAAAGACAATAGAGAGCTGTTGGGGATATTAGAACTTCATAGCTGGACCATACCACTACAGCAACCATTGGTACAGCCCAACTGTACCGCGATAAAACCATAGCAGCC
This sequence comes from Spea hammondii, assembly GCA_029215755.1. NCBI lineage: Eukaryota > Metazoa > Chordata > Amphibia > Anura > Pelobatidae > Spea > Spea hammondii. The sequence goes on from JARDYJ010000124.1 coordinate 141,155, forward strand.
ATTAGTATGGTTGTTGGGATTAGACCATTCAACTGGTTGTTATGGTGATAATATTGTTTTTCAAAAATTGTGGGTTATATACATTGTGATTAATAATGCAATGTTTACAGCACAACAATATTGAATAAGAATAAAGTGACAGAAAACAAGCAATGTTTAGTAATGATCAATAGGTTATACTGTACTTCCATCTGTATGTATGAGAAAGCTAAAGCCCCTGTTCAAAGATTAAAGGGATAATAATGGCCTTTCATGATCCCTGTGTCTTTTCTAGGGTAGTAGATACAGTAAAATTGTAACACACTTAGCTGGATAATCTTCTTACAAAACAGAATATGAAACACTAACAAATGATTTAGCATGTCTCGCCATCTGTGATATTACCAAGTAACATGCTTATGAATTACAAGAGATTTATACGGTGACATTGCTTTGTGTTCTATTGGTTATTTAGCATAGTACTACAAACTGCCACAATGACATTTCATATCAGTATGAATAAAGATGGCCCCATCACATGCATGATCTTATTGTTGCCTTGCATTATGCACTTTCATTATATGCAGGTGCCGGGGGAAAAAAAGAAAAGATTTTGGACATGGCTGCCTCTTTAAAACTATAAATGTTCCTGTTATTTGATGTTTAGGGTATTGGAGAATTCAAGTTACCTTTGGAATACCAACCTAATTACTCTCGTGATTCATTTAACAAAGTTTACACTTCTTTTCATAATGTCAGCTATGTTCATTTCCATAATTTCATGAACAGACTTTGGAAGTTGACAGTCCCATGAACTGAATTTAGGTGGATATTTACAGTGCATGCTCTTGAAGACACTAAATCAGGGCTCGAAAAAACCCTGGTCTCCAGGGTGACTAGAAACCACTTCCGGAGTTTTCTTCTTCTGGCACCCTATGCATTAATGTGCATTACGTAACGCCGATGGGAGTCTGATAGCACCCGCTACACCACACCCCACAGTAAAGCATGGTCTCCACGAGGTGGGGGGGGGGGTAGTGTATGTGAATGTGTGTATGTAAAGTGCTAGAATCAGTGTATGTATATTGTAGTGTCAGAGTCAGTGTGTTGGTGTGTGCATGTATAGTGCTGGGTCAGTGTGTGTATGTATGCTGTAGTGTATGAGTCAGGGTGTATGTGTGTATATGTATAGTGCTGGAGTCAGTCTGAGTGAATACTGTATCAGTGTGTGTGTATAGTGCTAGGGTCACTGTATGTGTAACTGTATAGTGCCAGGATCAGTATTTCTACTGTATTATGGTACCAGATTCAATGTGTATGTGTCCATAGTTTTAGAGTGTGTAATTTAATAAACGTAGTGTTGGCCAGTGTGTGTGTGTGTGTGTAAATATGTATAATAGTGTGGTGGTAGCATGTATGGTGTTGTTTATGTAGGGAATTAGCATGTGTATATGTCAGCATATAGTCTTAGAGTATGTATATAATTGTATAGTGTTAGCATGTGTGTGTATGAGCATAGAATGTTAGTGTGTGTGCTACTGTAAGGTGTTAGGTGCAAACATATATTCTGGCGCTTTCGCACCAGAAAAGTGTGGAGCGATAAATTAAAAAAAAAAATTTTAAACTCACCCTTTACAAGTAGTTGCTGGTTGGTAACATGTAATGAAAAAAACAGAAATACTAAAATAATAGTGCAGTATGTCTGTATATAGAAATAGAAAGTATATTTATATCCTACAGAGTGCGTACTCACAATTTAAACGGAGCCTTTAAAAAAAGTGCTCCTGAAAAACACACGACTGTGCCCTTAAGGCGGCACTTCACCTAAACGTCTTTCTGTGGTTTCTTTCTCCCTTGCTCCGAGCCATAAGATTACCTGGCTCTGAGTTGTGGCTTGTGCCTAATATAAGGTAGGCAGACCCTTCTTTGAAGCAGGTAACAGCTGTAGCACACCAAATGTTTGGAAATCCCAGGATGCAGTAAAATCACATTTATTTTGTAAATTTATGTTAAAATCAACCCAACAAAGTATACAAAGAATAAAATGGTGTGTACTTTAAAAGTCCTGGTGGTCCTCCAAATACGCGTTTCACCTTCTGGCTTTATCAATCTGGAATTGATTCCAGATTGATAAAGCCAGAAGGTGAAATACACGTTTATATGTTTGCACTTTGTCACTTTGTGGAATAGGGGGTCATTCCACGTGTGTTTTTTGAGCTGCTATCTTCTAAACCTGTCACTACCATCACTACTGTTTGCTTTATGTAAGGTGTTAGGGTTTGTAAGCATTATATGTTAGCATGTGCGTTACTATATGGTGTTAAAGTGTGTAAATGTATGTAAATGTATGTTAGTGTATAGCAAGGCTGGACAAACCCCAAGAACCAGGAAAATAAAAATGTGATTGGGTAAGAAAAAAAAAAGCTAGCTCCTAACTTTTTGGCTGGCTCCTAGGTCAAAACCAAATTTGTCGACAACCGCACTAAATACAGCATTTACACAGCAATAGCTCATGCTACAAGATATCCTAGTTTTCACAGAGCATAGCATCACAAAAAACTTGGATATAACATTTAGCACTTGTAAAATGTCAGGTCGCACATTAACAGGGATGTATATGCCAGCAGGCAAACAGATGAACCCGTACAACAGACAGGTACAGGGAGATAAACCTGCCTACACCTAATGGGCACTTAGGTGCAGCCATGTATTTACATCTAATGATCAAAGACAGCTAAACCTACATACAGTGGACAAGTATAACCACAGCTGGAGGGCACAGGTAGATCCTCATAGGTAACACAAACAGGCAGGCAAAGCTATATACAGAAGTAGAAAGCAGGATCATGGTCATAGTCCTCCAAAAAGTGATTTCCTGTTAGCAGCTTTGATAAGCATTCAGAACCTCTGATTTCTATTTAGCACTCAATGCAAAATTTATTATTTATTATTTAAACAAAACTAAGGCTTTTGTCTTGCAAGACACTTTATCCCTTTTCCTGTAGCAGTATGTCTCACCATGTATTATTGTTCTTGCCAATTTTAATCCTATAGTTAATTTCATTCCCCCCCTATTGTAATAGTATGGAACCTGTTGGCACTCTATAAATAAAATGTAATGTAATGAAAAAACATTATATACCTATAAAAGGAAGACAGGAAAATCTAAGCAGAAAAGGGCATTTCATTACAGGCGGAGATAAAGACCAAAAACATTAATGTAAGTAAAAGGTCAAACAGGTCTACTGAAACAGGGAACATAAATGCTAAATGGCAAATACATTTTTATAAATATTGCTCTTCACCCAACAAGCTTGAAATAACTGAAAAAAATGAGTGATAAATATAGACAATTAGCTGCTCTGGAACATTTTGGAACTAAAAATGTGCTTCCTTAAAATGTTAAACATTATGAATGATATGGATACCAATGGACATGTAAGCTAAGGAGTCCAATGTCCATGACTGATACATGTAAATTTAAATAAGAACTATTACCTTCATAGCTTTTAGCACAACTAAAATGATTTGTTAAATTTGCCAATAGCTTGTACGTTTTGTTCACCAATCAATGTCTTGGGGACATTTGGTTGCAAAGTAAGGGACTAGTTTTATCCTGGAGAAAAGGACATTTGTGGCAAGCGGTGGCAAAACTAACATGAATTTTCTCCTCCCTTAGAAGATCAAGGCAGGAATAACCATGCTGAGCCTTAGAATAATGAATTACGATGGCTGTGCACCCGGGTGTACAGTACACATGGTTTTTAATTCTTATATCTTGTTTTATCTGTAAATGTGATTGCATGCTTAAGGTGTAATGGAGCAGAGATACTGTAAATGAACAGCGTTAACTGCTCCTTTAAAAAGCCGCATTTGGAAGAAGATCAAACTGTCCGGCACAGGTGTGGTTAAAGCAAGCACTAAATTTTGAGAAACATGGGACAGCAGTTGTTATGAAATGGTCATATGAAAGCAATTTGAAATCACTACTTTAATATAGTACTCACTCCTAAATATATTGTACCTTCTCCTTCTGCAACACATCTTATTTGTCTTTACAGATAGTGTATATATCGTATTTGCTCGATTATAAGACGAGGTTTTTTTCAGAGCAAATGCTCTGAAAAATACCCCTCGTCTTCTAATCGGGGTCGTCTTCTAATCAGACCTCAAATAGAGGTCTGATTATGAGACTAAGATCCAGATCCCCCGCACCGCTGCAGGGGACCTGGATCCTCCTGCCCCCCCCCCCACACACTTACCGGTGCTTCCTGCTGTATTGCCGGGGCAGCGGGTTGACGTCTACGCGATTCGCATAGACAACGTCCGCTGCAGCCGGAAGGAGGTGTGGCTAGCAGCGGGGGTTGTCTGCGTCCGTCGCGTAGACCTTCCCCGACTGTCAGAGATCAGAGTTCCCCGCACCGGTGCCGCACCGGTGCGGGGAACTCTGATCTCTGACAGCCGGGGAAAGTATACGCGACGGACGCATACAAACCCCCGCTGCCAACTCCACCTCCTTCCGGCTGCAGCGGAAGGCGACGTCAACCCGCTGCCCCGGCTGGAAGCACCGGTAAGAAAGGGCTGAGAGGGCTGAGAAGGGAGAGAGGGGAGAGAGGGCAGAGAGGGGTGAGAGGGTGGGGGGAGTGTGTGTGTGTGTGTTAGTTAAATGGGGGTATAGGGTGTGTGTGTGTGTGTGTGTTAAATGGGGGTATAGGGCATTTCTGGAGTGGCGTTAAGGGGGCATTTAATAGAGCACTCTGCCTCCTGAAATGCCTTATACCTCCCTATATGCCACTCTGCCCCATAATATGCATTTTAACCCCCTAAATGCCATAGTGGCATATAGGGGTATAAGGCATTTCTGGAGGCAGAGTGCTCTATACAATGCCTTTTAACTCCCTTAATGCCACTCTGCCTCCTGAAATGTCTTATACCTCCCTATATGCCACTCGGCCCCATAATATGCATTTTAACCCCCTAAATGCCAGAATGGGATACAGGGGTATAAGGCATTTCTGGAGGCAGAGTGGCACATAGGGGGTCAAAAGGCATATCATGGGGCACAGTGGCATATAGAGGGTTAAAAGGCATATCATGGGCCACAGTGCCATATTGGAGTGGCAAGCCTGGGGGCAGATGTGCGTAACTGGGGGCAGGTTGGAAAATACAAGAAATAAAAACAAAAAAAATATTTTTCTTAATCATAGCTTTTATTAAAAAAAATAGTTTACATGAATTAACATTTACTGGTAAAACTTTTTTCCTTTGGGGTCGTCTTATATTCAGGCTTTTTCTTTTTTTCCTAAGTTAATATTCAGATTTTGGGGGGTCGTCTTATATTCAGGGTCGTCTTATAATCGAGCAAATACAGTAATACACAGGGGAGCACTAACAACTATATAAGCACAGCTGGTGAAAGTGCAATCCCTACTCTTAAAGAGTCTGGAAAACCAACAGCAGGGTATCGACGAAGACTTACAGGAGAAGTGGTTAGAGGGAAATCTGTCAATGTTTGAAGAAAACAGTTTGCCAGTAAGTTACAAAAAAAACCAGAATCAACCAATTCAATGCCCTCGGAAAGCTCAACGGGGTAGTTTTTTAATTTGTTCTTCGGAAACAACAGAGCAGTTCTAGAAGAGAACAATATCTGAAAACAGTATATATATATTTCATTATTTTTATTATTTGGAACTTGGCCTTGCAGGGCTAACTTGTACGGAAAATAAATGAAATATTTCTGTTAATTTGCCATTTAGTCTTCCTTTATATCAGAACGGATTTTTTTCACCCTAAAATGCGTAATAATAATTTACATAGTGGAGAGTGTTCTGCATATTTAAAGTTTACAACATCAGACAATTCCTCCCAATCTGTGCACTAACAGGGTTGGGTCCTAACTGAACATTATTAGCTGATGGAAGGTTAAGAACATCTATCGGCTTCCATAATCAGTGGTTAAGACCTGCCCATGCAGAGTATTCCTTTGTGAAACACCCTCGCAAAAATGGCTTCAAGCACTCCAGGCAGATACCCCTTAAGAATTGTTTAGGAGTCACTAGGGAAAAATGTTTTGGATGGGTGCAAATGTGCAACCCTCAATGCCTGGTGCACACACCTAGCGGTATGGCTACATGTATTACCGCCAGCCCGCCCTCACTATCGGTTCTGTAGCAACACATCTGTAATATGGGAGACCTGCTCGGCATGCTTTGACCCACTACATTGAAAATAACATACTTCCCTAAAAACGTTGCTATACAGATAGTGTGAATAGTTACGTATAGCACCCGTTGAACCGCACTGTTTAGGTAATTGTGTGCAATTCACAGATTACAATTTCTGTATGGATTAGTAGCTACAGCATGTTAAAAGACAGGTTGGTCCAGACTTGAGTCTTTGTCTAGATTCTAAAACTACAGCACTCAGACATTCTGCTGTCCTTTAGGGAATATTACAAAAAGGTGTGCTAAATCCCCATGTGCATCATTTGCTACCTTAATCTATGAGAGCTTCCACGTGTACATATTTATGCCCAGGATAAATACATGCAATCAGTCATTTGTGCATGCTAGAAGGAAACATTCTACGAAATATTCATTTATTAATAAGTGAACCTGAAACAGGTGTGCTCAGCAGCATGAAACCAAGAATAATGCACTAGCCCCATTTCTGTAGATTTCGTAAAAAAATAAAATAAGGGGGGCGTGGCCGGCTGCTGGAGAAGATGGCTGCTTGAGACCTGAGCTCCGTCGGTCCCCCGGTTTTACTAGCATTTTTAGCTATCATTTGCACTCATGGTGCGTAACAGAAGACAGTCCTCGGCCCCGTCGGGGTCTGGGGAGGGTGCCGTGTCTTCGGCGGCATCCCTTAGAGAGTTTTTTCGCACCCCGGCGGTGTTGACCACGAGGTGCCTTCGCCCGCGGGTTCCCGCGATTCCGGAGACCGGTCTGAGGATCTGGCTACAGAACTGCCTGCTGTACCTACCTGCTCGGCGGACGTTCGTCAGCTTTTTTCCTCGGCTCCTTGGCGGGAGGATTTTAGCACTTTGCTGTCGGAATTGAAGCAGACTGTGACCGATGCCGTCGCGGGCCTTCGGGCCGACCTGGACGGGTTAGACCGTCGCCTTGCACTCCGGGAGGCGGAATCCACTCAACTGGCTCAAAGGACCTCTGTCCTGGAATCCTCTTCTGCCCATCAAGCCTACTTTTTGGCCGACTATCGGAGGAGGTTGGAGGATCTCGACAATAGGGGCCGCCGCCACAATGTGCGGATTCGCGGTCTTCCTGAAGAGACAGCCCATTCGCCTGAGGATGTTGGGGGTCTTGTGGTCCGCCTGCTTAACAGCCTCTTGGGGAGGCCTCCCGAGGCTGTGATCTCTTTGGATCGTGCACACAGAGCTCTGAGGCCTAGGGGTCCCCTGACAGCACCGCCGAGGGATATCATATGCTGCATTACGGACTTCCAGCTGAAGGAGCAGATTATGCGGCGTGCGAGGGAGGTCGGCTCCTGGAATTACGGGGGCTCTGAAGTCACCCTGTTTCAGGATCTCTCTGACATCATGCTCCAGAATCGGAGAGTGCTTCGACCTCTTACTGCTGAGCTCCGGAGCCGTGGCATCCAGTATCATTGGGGTTACCCCTTTAGCCTAAATGTGCGTTCGGGTGGATATACCTACTCGCTCCGCTATCATCGCGAGCTGTCGGAGTTCCTCCGCAATCTCAACTTACCTTCTCTTCGGATCCCTGATTGGAACTTGCCTGATGTCCTGGCGGATCGTGGCTCTGGTGGCGGAGTGGCGGGCTCTTCCCGTCGTGTGGGGAGGCTGCCTGGTCGTCCTCTCCGTTCTGTACGGAGTGCCGGGATTCCCGAAGCGACGGCTCCGGAGGAGTGAGCGCCCCGTGCGGTGTCCCTGCTGTTTTGTTCGGTTGCGACTGTTTCCTCGGCTCCGTTGATGTTCCCGAGGGTTGCCTGCGTTTGGAACTCTACTCCCCCCTGCAGTTGTTTTTGGTCTTGGGGCACTGCCTTACCCTCCTGAGTCCTGCCTGGTGACTTTGCTCGGGACGCCTTGCTTCTTCCTCCGGTCTACCTTGTGGACGCTATCCTGCGTCGAGCTGCTCACACCCCCGTTGGCCGGGTCGCAATGCAGACTCCTTTTTGTTTTTGGGGGGTTTGCTTTTTTTTTTATTTTTCTGTACGGGTCGGAGTGGGGGGGGGGTTTTCTGTTCGTGTTTACATTGCCTGCTCATGTATAATGCTGTTGGGTTCTTCCACTTGTGGCTCCCAGCCCTAGGCACTGTTGCTAGGGTGACTGGGTGCTGGCTCTGGGCATTTTTCGTTGGGATGCGGGAGGTGGGTTTCGGCACTTTTGGGTGCACCTGTCTATTCCCACCTGCCAGTCCACCCAGTATGCTGCCTGACTGTTCCCCCCTCAGTCTACTGCCACCTGCCTATTTCTTTTGACACCTGCCTGTGTCCCCCTGTCTGTGTCTTTGCTGCCTGCCATTTTTGCTCTGTCTACTGCTTGCTTATTTCTTTCTGCATGCTTCCCTATCTGGTCCCAGTCTGCTGCTGTCTGCTTCCTAACCCCCCTGTTTGCTGCAATCTGCCTGTTCTCTCCCCCTTCACTCTGCAGCCTGACTGCCCCCCATCAACTGCCTGAATGTTCCCACCTGTGTGCTACCCCTAGTAAACTGTGACATGCTATCCCCCTTTCTGTTGCTTCCACATACATACATACATGTGGCCACTTTCCCTTTCCCGTTATTCTGTTGCTGTCTGGCTGTCCCCCCTCCAGTCTGCTGCCTGTTTGCTGTCTACCTATTTCCACCTACCTTTTTCGCCTCCTAGTCTGCTGCCTGCCAGTTGCAAAAGTCTGCTGACAATTACCCCCCCCCCACTGCCACCTACCTGTTAACAACTTACAATCTTTTGCCACCGTTCAGATCAAACTATCAGTTGTCACCTGGCTATTAACCCCCTACAGACTGCTGTTGACTGGTTTAACCTTCTTCAGACTAATGCCGCTTTCCTCTATCCTTCCCAGTCTGACGTCTCCTGCTTATTCCCCTTCCTAGTCTGATACTGCCCATCTAATCCCCACGGCATTCTGTTGCTGCCTGGCTGTACCTGCCTCTCTCTAATCCCACATTCCTGTATCCTTCCCATGTGCTGCTGCCTGCTTGTTTCCCTTCCTAGTCTGCTGCTGCCAGCCCTTCCCTCAGTCTTTTGCTGACTGCCTGTTCCCCCGTCTGCTGCCGCCTAACTACTCATTTTGCTGCTGCCTGCCTCCTCCCCCTCCTAGTCTGCTGCTACCTACATGTTCTCTTCGCTTCACTCTGCTGCCTGCTTGTTCTCTTCCCTGTCTGCGTAATATTTTCTGCTTTCACCCTAGATGGGGCCTTCTTCCTCCCCAGTTTGCTGCCTGCCTATCCCCCAATCTATGGCTGATTGCCTGCTTCCCTTCTGACTATTTATTACTGCATGTTCCCACTTAATCAGCTGATTGCCTATTTCTTCTTGCATGTTCCCACAAATCTGCTGTCTCCCTCACCTCCTCCCCCTAGTAAGCTACCACATGTTTGTTGCCCTCTAGTATGCTGCCCCATGGCTAAAACCCCTTTGTTCTACTGCCACCTGCCTATCCCCTAAATTTGTTCCCATCGCACTGCCCACCCCAGTCTGCTGCTGGCTGCCTGTTCTCCCGCTCGACTCTTTTTGGTGCCTGCCTGTCCCCAATCTATTGCCTGCCTATTCTTTGCTACATGTACCCCACAAGTCTACTGCCTGCCTCCCGGAGTGTGCTGTATAAATATTCCTGCATACCTTATTGCCCTAGCTATTTTGTTGCTGTCTTTCCCCCCCTTCCAGTGATGCCACTGCTTGTTCCTTCAGCCTGTTCCCCTGTCCAGTCTGCTGATGCTTTTCTCTTCCCTCCTGCTACCTGCATGCTCCCCCTTCTGCTACTACTGCTTGCATGTTCCCTCACCCAGTCTGCGGCTGCCTTTCTATTCTCCCGTAGTCTGCTGCTACCAGCCTGTTCCCCTCTTCTGCTACTACTGCGTGTCTGTCCCATGCCCTAGTCTGTTGTTGCCTGTTACTTCACACAATCTTTTGCCACCTGCCTTATCAACCGTTGGTTGTCACCTAACTATTCAAACCCTTCACTCTGCTGCCTGCCTGTTACTACACCAGTTGGCTGCACCTGCCTTTACCTCCCTCAGTTTAATACCGCTTTCCTCTACCCTTTCCAGTGTGATACCGCCTGCCTGTTCCCCATTTCAATCTGCTACTTCCTGCCTAACTTCCTCCCAGTCTGTTGCTGCCTGGTTGTACACAGTAGGGACACAATAGGTATATAGGTTGAACTTGATGGACTTTGGTCTTTTTTCAACCTTATGAACTATGTTACTATGTTACCTCCTTCAGTTTAATGCCACCTTTCTGTACTTTTCTAAATCTGATGTTGCCTGCTTGTTTTCCCTTTCAAATCTGCTGCTGGCTTCCCTTCCCCCAGCCAATTGCTGACTGCCTACTCACCCCCCCCTGTTAATGACTGACCATTCTTGCATGTTTCCCTTGATGTCGCCTGCCTGTTCCCTTACCATCAGCTACCACCTTCTTGCCTCTTCCCTCCAGTCTGCTGTCCTCTGACTATTTCCCCCTTCCATCTGCTAATACCTGACTGTCTGTTCTCCCTTCTCTCTGCCAAGACCCCTAGTAATTTGCTGCCTGCTCCAAGTTTGCTGCCTGCCTATTGCCATCTTCCTGTTTCCCTCCTAGTCTGCTGCCTGTCTGTTCCCCTCTTCCAGTCTGCTACTTGCCTGCTTCCCCAGTGTGCATCCCCATGCCTATACATCTCCAGTCTACTGCAACCTGACTGTTCCCCGACTTCTACTGCAACTCCTGTTCTCCTTCCCAGTCTGCTGCTGCCTCCCCCTTTTTCTGTATCTACTGCCACCTCAATCCCAGTCTAATGCTGCCTTATTGTTCTTCTTCCCCATTTTTTGGCTGTCCGTTCCCCCTACAGTGTACTCCCAGACTCTTCTTTTCCACACATTTCTACTCATACCTACTGCCAGTTTCCCTTTCAGTCTCCTGCTGCTGCCTGTCTGTTTTACCGCCATATGCTGCCTGCCTTTTCCTTTCTTTATGGTCTCCCCAGTCTGCTGCCTGCTTGCAACCTCCCCAGTTTGCTGCCGTCTGTTCCTGCCTTCCCTTTCCCCTCCTAGTCTGCTGCCTGCCAGTTGCACCATCCTGCTGCCACTTAACTCTCAGCACTACTGTCGCCTCCGGTCCCATCTACTCCCACCCGCCTGTTCCCCTACCGAGTCTGATGCTTGCATCTACCATTTTGCTGTCCCCTATTCTTCCCCTTCACTCTGCTGCCACCTGCCTGTATTCACCCTTCACTCTGCTGTCTGCCAGTTCCCCTGATAGTTTGCCATCTTCCTGCCGACCAATTTTGCTGCCTGCCTTTTCTCACCTTCCTGTTCTCCTCCTAGTCTGCCGCTGCCTGTCTGTTCCTGCCTCCCAGTTTTTACCTGTCTGTTCCTCCCAGTCTGATTATGCATGCCTATACCCCCCTCAGTCTACTGTTCCCCCTTTTCCGCTACAACTTCCTGCCTGTCACCTGCCATTTCCCCCTGCCTGTTTCCCTATCTGCTGCTACCCTCCAGTTACTCCAAACTCTGATGCCTTCCTTTTCCCATCCTAGTCAGCAGCCTCCAAGTTGCCCCAGCTTGCTAAAAATGCCGCCTTCCCCCACTCTGCTGCCGCCTGCCTGTTGCTTCCAACAATTTTTAGCCATCTGCCAGATCAATCAAATGTCACCTGTTTACTCAACCCCTCCAGTACTCTGCCTGTCTGTTAGTACACAAGTCAGCTTGCCTTTACTTTGCTCATTCTAATGCTGCTTTCCTCTACCCAGTGTGATGCTGTCTGCCTTTTCTCCTTCAATTTGCTTCTTCCTGCCTAATTTCTCCCCCCAGTCTGTTGCTGTTACCTCCCTGAGTCTAATGCAACTTTCCTGTACCCATCCCAGTCTGCTGCTGCCTGCCTATACCCCTTCTCTGCTGCCATCTGACTGTTCTACCTATTGTGCTGCATGGCACTTCCCCCTCGCCGTCATGCTGCTGCCTGTTGTTTCCTCCCCTGTCTGTTGCCTGTTTATTCTTTCCTGCCTTGGATGGATGGAGTCTCCCCACCCCAGTTTGCTGTCTGCCTATTCTTTTGGCAGTCTGCTTCTGCCTGCCTGCCTTTTTTCCCACTTGGTCTATTGCTCACTGCCTATTTGTTACTTGCCTATTCTATTCTGCATGCCCCCCTCCAATCTGTCTGAATATCCACCCACCAAGTCTACTGCCGCTTGACTGTTCCCCACCCAGTCTGATCCTTTCTGCCACTCGCTTCACATACTGATGCCACCAGCCTTTTCCTCTACCCAGCCTGACTCTTGTCTCTTCCCTCTACCATTCTGCTGTCCTCTACCTGTTCTTCCTCATTACACTGCTGCCTGCCTGCTGCCAATTACCCCCTACACTTGTGTTGCCTACTTGTTACTTCCTACAATCTTTAGCCACCTGCCTTTTCAACCTATCGTCTGTCTATTCAACCCATCTAGTACTGAGCCTGCCTAATACTTCACCAATCTGATGTTGCCTGGCTTTACCTCCCTCGGTCTAATGCCACTCTCCTCTACCCTTCCCAGTCTGAGGCTACCTGCCTGTTTGCCTTCACAGTTTTCTACTGCCTGCCTAATCCCCCCACCCCCCAGTTTGTTGTTGACTGCATGTTCCCTCCCTCTGCTGCTGCCTGCTTGTTTTCTCCCTCACTTGATCCCCCGCAGCTTTCCACCTGTCTATTCCTCCCAAGTCTGGTTCTGCCTGCTTATTCTCTATTACTGAATGCCTACCCTCTGTTTCCTGTCTACCTATTCTATCCTGCATGTTCCTCCCCAATTTACTGGCTGCCTACCCCTTCCCATTCTGCAGTCTGCGTATTCCCCCAGTCTTCTTCCGCATGCCTGTTTGCCCATAGTGAGCTAACATTTGCCTGTTGCCCTCTGATATGATGCACTCTACCTATCATCCCATTGATCTGCTGCTGCCTGCCTACCTCCCTTAGTCTTTTGCCGCCTGACTATTCACCCATCTGCTGACACCTGCCTATTCCTCCTCCTTCTAGTCTGTCGCCTCCTACCTGTCCCCATCTGCTGCCTGCCCTTTCCCCTATTCTTCTAGAGCATACCTGTTCCTCCTAGTAAGCTACCCCATGCCTGTTATGCTCTAGTATGCTGCCCCCTGCATATCATGCCTTTGGTCTATTGCCGCTTGTCTATGCACCTAGGCTTTTTTCCCCTGTCTGCTGACATCTGCCTGTTCTCCCCTTCATCCTGCTACCACTTGTCTGTCAAGATGAGAGATCTATGGGCCAGGCTTTTCTCCTAACCAGTCTGCTGCCACTTGCTTCATCGCCCTACTAGTCTGCTTCCTGCATGTTCTCCTCTTTCACTCTGCTGCTTGCCTGTTTCTAACATTTGCTGCCTGCCTATTACTTCATGCATGTTCATCCCAGTGTGCTGCCACCTGCCTATCCCCCACCATTCTAGGTCTATTAGTGTCCCTATCTCTCCAGTCTGTTGCCACCATCTGCTGCAGCCTAACTGTTCTCCTACCCAGTCTGCTGTTGCCTGCCTGTTCTCCTTGTTCACTCTGCTACCTGAGTATTCCCGCCTGCCCCCTGAGTCTGTTGCCTGCTTGTCCCAGGTTTGCTGCTTGCCTAATCCCACCTAGTTTCTCCCCTCCTAGTCAGTTGTTGTCTGTCTGTTCCCACTCCCATTCTACTGCTTCCTGCCTATTCTCCCAGTCTGTCACCACCTGCCTGTTCCCCATCTGGTGCTGCCCGCTTGCCTGGTCCCTCATCTGCTCCTAACTTCTTATTCCCACCTACATAATCCCTAGTCTTTTGGCACCTGCCTGTTTTCCCTTAACAGTCTGCTAGCACCTACTTGTTCCAACTTGTTCCCCCTGTCTATTCCTGTCTTCCTATCCCTCCCAGGCACCTGCCTGTCCCCCGTCTGCAGCCTGACTTTTCTCTTATCCAGTATGCTGCCTCCCAGTTCTGCCTCCAAGTCTGCTGCCCGCCTGTTCCCCTCCATTTCTGCTGCCTGTCTATTCCTTCCTGCATACTGCCCATCCCAGTTTGCTGCTCAGTCTCCTCAGTCTTTTGCTTCCTGCCTCTTTTTCCTTACCAGTATGCTAGCACCTGCCTGTTCCCACCACATCTGCTGACACCTGACACTTTGGTCTAGTTCTGCTAGTCTACCCCCCAGTCTGTTGATGCCTGTCTATTACACAGTATGCTGCCTACTTCACTCACATGCTTGCCTGTGTCTCCATGTTAGTTGCTTGCCTATTCTTTCCTGCATGTTTTCCACAAGTCTTCTGTCTGCCTCATCTGCCTAACACTTCTCCTAACTCCTCATGCTATCTGCCTATTCCTTTCTGCATGTTGCCCACCTGCTCCCCCTCACGATCTGCCCCCACCTGCCTCTTCCGTCTGCTCCCTACTATTCTTTCCTGCTTGTTCTCCCATCTGCTGCCGCTTGACTTTCATCCTACCTAGTCTGCACCCTGCCTCTTCTCCCTGCCAGTCTGCTGTCCCCTGCCTGTTCTTCCTACTTAATTCTGCTGCCTGCCTGTTTCCCACATTGTCTGCATGTTCCCCCAAAGTATGCTGCCTGCTTGCCCCCCCAGTCTGCTGCCGTCTGTCTGTAACAACCTGTCCTTGTGCAGAGACTCCTATCTGACCTAATAATCACAGTGTTGACAAAAGGTTACCTCTGGACACATTTTTCAGCCTTTCTTTTCCCCTCCTAGCCTGTTGCTGCCTGCCTATTCTTGCCTTCCTCTTCACCTCACAGTCTGCTGCCTGCCAGTTGACCCAGCCTGCTTCCACTTACCCTACCCACTCTGTTGCTTCCTATCTGTTACTTCCTACGATATTTTGCCATCTGCTTGATCAACCTGTCAGCCGTCACTTGGTTATTCAACCCCTTCAACTCCGTAACTGCGAGTCTGCTGCTACCTGGCTGTACCTCCTCAGTCTAATGTCACTTTCTTGGACCCTATTTAGTCTGTCCGTACCCTTCTGCTGATGACTGCCTGTTACTGCCTGAATGTTCTCCTACCAATTCTGCTGCCACCTGCCTCTTTCCCCTCCCACTCTGCTGTCTGCTTGTTCCTAGACCATTCCTCTATCCTGCTGAGGCCTACCCCCTCACCATCTGCTGCTTACCTATCCTTTCCTGGCCCCCAGATGGGCCTTCTTCTCCCCTTCTAGTTTCTTGCCTGCCTATCCTCCTCTCTATGTCTATTGATGACTACCTGCTCCCCCAATCTGCTGGCTGCCTGCTCCTATCCAGTTTTCTGCCTGCCTATTACCCCTATTCCCCCACCCAGTAAGGTAACACATGCCTGCTGCCCTGTAGTATGCTACCCCTACCTACCACCCCCACAGTGTATTGCTGCCTGCCTATCCTCACCAACCTGTCGCTGCCTGACAGTCCCATCCCCATCTGATGGCGCCTGCTTCTTTCTCCCCCCTTGACATTGCTGAAGCCTGCCTACTCTTTCCTGGATGTCTCTCATATGCTCCCTACTTTTTCTCCAACTATTATGTTGCTGTCTGTTACCTCAATTTACTATTACTGTCTGCCTATCCCCCCAGCCAGTTGTTGCCTTACGGTCCTCCCATCTACTGCCGCCTGCTACCGGTTTGCAAAATAATTTTTTTCCCTTCTTTTTCCCCTTCTATTCTGTCGCTGTGTGTCTCTCTCCTCTATACCCTTCACTCTGCTGCTGCATATTTATTATTTATTGCCCCCCTCCCAGATGAAGGATCCCCTCCCTTAGTTTGCAGCCTAGCTATTCGTCTCCATTCTGCTTCTGCTTGCCTACTCCCCTTTTGGGTCTGGGTCACTCTGCTGCAGCATGTTTATTATTTCTTGCCCCCTCCTAGATGGGGGATTCTCCCCCTTAGTTTGCAGCCTAGCTATTCTTCTCCAGTCTGCTTCTGCTAGCCTACTACCATTCTGGGTCTATTGCTGCCTCCCTCCCCCGTTTGCCGCCTGCCTATTTCCTACTACATGTTCCTTCAGAATCTGCTGACTCGCTGCCATTTCCCAGTTTCTGCTTGGCTTCTCCCTTCTCTAGATAGCTACATGTCTGCTGTCCTCTAGTATGTTGCCCCTGCCTATCACCCCCTTGGTCTATTGCCGCTTGACCATTCCCCATCTGCTACCTGCCTCTTCCTCCTCTTCACTCTGCTGACTCCTCTCTGTCCTCACCACTCTGTTCCCGTGTTTCTTGCCTCACTGCCCCCCGTTTGCTGCATACATATTTCTCCTTTTCCCCCTCTTAATATGTTGCTCTCTGACTGTTACTCCTCCATGTCTGCTGCCACCTGTCTGTCACCTTACCCAGTCTGATGCATGCCTCTTCCCTCTTCTACCATTCTGCTGTCCTCTACCTGTTGTTTCTCTCCCATGAATTCTTCTGTCTGCTTGTTCCCTTAGTACATGTCCCCCCAATCTGCTCACTAACTGTTCTCCTTCCCAGTCTGCTGTCTTCTAGCTCTTCCTCTTCCTATAAGTCTGCTGCCGCCTGCCTGTTCTCCCCTTCACTCTACTGCCTGCCAGTTTCTCCGTTAATTTGTAGCCTGCCTACTCATCAATTTTGCTGCCTGCCTTTTCCCGCCATTCCTGTTCCCTTTCAAGTCTGCTGCTGCTTCTCTCTTTTCAGTTAGCTATCTGCCTGTTCCTACGAGTCTGATTCAGCATGCCTATAACCCCAGTCTACTGCCACTTGCCTGTTCCCACCTTTCTACAACCTCCTGCCTGTTCTTCTCAGTCTGCTGTCTACCGTTGTCTCCCCCAGTCTGCTGTCACATGCCACACCCCTCTGCTGCCTCCTGCCTGTTCTCACCTTTTTGCTGCTAACGTTTCCTGTTGTCTTTCCCAATCTGCTGCTAACCGGCCTGTTCCCAACCTTCCTGCTGCGACCGACTGTCTGTCCCTCCTGGCCTGTTGTCACCAGCCTTTTTCCCTCGCCTGTTTTCCCATCTACTGCCATCTGCCTGTTCACCCCCCTTCATTCTGCTTACGCCTACCTGTCCCCAACTGTCTGCCGACCCTTTACTGCATGCCCATCGCAGTCTGCTTCCTGCATACAGTTTTAACCTACTGCCCCCCCCCACCCAGTCTGCTGTCAGCTGCCTCTTCCCCCTACCCTTAACTGGGCTGCCTGTTTTTTTCTCCCCATCTGCTGCATGTTTATTATTTCTTATTCCCCCTAGATGCCCCCCTCCATTTTGCTCCCTATAATTATTCAGTCTGCTTCTGCCTGCTTATTCACCCTCTTGTTCTATTGGTGACTGCCTACACCTCCTGTGATTGTTGCCTGCCTGTTCCTTCCTGCACTTCTCTCCAATTTGCTGGCTGTCTACAATTTCCCAGTTTATGCCTGCCTATTCACTCATATCCCCCCCTCAAGTAACCTACCACATGCCTTTTTCCCTCTAGTACGCTGCCCTCTTGGTCAATTGCCGCCTGCCTACCTTCCCCAGTCTGCTGTCGACTGTCTGTTACTTCATAGGCTGATGGTTGCCTGTCACCCACCCAATCTAATCCTGTCTGCCTGTCCCTACACATACTGATGCCACCTGCCTGTTGGCTTCCACTCTGCTGCCACCTACCCAGTGTGATGCTTGTCTCTTACCTCTATCATTCTTCAGTCCTCTACCTGTTCACAACATTACTCTACTGCCTCCCAGTTTCGTTGATAAGTTGGTGCCTGCCCCCCACCCCAGTTTTTTACCTGCGTTTTCCCTTCAGTTTTCTGTCGCCTGTTCCTGCCTCTCCTATACTTCCCCAATCTACTGCCACTTGCCTGTTGTCCTTCCTAGTCTGCTGCTGCCTACTTGTGGCCCCTCCGTTTCCACTGTTATGCTTCTAATGCTGCGTGTTCTCCTTTCCAATCTGCTGTCTGCCCATCTGCCTATTATTTGCAGCATGTTCCCCCCTGCCTGCCTGCTGCCTCCAGTTTGCTGCATACATATTTCTACATTCATTTCCCCCTCCTATTCTCAAATGTGAATGGGGTAGACAGCAGACTTTAGGGAGTTGTCTCCTATCCTCTGCTGACACATGCCTGCCCCCTAGTCTGTTTTCTGCTTACCTTTTGCCACCTTTTTGTCTCGGCTGTCTGGCTGTCCTCCCCACTCTGTATCTGCCTGTCGTCATCCTACAGTAGGCTGCCTGCCTTTGCCTCATTATCTCTCAGAGTTTGTAAGCATACTTAGCCTTAACATTTAAAACATTACCTTGTTTCTGTCCCTCCCAAAGCAGCATGCGTAAGGAGCGTAGTCTTTTCTTTTGTGGAAGCACCGATCTCCAAGAAACGGTACGAGAGTAACTGCGGAAACCTACAAAGCTAGACTTCAGGTAGTCAAGCTCCAAGTCTGCAGACAAATCCAGGTCGGACCCTTTTTGCCATTGAGATGGGTGTCAGAACCCTTAGTACAGGCGATGTTCCATTACAACCTCAGACGTATCTAAGGAGTAAAATGAATGTTGCAGCGGTCATCAGTGTTTGTTACTGTGACATCAAGACATTATCTTGTGTCCAATTTTCTGTTAGGTACACTTATGATTCACAGTCTATAACTTGGCAAAATACAAAATTCATATCAATATATAAACTGTTTTTGTTTCACACTACCAAATAAAACAGGTTAACCCTTGACTGGATTTTGCAAACAATATAATGCCAATTGTATTACAAACTGCTCCTTGATTACTTGCTCATTAATAGATTGTAAACAAGGAGTGCGTATACAACCTCTGCTGCTGCTCAGCACTTTCTCCGGGGCTTCAATGATGGAGCACTGGAAGGTCATGTCACGCCGGCTCTCACTACTAGAAAAATATAATTCATTTCCCCACTAAAGCTCACACTGTAATGTAATGTGTCCCCAATTCATTTTGCCAATTATGCATGCACTTTAATATAATACAGATCATCAATAAAGCTAGCACTGTTATGCAATTCAATTCACCAACAAATCTCACAACTGAATGTAATTTAGTTCACCAATAAAGTTCACACTCTAACAAATCTACTTGCATAACTACCTGCTTTCTTGTATAAAAGAAACCGATCTCCAAGAAAGGGTACGGGAGTAGCTGCACCCAGTTTCTTCCATAGCGAAAACCTCCAGTACTCAAAATGAGATTCCAGGTATTTAAGCTCCAAGTCTGCAGACGCCTCCGTGTGAGATGCTTTTACCATTGAAATAGGTATCAGAACTCGTTGTACAGGTGAAGCTCTGTCAAAACCTCAGACATATCTAAGGGAGCAAACGGAATGTTGAAGCAGTTAGCAGTGTTTGTCACTGTGACACCAATGTAACATCACTGTGACATCACTACATGTCCCCCTATGTTTCAGTCTTATTTGCCATAATACAAATTTAAATCAATATACCGTTTTTGCTTCACACTACCAAATAAAACCGTTTAACCCTTGACATTAGGAGCCGTGCCAGTCGTCGTGATGTGTATATTGTTACGATCTTAAGAGTTCAGACACTGCGAAGGGGGCCATAGTGCCATTTGAGCAGTTGGATCAGTCTGATCACAACTGATAAAAGCAGATGTATCAGTTGTAATGTGAGCCATAATGTGACACGAGGGACAGCATTTAATATTATTTACTGGTTCATATAGCGCCCTCATACATGCAATATGTAGACAGACATGGCATGTGATATATCACATAACAATGTTGTGAGAGTGCATGCTGTAACATTATCGGTTGTACGAGTTGCAGGAATGTCGTCGCTCCATGAGTCAACGGTCCGGCAGCATACGCGTGGCGTCTCACTAAAAGTGCGGGCAAGGAGAGCTATGGCCTGGCGGGAGTTTCCGTCATCCCAACAAACCGGAAGTACGGCTGACGGCCTCAACCGCTACTTAAGGCTTTTGAGTATCGGCGAAGCGGAAGGTGCTGTTTGTAGTGAATGCCAGTTATGGAAGGCTCGGTATCCGGGCATGGGGCCTTAGCGTACGTTATATGCTCGCAAATAAAATTTGAATGAAGGGAAACAAACGACCGTCTTTCTATGTCGGGGATGTAATAACTAATGCAAATTTTCCCAGATGTACTGTACTTATGGAATCTCATCAATGATCTGATCTTAATGCTGAGGCCTACCACAATTCCATTGCCCACTCCATGAGCGTGGTGGGGGTTACAGTAACCACCATTTAACTAATATATTCCTTCAGCTTCTCCATAAACACTCCACTGTATGTCATTTTGTGTTTTTAAAACAAAAAGATTGTTACAGTAATCATTGTAAAATTAGTTGTAAATTAAAAAAAAATTAATTATAAAGCATTCAATATTTCACTTCATCCAACACTCAGCACTTGATGCTCTGACACTGGAAGAAAGGTCACCCTGGAGCAGCAAAAGCTCTGTTAATTAAAACACCTTCTTTGGGCCTCTTTATTATGGTCTGTATTTGTGGGAAACAAGCAGCATTTCTATATAGCAAAGAAGGGCAATCTCTCAATGATTGAGCTATTGGCCGCCCCCCTTGTCTGTCGCCGATACTGCCGTGACAGGTAAGAATTCTCCCGAACAGCCCATTTTCACTGCTTTTTTTAAAACTTAAATCCACTTCCTCCTCACACTTCATTCAGTCACTCGCCAAATCGTGTTGCCTTCTCCTGTAAAGCATCTCTTGGATTTGTCCTTCCTCCTCAGCCCTCGTCTCTTCTTCCCACTGACCTCTTCAGCATTTTACCCATTCTGTGCCTATTCTGTGAAGGTCCCTTTGCACAGCACATCGGGAACAGATTTAGATTAGTGCTGGAGTCTTTTTTTGTCGTCCTACTTGTAAATTCCATGTTTGTTTTGGTGATTTGAGGTGTCTTATTGTAAACTGGGAATCCCTTCAATAATCAAGACCTGTAGTGACTGTAATAATCTTATATTTTTTTATTTAATATTATTATATGGTATGGGCATAGGTTATCCCGTGTCCCGTGTGCTTTTTTTTTTTTTAACATGCAAGTGTTAATAGTTAATATGCTTTAGAAGGAAGTACCATTGAGTGCATGTCTGAGAATATTTTGTCACTGTTACATTTTGACAATAAAGTTTATTTAAAAAAAAAACCCTAATAGTTCAAAGTCCGAGAGCATTTGTTGGAGCAGGAAGGAGACTGCGGGAAAAGGCAGAGTGTCAAAGAATATTGCGGGAAGGATAGTGACTGGGCTGAGGGAGTGTGGCTGCAACAAGGAGGATGACAAGACTGCAGACAGGAGATTGACAAATCACTGAAATTGCAGGATGGATGTGGAAGCAGGGGCACCCATTTTGGGTCTAAGCGTGGCTGTCTTCTCCAGCCTGCTGAATGGGTCCACTTTTGTGTTGCAGAAAAAAGGCATCCTGAGAGCCCGCACTAGAGGTAAAATGGGGACCGGGTGGATCTAGTGGGGATCTCTGAGGATCACAGTGCATGTGCTAACTTGTGTGATGCAGATGCTGGTGCAGAGGAGCCTGTGCCCTCTGCAGTGGGCACCATTAATTGGCAGCCACACACAAGGTGTTCTGCAGCAGCTTATGTTCTCTATTATACTATCGTTAAACGTGGTATATGTCAGCCATCAGTACATACAAGGTGGGGGCAAACAGGACAGGGTCATTTGGCAACTGTCATTTATCCCGATTGATTCATTGGTGCGATTAAACCACTCATTTTACATTTGATTATAATAGTCATTGGAACTGTATATACTATATGATCATATATATAGTAACTTGTCATTGTACAGTGCGTGGGAATTTGACAGTGTTATATACATAAGTATTATAAATTTGGTGTCATTTTAATCATTTGCAATATGTTTTGCATAGTTATCCTAGAGGTCTGTGTTCTCATAAACTGCAAGGAGCATCAATGGCTTCTTGTCTCCCAAACCGTTTCACTTTTATTTTGCAATGCGGGCCAAAAACCGTATCTGTGCTTTAGGTGGCGGGTAAAAGTAGGAAGCCATGCTGTAGGATGCTGATCTGAAATGGTTGTTGGAAGACGAATTTTTTTCCGACGGTAAGTGGTGGAACGAGATTGAAACATATATGAGGCACAACGGATCCACACCAGTACTGATACAACGTCCAAGATCATAAAATAGCGTGAGCAGGACCCTGTGTGTGATGCACTGCTTGCTATGTCTTGTTTACCCATTTTACAAGGTTGTTCTTGTAACAAAATAACCCCAAAAGTAACACCATATTCTTTGTATTGTATGTTTCAATGAGAGCCAATGCTAGCAAATGTTCACTTTTTCAACCCCGTTAAATATGTAGCAGATTATACTCCGCTTTTTTGCTCTGGGAACATATTTTGTAAAACCAGGTGTGATGTTTGCAATAGCAATGAACAAATTAACAAGCGTCACGCAAGCTGCCTCGCCTAGATGAATAACCAATGGAACACATGGAAGCAGGAAGTTCAAATGTAGCCTTACCTGCCTGTCCCATATCTGCGTGGGGGTCACTCAAACCCAGGATTTCATTTACTTGGAAGATCTTGTCGTAGATTTTCTTTTAGAATATATATAGTTTCATATTGGATATTAGTTTATAGTACAGTATTCTGTAGATACAGAAACTGAGGAACTGCTTCTGTGCTAAAGGAAATCTTCACATTCAGTATCAAAAATAACATCTGGCATTCCAGCTGCCATGGACCTAAATTCTCACAATCATTTATTTTTTCTTTCTATTTTATTTGGTTGCCTTTCTGATACATGCTTCACTCTTTGTGAGAGCGGCGTGATACCACCGCACTGGGATGTGTTGAACATTAAACATTGTAGGAACAAAATACACAGTTTTTAAGGCTTGATTCATAGTTTAAATGAAAATGAAAAATTCTATACATTTTATAGGAAAATTCATTTTAGGTACGTAGATAGCGAAGTCACAAAAGGACAAACAAGGTATTCCCTGTTTTAAGTCATTGATTTACTGTGTTTGCCTGTACTGCTTCCACTGAAATTATTTTCTAAGTATTTACTGCTTTCTGTAATTACATTATTGCTCAGCTTTCCGACCTCCAACTTTAAATCACGCCATTTTCGTCTGGTACCCCCTTTTTATTAAATAAGGCTTCCCTCTTGAATGCTATCGTGTCATTTAAAGGTCTCAAATCATGTCCGCCTTCGCTCTTCTTGGAGCGTTGGAAATTTATCCTGGTATGTTTGTTAGTGAGATCACATACTATTTTAGTGGCCCTTGTATAAATTCTCTTTAAATTGTCTTTCTGAAACCACGGTATTCTAAATGAAGCCTCACAGTGATGTATAAAGCAGCATTAGTACACTATATAAAATGATAACTCCAAAATCCCTGATGCAGGTCTTATTTTTAGTACATGAATCACCATTCTTCCAGGATATAGCAGCTGCAACTCATGCTATGCATTATTATTACTTATTGATTTATACAGTGCCGGCACAATGGATGCCGTGTACATAGAAGCAATGGAAATCATAATTTCTAGAAACAAAGACTGCAAGCAGAATTTTCAAGGGGTAACTTCTGAGTTCTGAGTGAATTTTACAACCTTCTGGCACTGATGTGGGTCTATTGGATGAAATAAGGGACTTTGTCTGGAGGGTTGAACACTTCAGCTTTCTGATTTCAGTGTGCATAAAGAAGGGCAAACCTCAAAGAGCTTCTCCTACAAGAAGGTCATGCTAGCCCTGCATGGTGCCAACAGGATGCATAGGTCACTTGGCGGATGGTCCAGGCTAGCATCCTGTTCGCTACCATCAGACGTTGACTTACCCTTTTATGTGTGTGGGTATATTATGTTAATGCTGTAGTATAATAGTACTAATGATATCATGCTATATATCCATATAGCATTTTTGTTTTATCAAATCTCTCGGTTTAACACACATTTGTTTTAAAATATAGATTGGAGGTTCTGGTACCAGAGTCAATTATCTGACCTTAATGTATTTACAAAACAGGCACGTTCGAAACCCTGGAAGACCAGTATGGTATAATATGAATGTAGGTCATTATCGTGCATACGTCGTGGTACATGAGTTCACAGATGAGCTTCAAACTGTTCGTGTAAACCTTTGTATGTTTTTCAGGTGCCTCTTACCTTACGGACATAATATGGTGGGCTGGCACTCTCACAAGTAAGTCTTGAAATGTTAGTAAATCTTGCCACAATTAATATACAAAGGGCTACATTTGAAAGGGTTGTCAACTTAAAAGAGTAAAATTGCATAAGCTACAAATCCCTGACTAATTGCACATAATAGTTTTATGGGAATTTAATATTTTAAAGGGACAGGTGAGTGTCCCTGACACTCCCACTACAGATGAATGCATACAACAGTACTCTGTAAGTAATATACATTCTTCCAAAATGATAATAAAATAATATTATAGCACTAACCTGTCACAGAAGACGCTGCCCTGCTGAAGCAGCTGCCTCTTCCCCCATAATATGACATTTCTTTCCTCTGATTGACTAACTTGAAGAAGACAATCAGTGATAGAAATCAATGGCAGCACTTTAGACACATGTGCGCGGAGATCTGAAGAGGCCTGTTCCAGAGGTGATTTTATCATGTGCAGACATATGTGTTTGGCATTAAAGTGCATTTCGCTCAGGGGTAGCCACCATCATTGCTCATGGTGGAAATTTACTGGGGTCTGTGGGGGACAACTTAATGATGATCTATGGACCTTTACAAACCTTGCCATGGACACTTTGCCTATCCCTGGTTTAAGGTACCGTACCCAGGAGGCATGACTTATTTCTGTTGAGTTGCTGCACTTCAATGTCAGTTTTTCTTCCCGACAAGTTTTATTTAACTAACTCTCTCAAAGTGGATTTAATTCTGTCAATTTTTCATTAAAAGACCAGGCATGTATGCAATATTTCTATGTGACTTTTCCTTAA
This sequence comes from Spea hammondii, assembly GCA_029215755.1. Taxonomy (NCBI): domain Eukaryota; kingdom Metazoa; phylum Chordata; class Amphibia; order Anura; family Pelobatidae; genus Spea; species Spea hammondii. The sequence continues at coordinate 166,193 of JARDYJ010000124.1, forward strand.
TAATAATAAATAAAAAAGTGCCACCACCACACCCTGTATATAGTGTATCTATTTGAAACTATCTACAGGGCTTTTAAACACTTTCCCTTTTGTTAATTCTACATTTTGATGTGTCTAGCATGCTAATGGCACAGATAAAGTTTCTGTTGGATTAAATCCCAAACCCAGCAGCTGGGTCCACGAGCAGTCTGTACATGAAAAGGTAACCCACGGCAATGCAAATGATGGAAATTTCTAAGTGAAGTGCTGCTAATGATACTAAATGAACAGTAATTATTGATGCAGACAATTTTACTTGCCTGAGCCTTGTCAAAGTGGACATGACTTTTCCTTTAGGTGTTGGCTGTTGAAGATACTCGGAGTTGTTTGTATTCTTTTTTTAAGATACTGTTAATTCACAGACTGCCATATGGTGCCAATGGCATTCTGTGAGTTGGTAGAATAATTATCCAAGTTGCTCAATGTCATGCAAGTTGCCCAAGATAGCGTGAATAAAGCTATATGGATATTGCTTCCACAGACATTATTTGAGGCATTTTTGTGTCTTTTCAGGAATTACCTGCCAACTGTGGATCGTTGGCAATGCTTTGAGGCTCAGTAGTCTCCAGAATTGTGTTGAGGTGTCTGAGATCATGAAATTGACTCTGGAACAGCCTCACTGGACTAAAACTCACACAAAGTTTAGTGAATCCTGAAATAACAATTTTCAGGGCTTGTGAATACACATCCTTTAGCTTTCAGTTCATCACTCATTTTACACTTCAAAAAGCAAAAGGGAAATTATCAAAAATTAAATTTAATGTTTATCATGCAAACCTGGTAGCACAGCTGAATAAATTCCAGGGTCGGTGTAGCTAAGGCTCCGGATTTAATTGCAGATTCTATGCATTTTAAAAATGTAATTGTTGTGAACATGCATTCGAACAATATTAACCTCTTGGCTTTCCTTTTAGTGGCTCTTGGACAGATAGGCAACTTCCTGGCATACACGGCTGCGCCTGCTGTGCTGGTAACACCACTTGGTGCTCTGGGCATTCCTTTTGGGTATGTAATTTTCGAAAGGATATTGAATAGGATTACCACCGTCTGTAGCAAGTTTGCTTTTTGAGAATTTGTATTTCCTTAAACTTTGGGGGGGGAAATGTTACTTGAATTTCAAATGCATAAGCTGTAAACATAAACGCATATTTTACTTTGTATGAGGAATCATATAAACATTTGAATCAATGCCTACTTAGATGCTAACCTGTTAGGGTAATCGAGTATTTGCAAAAAACAGATCAGTGCTGTTGAAATCACGTTTGTTTCATTAAAAATAGGTAAGAAAGAACTGATTTTAAAAATGTTTGGCATGGTATCCCAACTTTGATTATATATATATATATATAATCATGTTTTCCATCATTTGGCAGGTCACTTTTAGCTTCTTATGTGTTGAAAGAAAAACTAAACTTTCTAGGCAAATTGGGATGTCTGCTCAGCTGTGTGGGCTCCATAATTCTGGTTATCCATTCCCCAAAATCTGAAAATATAACATCACGGGTTGAACTTGAAGAGAAGATTACCAATCCAGGTAAAGTATCCCTGTAAACGATGAATATATAACACGTGATGATAATACACATGCACAGAATTCATAGGAACACAGAATTTGATGGCAGGTAAGAACCATTTGTTCTATCTTCTCTGCCCATGATGACCTCCTGTTCTAACATTTCTCTTTATTTGAAATAAGCTTCTCCTTATACATACATATTATTGCAGAAAATATAATGCAGTTTAGAAATGGGTTGAATCTTGGTTTTCCAATTGTATTTTGGTCTGATCTTCTTGATACTTGAGTAGGCCACTGCAGTTTCTAATATTTGTGGTCCACCATTTTCCCAGTCCACTTTCTGGACATGTCAACAGTAACGATCGAGTTTTTCTTCAATTTATTTTGTACATACATTATGTCATATCTATTAACATGAAGACAACTATCTGTATTTGGGCTTAGATGCCTCAGTGTAGTTTCTTGCAGTAATGTGAGCTTTTATGTTGTTCATTAGCTACCATACTGCAATATACAATAGTTAATAGACAATCTAGTTTCATATAAGTACAAAAATGTCCTAACACCATTACGATATTTTCATTTTCAGTATTCCTGATCTACCTCTGTGTTGTTCTTCTCATGCTGATGTTGCTAATATTCTGGATAGCGCCAGCTCATGGAAACAAAAATATAATGGTTTACATTGGCGTATGCTCCTTATTAGGCACCTTCACAGTGCCCTGCACTAAAGGCATTGGGCTGGTGGCTCAAGATGCCTTCGCTAACAATCCAAGCAGCGCTAGAGCCACTTACCTGTTCCTAAGCCTCTTAGGTGTGTTGGGCTGCAGCGTCCTCATTCAATTTAGATATATCAACAAAGCACTGGAATCATTTGACTCTTGCATATTTAGTGCTATCTATTATGTGACATTCACAACACTGGTCCTGCTGGCAACAGCCATACTTTTCCAAGAGTGGACCAAAGTGGGAGCAGTAGACATTTTGGCCATTATATGCGGATTTACCACTATATCGACTGGAGTTGTCCTAATCCAAATGTTTAAGGAGTTCAGCGTCAGTTTCCGAGAACTGAACAAGACACTGGAGAAGACAGAGTAAATCAAGAGTAACGTTTGTCTTTTTTTTTGTTGTTGTTGAAAGAATGACCCTATTTCTGATTTACTTATTGGGGTATATCATCTGGAATGTTATGAAAGACATATAAGCAGGCACATAAACATATCTGGAAATTCTTACTGACCATTGAAATCCTGATACTCAAAAATAATAATAAAGTATTACCTATTTTAAAGTGCTAAATAGAGACAGCAGGGAGTAATTATGCATGCAGTGCTTATAGATTTATTCATAGCTGGACTTAGGAGTAGATATCAACTCTTATTTAGGACGTTTTACTACTGCTGAAAATGGCAGTTCCCATACTCATACTAATGTAGCACTGTATGCGTGTCTTAGGCCCTGCAGTAATACGACATTAAGCAAGGTAAGAAGCAGCAGGGGAGAGTCTTGAGTATTGTACATAATGAACTAATTGTTTGAATTGCCAAGAAACACGTCTACATAAGTAAAGTAATTTAGTTTACCAAAAACTACAGTATTATCTCTGGTGTATCTCAGGTAACACTTGCCATTCATTACACATTAAGTATAATAATCATTTATATCAATCTTATTAAAACCTGCACTGTTGTAGCAGAAGGGTCTTGCGTAAAGTTTGGAAATTGTAACTGAGAACTTGTTTTGAACAAATATACATGGTTCTTGCACTGTACAGTTACTTGCCATTGGATAACTTCTAAAGTGTTAGTACTAATGTTAGTCGGTTATCAGTGGATGTGTGATAATTTATTGAATTCCTGTGACTGTAAGACCAAAATACAAATAATGATTATGTTTAAGAAACGTGGCCTTATTTTATGACACTGGAAAACAATATCACAGTAGGCTGAATGTAGATCCCACCACTACTCTGCTCAACCCATTAATATAAGAAGGCTACATATAGAACAAGTCTGAGTCTGCAAGCATTCGTAAACCTATTAACCTCTCCACAGTCCTCACGTCATTGTCAATCTCATTAGATTAATCCTTCAATATTTACCGGGACCTGAGCACTCATGGACAGCCAGGTCTTCCATGTAGACACACGTACTTGAAGCTGATATCATGTGGTTATGTGTGTTACTACTGAAAATTAAACGAGTGACTTTATGGTAAACCACGTGGTTCTCTTTAATGTACTATACTTGCTAATGCATTAATGCAAAAAGAACAATATTAAACAATATGTTTTCAAAATAATGCTATTGCCTTTGCATTTATTCGCTTCTTTGTTCTTAATAACATAACAGCATTTAAGTATAAAGTAAATGTTTGTGTGACTCTTACTCTAATATATATAATAGCCTTGTCACTGTAAACACTGTCATGCTCAGTGTTACTGAGAATCATAGTGCTGTTGCTGCACTATGGACATTGTTATCTACATTTCCTATTGTGAGCTTTATGAAGTACAAAGCAAACATATCCTGCGAAGAACAAATGAACAGCACCAGCAGTTTAAGGAGCTCCACTAAGTTTAGTTTATAGCTCTGCACCCTTGATAACGTATCCCCCTCTTGAAATTAGGGACGATCTCCTGCATGTGTGTAAATGCTTTATAACAGTATGTGCATGTCTTCACTAGGAAGGTGACAGGGCTACCAGATACTGACAGCGAGACTGAGCAGCGCTACTGCTGCAAATGAGGAAAAGGAACAGATATGGCTGTCTTATCTCTGTCCATGCAGCAAAACAGAGGAGTGATTCAGAAATACAGACAATAAAAGATTACTGTATTCCTACTGATCATTCATGGTATGTGTCTGAACTGTCTACTCGTGTGTGATTTGGGCGTGAGCGGCTGCTGGACAGTGTGTTGCGTGGGGCATGAGCGGCTGTTATAGCAGTGGGTTAGTAGCTGCTGGATAGTGTTGTGGAGCTGGGTCTGAGAGGCTGCTGGACAGTGTTGTGTGAGGGGCTTGTGCAGCTGTCAGAAGGTGTTGTGGAGGAAGAATAAAAGATGCAGAGTGTAAGAAATTATGACCCTCTTACAGGGTTATTCTTTTAGGGAATGTGTGAGGAATAAAGCACAAATACAGGTGTATAGAAAAATGTATATTGATATTGAATTAGGTCACTGTTACAGGTGATAAAACATATAACATACCATTATGTGACCGTGCAAAATGGGTAACGTGAGCACAGCCATTTGGTTGTAGTTTTATTTTTATATCTGACTTGGTCAGGGATGAAAGTCAAAATTGTCCTAATGCAATACTTTTTTTTATCACAATGTTAAACCCCCCCCCCATTGACATTTTGTCGTTTTTTTAATAAGTGGATTTTTAAAAAAAACAAGCTACTTTTGAATCATTATGCATCAGCATTCAGTACAGGCATCTGATATGATTACACCAGACAATACTAGATCTGCGTTTCATTGCCTCCTTTTCATAGAGCACAAAATAACAATTATAAAAGCAGAAGTTTACATGGAAATTCAGATTCTTCTGTATATTCAAACCTTTGTCATTGCTGATGAGTACAAAGCTCACATACTGAAAATGATGGTTACAGGTGTTCCCAGCTTTATAAAATTATATACCGTACTATCAATGTTGCATATAAGCCCTGCCATGGCAGAAATATGTATTCACCTTTACAGCATGATATAAATGTTTATTATACATAGGCAAACTGTGATTTTTACTTTTCAGTGTATTTATGTATTGCTTTTCACGCTGTTGAGTGAGATGAAAACATAGAATTCATTTCACATTCAATATATCTGGACAAAAAGATTTTTTACTTATTTTAGGAACATTGTTGGGATTATGAATAAAAATTCACAGGTGCATATACGTAAGTGTCGGCTGCAATACTTGTCCACTTTGACTATTAGAAGTGAAGATAAGTGTAGTTACTTTTTAATCAAAAGTCATAAATTGTTACTGTGATGAGGGAGGTGTTTAGATTTAAAATAGAGTGATCTGCTAGCCTCGTTGTGGAATAATTACTTTGAACTGTTGCAGTAAAAGACATTTAGTTAAATATTTGCCTGATCTCCCCTTCCCGATCCATAACAAGCAAAGTATTTTATGGAATTTTTAGATTAGCAATGATGGCTTGTCACAATGACACAGTAATTTAGGTTGAAAAGGTTCTTTCTACCTATCCTTCCTGCTTTTGTGAGGAGAATGCATTTTAACACGAGTCATTAGCATATAAATAGAATAAATATGAGCCAATAAGGAATTAAATCTATAAACGTATAAAGATACGTTTCCTAACACCAATATTTGTATTTATGGAGAAAACATTATGTGGTTATCAGCAATATCCCGACATTGGCAATATGTTAACCAGACGAATGCTTTCAGAAGAAGTCCTTCAATTGGGGTGACCATATCGGCTGTTTTTCCCAGGACACTTTTTCACATATAACTGCAGATATAAATTTCCTTCATCTCCAGATGTGGTTTGCTGCCATTGTTGTTTATTTGTTGTTATGTGATTATTCTAATTGACAATGGGACAGCCACCAATTGAAATGCCGTCTTTTTTTGACGCGGATGAGAGAGAGGGGCGACAAGCGTTTGCTCATGAATACATTTTCAGCAACCGCTCTGCGCCACTCACTCTGCTCCGCAAGGCCTCTAGCTCCGTCATGGTGCTGGCATTTCATGCTGAGCCCCGGAATATGATGTCATATTCCAGCACTCAGCAGTGAACCAGCATGCACCTTGGCAGAGCAGCAAAACAGAGGCCTTGCACTCATACTGCAGGACTTATGCAAGGTGAGTAAACTACAAAGGGGGGAAAGGGTGTAGATAGTGAGAAGAGGATAGGGGCTAGATAGTGAGAGGGGGTAGATAGTGAGAAAGGGGGTAGTAAGAATATTGAAATAGAGTGAGAATGAGTGAGAGGATAAATTAATGTGTGGATGCATTTTGCGAATGAGTGAGAAAATGAATGAATTAATGTGTGGATGAATTGTGTGAATGAGTGAGTGTGAATTAATGTGTGGATGAATTGTGTGAATTAGTGAGAGAATGAATGAATTAATGTGTGGATGAATTGTCTGAATGAGTGAGAGTATGAATTGTGTGAATGTGAGAATGCATTAATATGTGTAAATGATTTGTTTGAATGAGTGAAAAATGATTGTGTGAATGAAAATGTGAATTAATGAGTGACTGTAAAAGTGTTTGCATGTATCATAGATGTATAATTGATTTGTGAAGAGGCAAAGATGGCACAAGCAGGGTGTTTGGAGACAAAGTTGACTCATGCTGGGCTCTTTGGGGACAAAGATGGCAAGTCTTATGTGTGTAATTTGGTTGCTGGTCGGGAGAGTGTTGTTGGAAGCTGTGAGATTGGAAAGGGAAGTATATATTTTATTTATTTATATTTTTTTCTATTAACACTTATTGCTATCGGTTTTTGGGTAGCACTTTTGTATGTCACATCTTATAACACTGTCTGCACGTATTTGGTTTATCACTAATATTATTGTGTACTGGGATTCTCATCACAAATACGGGTTCTGTGGACGCCAGGGCTGGCTTTGGAGTGTGCAAACGGTGATGCTTGAGTAGGGTTCAGTTTTTTTCAATATAAAATTGGCATCAGGATTTATTTTTTAGAAATATTGGCAGCAGGGTATATCACTGCAAAGTACATATTATGTAGTTAGAAATGCATGACACACACACAATCTCATGCGAATGGCAGCATGTGGGGGTCCCAATGAATTTTAACCCTCACTCAAAATCCTCAGTTATTGAAAACCTTTAGCCAGGTGAGCCATCTTTTTATTGTAACATATATATAGTTTGTGGTATCTGTTTTGTGCAAAAATACTGTTGTAGTATTGATTTATAACGTAAAATATAGTCTGGTTTGAAAAAAAGAAATTTGCGTAACAACAAGCTAACTTTAGTGAATAAGAAGCCATTTAGATTATATTGCTAGTAATAAAGCTTGTCGAGAGAAATGGGCATTGGCCATTCTAAAAATCCCTACAGCCCACATAGAAAAATTACATTAATAAATATGAGCTGATACGGATAAACATGTGAAGAAATAACAACTGCACTCTTCCAACTTTGTATTTTGATTATGTTGCGAATAAAGCTTGTTGAGAGAAAGGGTCGCGCCCCTCGTATCGTCACACGGAGCTGTCACGGAAGCAGGAAGAGGGAAGTGATCGGCTTGACGTCATGTCCCGGGCGGTGTGAGATGGTGTAGGGAATTCATGGAGAGAGAAGCCTTGGGACTTCAGCCTGAGCAAGAAAGCCGAGAGCGGCGAGTGAGGAGCGGGAGACCAAGTCACGAGAACACGAATGGGACTGAGCAGCACGCTTTGTATGTACCCGGAGTAAGTACGGTACAACTAATATACTCAGGGAGAGGGGGTAATAGAGTAACATTAACGGAATGAGAAGGAAGCAGTGATAGGCCACAAGTTCATGCCACTGCAGGAGTGTTTATACACATTATAGGCTGTGTGGTCAGGTTTACGGGACTTTTTAGAAAGTGATAGCTATTCGTGGATCACAACTCCTACAATGGTCAGGCAGCTTCTTGAATCTAAGGAATTGAGCCTGTGGGTAGCAGATCATCGTGATAACTAGAGAGCTACTCTCTGGTTGCCCCAGATGGTACATGAACACCAGGTGGCTTCTGTTTACTTCCAGCCAGTAATCCTACACCTATTGAGTAGTCTGATCGCTCCTGTTAATTACATACTTCATTCGCTCTGTTCATTTCGTGGAAACTAAATGGCTGGCTTAAGGAAGCTATAATGAGATCGCTATTGTATTGATATTACACCAGATTTAATATGTTTTATTCAGTCTGTAGGGAAACGTTGTGTTGATTAGCAACTTCACTGGGTAGCATTTAATTTGTGGTGTCTGGGGAAAAAACCCTACAAAAAACCCCTAACATTCACATAACTTACCTTATGACCCTGATCCATCACAAACAATGAAATATAAATAAAGTTGCCATGACATCACTGGCATCAAAAATGTATGAGAGATCCTCAAATGGATCTCTAGCCATACTGCACTGGTAACAGTACAACAAAAAATAGTAAAATAAATAACATTTATTTTATTTAAAATTATCTAAAAGGTCCCATTTCACTATAAGTAAAATATATTACAAAAACCACGGCCCCCAAACACCTTACGCCAATAGTATTAAAAAAAAATAAAAATGCAGTATAGGGCAATATGTAAAGCATGGATGTGGCCGTTGTGGAAATAAAAAATGTATGTGGAGTATGACAACATCAGGAGATGTTACTGAAGATACGAGAGGCGTTAATTATTTTTCGCGTGTCCCTGAGGAGGAGCTCTAACAATGAGCAGTCTTTCCCTTTGTGATTCATAATTAATTGGTAGATTCTTCGTTGTTAGTGATTTAGCTGTCGAGGGTATTCAGTGAGTTGCAGTAGATTGCTCTAAATCTAACTCTAAAGTTCCGAGGTTGTCCAGATGTAGATGGCCACTGCTCTTCTCTGCAATGTTTGTACAACTCATGATTATTAAGAACACTCCAGACACAATCGTCACATATTACAGGCATTGATGGCCTATTTTTCCGTATCTGGTACGTAGGTGATTTTTTTCCCGAACAGTTCATTACCTGTACATTCCGGTCATTACTGATTCTTGACATTCTACTGCATTGTACTGTATGTCGAAATAGTCATAAATCATTCATTAAAACAAAGCCATGACACATTGTTTGGGAGTGTGCAATTATACGTGTTTTTGCTTACAAATCTGTATTAGTGTGTAACTGTCATATAGTTTGTCTACTGTTGCTTGCCCTAGTTAAAGTTGCTGGTGTATTTGCACCTTAAGTTTTTATAATAGGGAGAGGAAAAAAAGATAAGAAGATCCCAAAAAATAGCAAGAGTTTCTAGCTAAAATTATGAATTATGAAACAAGAGATTCTTCAGATTACATTTTTCTGTCCAATTTTTGGACAGAAAAAATCTACAATAATAAATATATATATATATATATATATATATATATATATATATATTTGTAATAGCTAACAGCAATCACACTCCTATCATGCCCAGGTAGCCAGTACATACTGGGCATGATAGGGAGGCTGTAATCACACTCCTTTGCCATGCTATTCCCCCCACTTACACACATTCATTCACTCATTCGTATACTCTGATTCAGATACTAATCATTCAGATACTCATTCATTCTCTCAATCACGCACACTCGCTCATACACCCTCCCCCACCCCCTTACATGAACTGCAGATCTCTCAGTCCTCGACTTCCGCAGGGGCCCTGCTGCTTCCCTCTGTATTGCTCGCACTCGTGTCCCGCCCAGGGGAAGAAGGAACGGAGCAAAGTCATGTGACTGCGCTGGGTTCCTGCTTCTCCTGGCCGGTACAAGAGATGTTGCTCACACTCTGTGCGACCAACGTACAGGTAAGCAGCAGGGCCCCTGCAGACGATTATTTTCGGCTGTTTTTTTTTTTATTTCAGCATTTTGCCAATAATGCCCTTTTTGGATGATGTATTTCAGCCACTGATATATCGGTGCATCCCTAGTACAAATCATGTACAGAGTTATTGAACTGAACTATATTGATAACTCACTGTAATTATATTTAATCCTGATATCTGTATGTGTGTCAGGAGATCTGTATCTCAAGGCAACCTTTTTCCCTAACATAAAAAGTGATGAAATTTCTCTTCATAAGTTGAGTGCAAATTCCATAACCTACTTTGAAGCAGAGGAAATCTCAGTGTTTGCTTTACTCACAGCACTAAGTAACTTATCTATGAGTTCAGCAATCAGGCTTGTTGAAATCCACGTGGCCTCATCAGAAGTGACATCACTGAGTTGTTCCTGGTAGAGAAGAACACTTGTAAGCTCACTGAGATTTGCTTGTGCCCTGCGCCCTTTGCGAATAGAAGAGAGCAGAAAACCAAATATATGAGTTTACAGAATGAAAGAATGCGTCATTGGACGGCTTTATCAAAGATACATATGCATGTCTCTCTAGTGTGATTTACAGTAACGGTCACTGATCATTTCATAATTTTGAACCTACACAGGAAATAATACACATGCATTATGCATTTATCTTGTTGGATCTTGCAAAAAAGTCCCAAAAAAGTTGCAAAAAAGACACAAAAGTGTGTCTTGTGTTTTTGCCATGTTTCAGGTACACTGAAATCACTTTCAAGTTTAGGTTATTCATACCATAAAATGAGATGCAGATGGAACTAGTCTCACGTGTGAATGGTTGTTTATTAACCCCTTAACACATTTTGATTGTGCTATTAAGGCCTATAAGCCATGGCGCGAATGAAAACGAGATCATATTACGTCATAAGGTCGCAGTAAGGCCATGGTATCTTGAATCGTGGTATTGAGTGTCTAAAATTTGTAGCGCAGGACAAAGAAATCACAATACTATATAACTAGATACTTGTAATTTCATAAATTGCTTTTCTGTACTTTGACCTAAGCATTGATATGATTCTGTAAAAGCCTGCTGTTCACAAATCCGTCTCTATAAAGCAACACCGTATACTCCTTAGAAAAATCACCAATACGTTTTAAGTTATCCTGTAGCAGAAAATTTGCAAGTTATAATTCTCATTAAGTTGGGTCAAGCTCTTTGGGTATTTAGGTGTTTAGATTTTCATTAAAGACGGCTTGATGTTTATCTGCTGGTGAGTGTCCTTCAGACATATACCGGCTACCAGGTTTGCACAATTCGTGTATGTTTTTGGCATGCTTTCTTTACAATCTGACTCTTCGGTTCCATTGTTAAAGTATCATTACATAAGTTGTGGTGGGTAAAAGGTAACAGCTGTCCATGAGTGGTGATCTGGCTATTGTACCTCTTCCTGAGTTTTGTCTAAAGGCTGTCTTGTACAGCGGGCAATTACTTTCAAGGAATCCATGTATAAAGTGGATATAGAGGCAAAGGTGATAATTGTTAACCTTGTTTGCATGTGCCTACCCAGAATCCCTTGTGGTTGTGAAAGCACCATGAGATATCTGAGGGAAAAGCAAGCCTTCTGGCTTGTCTGGTGTGTGTAGATGAGTGTTTAACAATACTTCTACTGCCTGATTGTTAAAGTATGGCAGATGATGCAAGTGTGTATCAATGAACAGTGCTGGGCTGTCTAGCTTTACCTTGGGTACCTTGGACTTGGGACAATTGTAGACAAGCAACCAAAATGTGTGGCTTTTATTTTCTTTGTGTTTGCCGTCAAACAGAATCTAATGATGAACAAACTAAAGAAGAACTAGTACAGATATGATATATTCTGGTTTTTTTCTTGTCCAATACTATATATATATATATATATTGTTTGTTTTTGCAGCTATAAAGACGTACAATACAAATGCTGGGATTTTTCTTGTAAAGCTAGTATTTTAGTCCAGAAATAAATGTGACTGGATCAGTGGTCACAAAGAAACTTTCAAGATGTCTGAAGAACGAGGAAGGTATGACTTCTACATTGGGCTTGTGCTGGCCATCAGCTCAAGCCTTTTTATTGGTGGAAGCTTCATCTTAAAAAAGAAAGGACTTCTCCGACTGGCTAGGAAAGGCTCCATGAGAGCAGGTATGAACTTCAATGTGATGTGAAACACTGCTTGCTCTTTAATAGTTCTACAACTTTGTTATGCTCCCAGTGGGAATGAGAGTACAGATTTTTTTTCATTTTTAATTGCCAGCATTTGTGTGTTTTTTTTTTCTAGGCATAGTATTTTTGCCCTTGAAAGTAACAAAATAAAAGTAATTGCTTTTGGCGTATGTTAAAAGTTTAAAAAGAAACTATTTATATGCACATGCATAAATATGTGTTTAAGAGATCCCCTTGATATGATCGTGACATTAATAGGTAGCCACCTTGACTGAGAAATGTGTGAGACAGGTTTTGGTTTTTAACTTCCGTTAAGCTCAGCAGAGGATATTTCAGTGGTTTCCCAGATGAAGCCAATGAGTTGTTATTTCAGCCTAAAATATCTGACAAAGTAGAACTCCAGTCCCCATGATGAATATGCTGATACTGATGCTGGCACTAGTTATATTCAGGGTGGATCAAAATCGATGATTTATTTTTGCTTTTAGTAAAATGTATTTTAATAAAATGCTTTTGGATGCAAAATCTATCTAAAGATAGTATTCTATTTAAGATACATTATAGTTCCAATGGGTTTCAGCATGAAATAGAGCTTAGTTTTCTTTTTTTAAGATTATTTTTTTTTACCACTCCAATTAATAAAAATGATGTTTAAGCAAGTACAAGAATATGCTTTATAATATTATTATTGTTTTACTTAAATCAATTGATGTAGTTCTCCAGATATGAGTGATTAACCTATTAAACTAAAATGAGTTCTGATATAGCTGTTTTACTAATGTGGCAGGCTATACTGCATGGAGACTGTAGTTTTACAGAAGCTAGACTTGCTGTTCTCCTTCCTCACTTTGGTTCTTAATAGCGCGTATTATAATAGGACTTTGTAATGGTGACTAATGTAAACTTTCCGTCTACATCCTAGGTCAAGGAGGTCATGCATATCTCAAAGAAGGGTTGTGGTGGGCTGGACTTCTCTCAAGTATGTATCTTTAGCAATATATCTCTATAAAATATACTCAGTGGCAAGGAAGAGTAAAGGAACCGTTTTAAAAGAGTTACCTGGTTTTCTGCATTAATTGTTCATAACATGTACTCTGATCTACGTCTAAGTATAGACTAACACAATGTGCTTAAGCTAAGGACACACAAACAATAATAACCTTTCATGTGTATATTGAACACACTCACTAAACACTTACAATGCTGGTGGGAAAAAATCTGTAATGGGTGAAGAAACCTCGATGATGGGCTGTTGAATTGGAGAACAGCAGCTTCCTCTGTGGTGTCCTGCCACTGACTCCATGCCTGTTCGATGTTGTTGCATGTGTAGACTCATGAACAGAAGAGAATGGAGAACCAGAGGTTCTGGAGAATAGCACACTCAAAACGTTTGGGTTTTTTATGTCAGAGTAGCTCTAAAACACACCTCCAATACTTTTTCATTGATTGGACTAACTCAAAATTAGTTTTTTTTTAAGTGATTAGTCTAGTGGTTCACTGATCCCACACTGAATGTTTCGACAATATGGACAAAAATAATGCAATCATAATTGTGTTATTAGTTAGAACAGATTGTGTTTGTTCATAATTGTTACTTAAAATATGATCTTCATCTAAGACAATTATTTCCATAAATGCTGGTAATTTAAAAGAGTTCACTTACTTTTTCTTGCCGCTGTATATGTGTGTCATTTTGTTACATTTTAGGTTTCTTATGGATTTTGCTAGAATCCTATGATATTTAAATGAATTAAAGTGTGGAAGCAACTACAAATAACTACATATGTTACAAGAAGCATGTATTAAACGCACAATCTCTTTTTTTAGTGGGTGCTGGAGAAGTTGCCAATTTTGCAGCATACGCCTTTGCCCCTGCTACACTAGTGACACCCTTGGGGGCTTTAAGTGTTCTAGTAAGGTAAGGGTTTTCATGTGTATAATATATTGGTATGGTACAGGTCTGTAGTGTTATTGATATTTAGTGTTATTGATACACAGCATTATTATTCCACCTTGGACATTTGGAAGCTAATTTTGTAATACATTTACTAAGACTGATAAGCTGCAGAGAACTTGCACTGTGATAGGGTGGGTGTTAACATTGGCTACAGGAATTCATGCAGTGTATTCTGCCTGTAAAATCAGGGAGAACTCAGAAGTGGTGTGTTGGCTACATTTACTATTTTCCAAATGCGAGTTGTTCAGTCTCGATTGAGCTCTTAAGTAGAAGTTTGTAACCCTAGAGTTGCAGAACTCTCGGAAACATGCCATTTGAAATTATTGCTCTCCCCCTCTTTTTCCTCTTTTTCGCATCTGCAAGTTCAAGTAAAAATAATACTCGGTTAGCTTGTAGCACATTGCAACAGTGGAATGGTGAAGAATTGTTTGATATTAGTTTTTAACAATCAGGATGACAGCTTTTCATGCGATCTAAAAAATGCATGTTCCCTTCTAGTGCCATCCTCTCATCATATTTCTTAAATGAAAAGCTTAATATCCATGGGAAAATTGGATGTTTGCTCAGTATACTGGGGTCAACAGTGATGGTCATTCATGCTCCCAAAGAAGAAGAGATTGAGAATTTGAATGCGATGTCAGTCAAGTTAGCTGATCCAGGTGAGGGCATTTGTGACAATTACTTGTGTTGGTGGTTTCTTCATGTATACTAATAGCAATTTACATTTGTATATACCTGCTTTTGGAGTCTAGCAAATTGTGTAATGTTAACAAACATCAGATTAACCCCTTGATGACAATTGCCGGTCCGGGCATGTCATGCACTAACATACAGTTAGTGACCATTGACATGTCTGGCCCCACCCCGGGGTGTCAACGTCCCGTTTTAAAAGAGTTTAGGAGGCAATCGTTGATCAATAGCAAGGCATTCAGCAACACCGAACAACAACACCCCTCCACCCCCCCAGAACGCATTGCAACTGCTCTGGAGGGCGTCCTTTAAAAAAAATAAGAGCCGGCAAACTTTCCAAAAGGGGCTTTTCAGACCCTCCTGAGAACTCTGGCTCCACTTGCAGGTTGAATGCAGTACCTGCAAGTCAATGGAGCCCAGCTTTCTAATCAGAATGTGATTAGTAAAATAAATGTCAAAATAAATAAAAATAGTTAAGAAAAAAAAATAATTTCTCACTGATGTCACCATCAGGGGAACCTTCCAGTTCCAAAAAAATACACACAGAAAAAATATTACTGTAAACTTTGACAAAGACTGGTGGTAGAATTAGTGCATGGAAAGAGTTAAAATACTAGCATTTGAAATACCCTGGGGTGTCTGGTCTTCAAAAACATATGGTTTGATGGGGTAAATTGGATTGGCCGGCTTCGAAGAGACCCGAAATGGCACATGGGAGAAAAAATGGTTTTGAAATAGCAAAACGCTACTTGTACTTATTGCCCCATAACGTGCAGAAAAAAACATTGGGTATTTCTAAACTCAGTACAAATTGTAGAATCTATTGGGCAGGTTTTTTATTAGCTTTTATAAATGAGTAAAATATTTTTCAAGTAAAAGTCAGAAAAAAAAATTTTTTCTACATTTTTCACCATACTGTTTTATAGTAAATTATATGATACGACCCAAATAATGACATCTAAAAAGAAAGAAAGAAAGCCCTTCTTGTCCAGGAAAAAAAATATATAACCTGGGTTCAGTAAATGGGAAAGAAAAACACGAGCAGCTCAGAAATGTTAAAGCAGCCACTGCCAGGAAGGGTACAAAAAATAGTCGGCCATTGTCACGAAGGGGTTAACCATTTTATTTTCTCCAGATTGTTCAACTTTAGGCTTGTGTGGGTTAGCAAAAAAGTATAGGGTAATATAAGTCTAAACAAATGAGCAGCATTAAATGTAGAGAAGGAGTGCTAATGAGAATGCTTTATGCATTAAATAATGCCGATTATACACTACCTTCGTCAAAATCTTTGGGGCATCACTAATGTAAATTGTTCAGTGGCACGGATTTATCATTTAGAGAAAATAATTTTACTGAAAATGATCACAACATGCAACTTTGTCAATGGGATTGTGTATTCTACGGCTTAGTTTTTGGAGATGGGTCATCTTATATAGGTTCTTGACTATACTCAAGGAATGTCTGAGCTACTTCAGTAATTGTCATTTTTTTTGTTTCCTCCCTTAGGTTTTTTGCTTTTCGCAACAGTAGTGGTCATCATATCTCTTATCCTGATTTTTGTTGTGGGACCTCGTCACGGACAGTCTAATATTTTGGTATATATTACAATTTGCTCAGTCATTGGGGCTCTGTCAGTCTCGTGTGTGAAAGGACTGGGTATTGCTATTAAAGGATTCTTTGCTGGGGAGCCAATTGTGAAAGATCCTGTATTTTGGATCCTGCTGATAAGCCTTGTAGTTTGTGTAAGCACTCAGATTAACTATCTAAACAGAGCCCTGGATATATTTAACACTTCACTAGTGACTCCCATTTATTATGTATTTTTCACCACCTCAGTACTGACATGCTCTGCAATCCTGTTCAAGGAATGGCAACATATGTCAGCCAATGACATGATCGGCACTTTCAGTGGTTTCCTAACCATCATTATTGGGATTTTCTTGTTGCACGCTTTCAAAGATGTCGCGTTCACACTATCAAACCTGCCCGTTTCATTACGAAAGGATGAGCGAGTATTAAATGGAAGTCTTTCTAGCACTATGTATGAACAACTCACCGGTGATGAGGAAAGCCAAATTTGTGACGATGAGCTACATTCGAACGAGACCCTGTCTTCTCGCAGGAACGGAAGTCTTGTATCCTTCTGAATGAAATCAACTTTTTTTTGCCAGCAAAAAGAAATGCGTACATAATCTAAATGTTTGATTCACTTTGTAAATATTCCTAATATAACATTTGTATTGCCTTTTGATACTTTAATACTTTGCGTTTTGGCTTCCAGCTGAACCACCACTGTGATATCATGGTGTTTCAATATGAAGTCCAAACCCAGTAGGCCTGATTGAATGAAACTTGTGGAGACATGTGGAGAGAGGTCCGTAGACAAAATGTCTGTAAAACAAGCAATGCTAAATTGGACAGATGTTCTGGTTGCCGAGGACGGTCTGCCAGCAATGCAGATATTTTCTGGCAGTTCTAGGGCATCTATGGTACGGATACACAATATCAAAGGCTTATCATTGAATTGTGTATACTTTTGTATTGACACTAGTATCCTTTTATATTTGATTTCTGCTGCATAAGAGAGGGCTACTAATGTACCATTCTGGGAAGTAGATACAGGAGCACATTTTAAGACAGTGTTTTTAATGCTCTAGTGGCCTGGTGACCATGATCTATATTCCTTGTCAGCTTATTGACTGCAAATGTGAATTCTTGTGGATGCAGTGACCTTTCGGGCCGCCCCAAGCACGATCTAGATCAGACCCCCCCTGTCGCCTCCACCTCTGTGCTCAATGTCCAGGTACAAAAATGGTGCTGTGCGAGCTTAAAAAAACGGAGCGCTGGCATATGATGTTTTAAAGGCCCCACGGCGCCTTTTAGTGAAGCCTATGGAGGCTAAGCTGAGCAGGCACAGCCTCCATAGCGTAAACAGGCCATTTGGGAAGGTCAAAGATCTCCCTTGTAAATGGTGCAGGGCACACCAAGGGGCTTGATCGCCGTAGAGAGCTCTGACCCACGATTTAGTACCATGGGGACTGCTGCCCCCTAGGCCAGGATATATGTCACTGTGTGGATGTGAATAAAATATGTATAGAGCTGTTATCTTGGGGCAGTTATTGACCACCTTGAGTTGTGCACTGAGCTTCATTTTAGAAAAAATCTGCTTGTCTCAAGTTGTAGAGATTGTATAGACAATCGTTCTTAGTTTGATTCTATTTGGACCAAGTTCACTGGGTTTTATTTTGCCTTACTGCTTTTTTTTTTTTAAATAAAAAAAACTGTAATTACCTCAAAAATATTTTGGGTTTGTTCTCCAATTCTTAATTTAAGCATGTAAAACTGTAAATAAATTTTTTAAATTGAATTCTAAAAATAAACACAACATACTTGCACTTAAATGTACATCAAAATAAATATCTGCTCTATGAACTTATTGTATGCTATTGATCTCTTATTTGGTTGATCACTTGTGCTAATAATAGTGGTTAGCAAAGAGTTGGTTTTTGGCATAGGTTTGGCCTTATGTTACCTGTAGGTGCATAACTTTGTTAGCTTTATACGGTGCCCTCCACTAATAAGAATGCTGTGAAAAAATATCTATTGTTTAACCTTTTGATCTTTTCTTAACAAAAAAACCCCCAAAATACTCTACCATCAAATAATTTCAAACATAACCCAGATTTATCATAAAATGTTACATTTATGTGTGGCACAGTTATTGGGATTTAGTTAGTACTTTGTGACACCTCCTATAATGCCTTATGATGTTGGAGAATACATGGCAAGGGATCTGAGACCATTCCTCTATACAGAATATCTCCAGTTCACCCCACAGGTTTTCTATGGGGTTTAAAGTCAGAGGACTGGGATGGCCATGGTAGGACCTTGTTGTTGTGGTCAGTAAACCATTTTTGCGTGGGTTTACATGCATGTTTTGGATCATTGTCCTACTAGAAGATCCAGCCATGCACATTTGAAGCTTTCTGGGAGAGGCAGTTAGATGTTCATTTAATATATGTTGATAGCTGATTGGATGCAAAACCCCCCAGGTCCTCTGGCAGAAAAACTGGCCAAGACATTAACCCCTTCAATCCCAGAGGTTTTTGGTACCTCAAGTCTAGGAGCAATTTTGCCATTTTTGCTGTATGTCGTTTCACCGATTATTCTCCTTTCCTGTGAATAGTGTACCCATGTGAACTCTATATTGTTTTTTCAAGGAGAGATAGAGCTTTCTTTTGATACCATAGTTAGATAATTAGCTGAAGATTTTGGTTGAGAAATTAAGTAAAAACTAGCAAAAATTTGAAAAAAAAACTAATTTTTGATATTTTCCCCTCCTCACAAACTTAAGTGATGGAAAATCCCCTCCAAGTTTATATATTCAGGTGTCCTGATTTCAGAAATACCTAAGTTATATAGAATTTCCATACTTTCCCAGCACTTATTGGGAACATACTGTAAAGTGTACATTATTTGTAGAATTTTTACATTAGGTATAATGGGATTGCAACTCTAATTTTAAATGTGTTTCTTGAGATGCGTTTTATGGACGTACCGGTACGTCTACAGGGGACTGAAGGGGTTAAAGAGCCACCACCATATTTACCGTGGGCATGTGTGCCCCAAAGCCACCTCTGATTATTGCCAAAAAGTTTTATTTTGGAAGCAAAATTGATGTTGGCCCCATCAAGGGTGGGTTGCTGCTTGGGCAAATAGTGGTGGGTGCCCTCTAGTGGTACCATGCAGAAACAAATGCTTTGACAATTAAGCTACTATATATTTAGGGCCAACAGAGGGCTGGAATGAGTACAAATACTTATTATACACCCATAAAAATGAGTAAAACAAGGTTAGACTGTTTATGAAGAGTTTCATAATATGGTTTACTTTGAGGTTCCTGTGGTTCTACATAAACTGGCAATCTACTATCTACATGCACAGAACACAGTGAGCTGTGGGGAAATTATATTAACCAAACATCAAGGGCAACCCTAGAGTTTCCCAATATGCAAGTCTGATGGACGAATCTGGGCTTTTGGTGGATGCCAGAAGAATGCTACCTAATAAAATGCATGGTGCCAACTGAAAACTTTGGGTGAGGACCGATAATGCTCTGTGGCTTTGCTTCAGGGTTTGGGCTAGGCCCCTTACTTCTAGTAAAGGGTAATGGTAATGCTGTATGATGACAAAGCATTTTAGACAATTGTATGCTTCCACCTTTGTGTTAAGTTTCTGGAAGGTCATTTTCTATTCCAGCATGACTGTGCCCCAGTGCACAAACCAAGGTCCATAAAGACATGGTTGGATGAGCTTGGTGTGGAAGAACTTGACTGGACCACAGAGCCCTGACATTAACCCCATTGAATACCTTTGGAATGAACTGTTGTTGGCTCTCTTCTCCAACATCAATGCCTGACCTCACATATGCTCTACTGGATGAATGGGGATAAATTCCTACAGAAACTCTCCAAAATCTTGTGGAAAGCCTTCCCAGGCCAGTGGAAGTTGTTACACCCGCAAAGGAGGGACCAACTACAAAGGGTCTGAAGCTCAAAACAAAAACAATACTGACCTCCATTACTGTATTTGCTATCCTAAAAACACAACATAAGGTTCATATGTAGCATAGGATCCTAGGTATATGCATACGATCTACTCTATACTGAATACACTGTAAAGAAATTACACTTTATAAAGAGACTATATATACACATTTTCTTATGCTAGTGGCCCTTTCAGAGCCAGTGTTAGAGTTCCTAGTCACTGAAAAACATCTGTACTAGAGCAATCATGTTTACATCAAAGGATCAGAAAGACTGTACCCTATACAGTGGATACTGGGACTAGGGATTGACAATCCAGCCATTATATGCACTAATGTACACGACAACTTACTGCAAAGGGGTAAAATGTTGAAGGGGACAAATGCATGGAGGAATTGATTAGAATTTCTCTATATGCATTGGCTCTCGTTTCCGTTATTCCATTGAATTCAACTAGTCAAAATTATGTATTACTTTCAGAGTAATTTGGTATGCAATTCTTTGTTGGTGGGGCTGCATACGAGTCTGTGGATGATGGTCCGGGAGTTAGGTGCTTTGTAAAGAAAAAAAATAAAATGGATGATTTGTCAGAGTGAGAAGTGTTTTATCCCAATGAATAAACAAGCATGTTCAAGTGAAATATCTTCATTCTAGATGCTGAGCTCAAACATCTGGATAGATGATTCCCTGGTGGCAGAGATGATTCTGTTACTTTACCAAATATGTTATCCACAGGCAAGAATAACTTGGCAGGTTTTTTTTTACTGACATTACAGTAGTAATTACAAAAATACTTAACCCAGAAATCCAAAATACACAATTTTACTGAACAAATTTTAAATGACTGTTTACCTACTCAGATATATTACTATCTGTATTGTTCTGAGAAGACACACAAGGAACTGCAAAAGGCTTTTAATATGATTTTTATTGGAAACTCACCTTCAGAGAAAACAAGGCAACTGCTGGTTATTAGAGATTTCATGTTATTTTGACAGTATTTGAAATTCATCTTCCTCACAAAGTAAAAATGATTAAGGAAACAAAAATATGAAGTTTTGTTTTATAACTGCTAGTGTTACGCATATCATATCTAGTTTAATTACAATAACTTAGCCTTCAGTCACTAAACCCAAAAACAAAAATGCTGCTACTACTGAGGTTTATTATAAGAATATAAAACTTCCCCATCAGGTTATTAGATATATTTCCCATAGGCCCAAAAGCAAAGAAAAGTTTGTGCTTACAAAAATAGGCTGCGCATGTACAACTCTATATATATATATTTAACAAAAACCGTCGTGTTACTGGTTGTTACGTTTGCCATATTTTAAAGACATAATGCTGAATATTTTGCACCTAAGAAAAAGTCAATTTACAGTGGCATTGCAGTGTGTATATGTTAAGACAGCTGGTAAAGGCAGCAGCAGCTCTCAGTTGCTAGCCAGTGATTGGTGGATGGGAGGCTGGAAGCATCTAACGTGTTCTACTGGCATATTCTCTCCATCGCCTGACTTCAGGTACTTATCCAAGGTTGAAAAAATTTCATCATTCAAGATTTGGAATTTGCGGATGCGTTCCACCATTTTCTTCAAGGCCTACAAGGAAAACATCAAACTGATATATTAAACATTGTATTGTAATTGCTTATTAAAAACAAGTTGTGTAAAATCATGCAACACCATCAGTTCTAGAGTTTAGCGATATGCCCAAGCGTGATGTAACCTGTAACATATAAATAATAATATGTAGTAGCCACACGTGGGCACTGGCAACCTTAAGTCATAGAAAGTAGAGTATTGAAATTCAGCTACTCCTCATTCATACTTCTTGCAGAATTGGTCTGTTAGATCAGAGAACGACTTACTGCTACTCAACCCAATGTAATAACTAACTAATTGCATTGTAGAAATGTTTTGCCTGCTTGTTGGGGGTGCAGATAAGCTATTTATCTTGGTGCTTAACATGTACTAGAGGATGACAACTTTACCCGTCAAACATCTTGGATAAAAGCAGAATAGAATGTTAAAACTGCAGTAGCAGCATTCAATCACAGTTGCATACGTACCACACTCTTGATTACTTCATCCTTGCCATCATGCTTTTGTACTTTCAGCAAATGGTAGCAGAAATCCAAGACATCAAATCGTCGTTGTTGGCCCAAAAGCACAATAATCATGCAACCTGCCCAGTGCAAGCCATCTCCAAAGCACTGCCTGAACAAGAAGCAAGACGCCCATGAAATTACATTAATTCAAGTATTGAAGTCATATGTCCCTGATATTACATTTCACACTAAAGTGCATCTGTAGCCCGGCTTAGAACTGTTCTCACAGAGACGCAGCAGTCTATTGAATAGAATCTTTGAATAGTGACCACAGAGAATATTAACACACTGACCTATTTTTGTGTGGGTTCAAAAGACCCAGTAAACTGTTGAGGTGAATGGAAGAAGTTTGGTGTGATCATAACCAGACAAGCATTTGACCGCTGACCACATCAGTATGTAACAGACAATGCCTTAGCATGATCACATTTGTGCTTTTTTTTTTTTTTTTTTTTTTTAAATGATCATGATAAAGTGGTCTTTTTTCACAGATATCTGATAATCAACCTCTGTGAGCCATTAGAAGTGGCTTATATGCTAGTGAAACTTACTCTACAGTGAACTCGTGGGTGCCCACAGGGATGCAGTAGACAAACTGCATGGCACTCCAGAGACGATGGAATTCCACACATTCGTCCACATGCATCACTCCATTACTAGGAAGCGGGCCACGCCAGATAGGATCATCCAGAAAGCTCCGAACCCGAGTCAGAATGACTTCAAACATGGACAGGCCACAACAAAGACGTTCCTTGGTCAGCAGGTCCCCTTCCCTTGCGATGGCAATTTGCTAAGGGCAAGAAAGAAACAACCAATTTGTTGAATGGCAAAACATGTACCATATCCAAATATAAAATGTCAGCTTTTGAAAATGACATGGCAGTCATGATGATTCATGACTTTTAATATAACACATGATATTAATGTATAGCATTTACCTAATCTGCCTATTAAACCGTAAAAACAAAAAAAAATTCAAAACAGCTTAAGGCTTTCCAAAAATGCAAACCCTTTAATGTCTTTCCAAACTATTGACAACATGTATTTACAGAACTACAGAAAGTCTAAAAAGCTTTGACTTCCCTGAGAGGATCCTGAAATGCAATATCAATAACATCTTGAACTCTGACAAGAAGGAAACCGAATTCAATGGAAGCCCTACCACTCCATCAAACCATCAAAATCCGAAGCACTGAAGGGCATTACCTGTGGGGTACCCAGCCTCTCTATCAGAGGAACCAGGTGAAGAGGAGCATATTTAGACTCCAGCCTCTTCATCTTCGCTTCCAAGCGTTCGCCTTCTGAAAACGAAACCACAAAAGCAACGTGAATGCAAAAACCCAAGACAGAAAATACCGCCCCCCCCAAAAAAATAAAGGATTACACAAAACCCACTAACATTATGGCTAAAGTGGTCAGACAACTAGCCGAATGAATATAAAAATGCACTGTATGATTCTTTGGATCTTGATGACTTAGCAGTCTACATTCATGTATTCAGATAAAATGCTTGCTTTGTCCAACCAGTCCAATCGCTCCTCACAACCTCCAACTCTATCCAATTATACTGTGGCATTAAATTACATAATACATATTGCAAGGAAGTTATCTTAAGTAAACATGAATATATAATGATTACATCATATTAAAAACAGTACTGTACAAAAATCCAAAAAAGTGATGCAGCGTAGCGTCTGTGTAGTTGGGCCAAGCTACTATTATCTTATTTGCTTTTTGTGTATCAATAACCTCTTCTCCTTTAGAATGCATCTTCCAGCAAATATATATGTTCCAGTATATCAAAAGCGTGTACACCTTAAATATAATACTGGGGCTTATTATTATTATAAATAAATAGTATACTAAAATAGTACATAAAGCAGATGAAGGCTGCAATTGACAGAGCTGGAAGGTTGCAGTGGCAGAGTAAAGGATTCTTTGTTACAGGAGAACAATGGGTCCCAAATAAAAGGAGGCTTGTACAGGTTATTTAGACGACAATGTGCTTTCCTGCACCAACCAAACTTACCCTTAACATGGACCCTTGGGAGAATATTCTGGAACGGAGCGGCATGAAGCAAATCGCAGACCTCTTCTAGTGACTGAAAGAAAGTGAAATGGTCAGCTACGCCACTCACACAATATTAACACATTGCTTCTAAAATGGGAGATTTTGTTGCCTATGCTGCTCTCACAATACTCGACAAAGTCAAAATTCCCAGATTCCTATTAAAAAAAAATTTATGCTGAACTGCACAAAATTTAGAACAGCAACAAAAAATTGCACACAATCAGAAGGGGTAATGGCCTAGCTAAATGAAATAAAATTGCAGCACGCCAATTACTTGGTTAATGTGGTTGCTACGTTACACAGGCTTTTGAAAAGCTTGTGATTAGCAACTAATTTTTCTGGACCCTTCGGTGCCTGAATCCTAAATCACAACGTCTCCTGTAATCCCCACAGTGGTATTGCTCTTGGACGGTTAGGAAAGCAGAATAAAAGGAGACAGAGAGGGCTACTGCAAGGACACGTATAGCTCCATTCACAGGAATATCTAGCCAAGCCTTGTCCCACAACAGGCAAACGATCTAAAGTCAAGACCACCGTGTTATTCAGAACGCCAGTAAACGCATTTCAATCTCAGCCTCCTAGTAAGTGTTATGCAATTATCTTAACACTACAGATGTGTCTGTATTTAAAACAGCACATTTAATTGTCAATTGCTCTGGTCTGATCTATAAGCTTATGCTGTTAAATTTCAGCTCTTTATGAGCAATTATGTAGAACGATTACACTATAATAAAGTAAAAGCCTTTTTGTATTTGCGCATTAGTCACATTTATTGGCCATTATTACTCAGCTGGTCCCGTGATCACTGCATTTGGGTTTAAAACAAAACTAATAAATAAATAAAAAAACAAAAAAAAAACAAAAAAAAAACAGGGTGCTGGCAGGAGAGTTGCAGTTTAATGTTCACAGACTTCGGTTTAAAGTACAAAGGCCCAACCACAGTGAGCTTCTGCTGCAAGTATAGGAGGGACAGCCCTGTAGGAAGCCTGTAAAGCTGGTGACTTTCTGGATAGTCACCACACTGACTGAACAATACATTACCCAGGGTCAGCTCAGCCACTATCGTTGAGAAATTTTCACACACTGAACCCAGTGAGCAGAAGCCTCAGCCCTCCTGCAACTTCCCACTTCAGCGAATAAGCCCCAAAGTTTGGGTGGAGAGCAGAGAAGGTTCGTCGCCCAATAATACGGTAACAATCCATGTGAACATTCAAGAGATGCCCAATGAAGTAAAATATATCCATTATGGACATTATCTTGTGTACTATCCTTCCTGCCTGGAAACGCTCAGCTGTCTGTCAGGTATACAATACGTAATAGAAATATTATCCTTGATGTATCTAAAAATGGCCTTAAAACAAACCAAAATTCCAAAGGGCTTGATTGGCTGTGGACTGTACATTTCTAAAGCACGTACCAGGCTCTGTTCAATGAGAAGGCAGAAGAGAAGAGCATTCCCCACTTCTCTCAGGTTCTGAAAGCACACGGTCTTCAACTCGGCATATTCTACAATGTCCTTCAGCTGGTGATGAAAAAACTCCAATATACCTAACATTGAAACAAATGAGAAAGCATGTCACAGAGAGAATGCAAACACTGGATGAGAATTTAATGTAATGCTTTACATTTAAACACGTTAACCGAGATGCTAACGAGGTCTTCTGACAAGAGGTTCTATAGATATGTAAAATCATGGAAGTGAAATCTGAATGGCAGCTGGCAATTAAAGCTCCACCTTTTGCAACAAATGTTCAAGTACTATTGAACGCCTAACCTTTCCCAGGCATAAACACTGAAAACATTAGAATAAAATGACATATCCACAAATATTAATTTGCTTAGCTGGAGAATTAATGTTGTGTCTAAGTGGAACAGCACCTTTTAAGGGGAAGCCCCATGGGAAAAAAAATTGGGCATAAAATACAGGATTCCATTTATTTTTTATGAAAGGAAGACTTCTTCCTCATTTAACTCTTCCCCTGGAAGTGTACTTAAGTATGCTCATGCTTAACACTCCCATTGAGAGAGAAAAAAAAAACAGGTGGCAGCAAATCTATGACTCCCATTAACGTACAATTTATTTCAGAGCTTTCACAGTATTGCCTACAGTCAGGGGAAGAAACGATTCCTCTGAATACAGGTCCTGGGACCATACAGGCCATCATCCCAACAAAGTATTAGAGATGTATACAGATGCCTAGATCACTCTAACCTCAATTGATCCTAAAACATGGCACAAGATCTGTTGATGGCAGTCTCACAAGCCCTCTGCTGAATGTTCCATGCATTTGTGTCGTGTGCTAAGAAACATTTCTGTTGTATATGAAATGTATCCAGTAACATGTACAGGATTAGTAGAAGGGATTAAGACCTCAGCCCTAGCTCCTCTTCACAAATCCCCTCTGAAGAGCTCACATGACAGATGACACATTTAGCTGTGTTATGGCTGCCTTGTTAAAACATAAAGGATACTTAGTACTGATACAGTAAAGTGTATATGGATGTGGCCATTTTCCTATCCGTATAGAAAAAGCAGCCAAAGCAACATTAGGGTTGGCTACTATAATTGCATAACCCCTAGTACAGTAGCCTATTAGCACAAAAATAATAAAATTAATAATATTTGATAGCCCTCCTCATTCAGCTGGATGTTATTTAAAATTATTGTAACTTGATATAGGTTACCGTTCTCCATGAATTGAAACATTTAGTTACTGGTCAATATGTAACATCAATCTTTTTCAAATATTTCCTGGAAGAACCCATGACCAAGAAAGCCTGTAAGGTGAATCATGCTGGATGCCGACATGGCAGGAATATAATAGTCTTTTGATAGCACTTTATTAATTTCCCCCCCAAGTTTTTTTTAATCCCTCCATACAAGTCTCCTGTTTTCTTCATCTTTACATTTTTTGTTTTTAGAATTATACATTTTTTTCTATGTTGTCCCAGTGGAAAGGAAAAAAAAAAACATTAAAAAAATAAAAAAAATTATATATAAAAAAAATAACACACTGTAAAGATTGTTCACATTTAAAGTACAGTGTATATTTTTTTTTTATTATTGTGGAGCACACCATTAACCCAACATGTAATTGTGGGACAGAATGAATGCCTTCATTTATACAAGCCATTTGTTTTGCCACCTGCATTCGCAGCTCATATACGTCAAACAAAAGTGCTCTGACCACTGAATGAATGAATGAATAACCCAGGGAGAGGGAATATTGTAATTTGCGGGTGCAACGAGCCAGAAGCTTTCATACCTGCACTTAGAAAAGATGACAGCCTAGAAATTAAGGTTACCGTTTACATTGTATGTCATTGTGTTTGCAGCTGGGCTTCATCCTCAAATAAGAACATTACTGCTATTACATCTGCACAGTTTGTTGAAGGCTGCTTAATATATATGCACACAATTAGACATGTACATGACTGGAAGAAAAGGGGGAAAATCCCTTCTCCCCTAGTGAGGAGACCATGATCCCTCCTTGTCAGAACCCAACCTTTTCTGCACGGCATGCAAGGAAATCAGTGTTGCAAAGTGGGTGGAAGATATTTATTTTTTTACTGCCAACTTAAATTATAAAGTTGAATATGTGTTAAAAACAAAATCCCTACTTCTCCTGGAAAAAAATACATAATCTGTGTGGGTACGCTGAATGGGGGGGGGGGGAGGGAAATTAGACATGGACCAGTACATAGCAGAAATTTTCAAAATGCGGTCTTCCAAAAATGTAAAAATGTTTTTGCCATATTAAAAGGTGTTAAATGCACTACATGTTTAATGGTAGATTTGATTATTGGGAAAAAAAATAAATATATTATATATATATATATATATATATATACACACACATATATATAAGGGCAAATCAAAATTTTATTGTAATTTTCAGGTAATGTAGGGAAGGGGTACAGAAAGGAAAAAAGGGAGGGGAAGGGGTAGAAGAATCCACACAGGTGATACATAATGCGCCAACACGCTACAAAAGAAGAGCCATAACAGAGTACATAGACAAAGTACACTCAAGGACACACGAAGTGCCCGCACAGCGAAGGAACCACAGTCTGTGCACCCGGCCGGGTGCAGCAAATATCGTTAACAGTCGCGTAGGACAGATGAAAAATCAGGGTGGACAGGCCGACATGTAAACAAAATATTCGGCGATGCCCCAATTACAGGATATCAGAAAATCCCTCTACCATAGGCAGGCGCACGCATGAGTGCAACAGGCGAAGCACTAGTGATGCAGAACTCATACCAAAGAAAAGTTAGCTAAAATAGGACACCAACTGAAGCAATTGGAAAGTTCCCGTTCCAAGGCCGGGAACGCCAAGGCACCCACAAGAGGAGCAACTCCAAGAAAAGTAATATTCAGGGTACCAGCCAAGAGCTGCAGGCGGAGTGTTCCTGTGACTGTTTGCGGAGCAGGACCGTGTACACGAATGAAAATTTCCGGGCACCCGGGAAAGCCCATAATTAAAGGGCCCGCAGGCCGCATAAAGGCGCCGAGCAGACCAGAAGGAAGGGGTGTGGAAGGGAAAAGAAAAAAAAATAGAGGAGAACGAGAAGGGGAGAACAAGGGGAGAGAATCAGAAAGAACCAAGAAAAAGAGAGAAAAAAAAAAGGGGGGGGGGGAAGGAGAGAGGGAGGGACACAGAACCACAACACACGTACATAGGGAGTCAAAAAGCTATAGAGAAGACAGGAAGACACAGAAACTCGCACGGCTCACACAGATTACTCCAGTAAGGGACGAATAGTAGGGTCACTCACGAAAGACAGCCAGTAGAACCACAAGGCCTGATACCGCTCCATACTCCCAGAAGCTATATGATGCAGTTCATCCAAAACCCTAAGCCGCTCCACTCGGAGCACCCATTCAGCGAACGTGGGGGGGGCAGGGCAGCCCCAGTGTAAAGGAATTAGAGCCTTAGCAGCCACCAGCAAGTGGCAGAGTACCGATTTCCGGAAGCGCTTGACGGATTGGGGCACATGAAAAAGAAGGAAACACTCCGGGGTGAGAGGGGGAACCGAGTCCGTGAAGCGATGAAGTGTGGAGTGGATGGCAGTCCAGAAAGGGACAATACCCGGACACTCCCACCAGATGTGAAGGAGGGAACCCGGAGTGGCGTCACACCGCCAACAACGGTTGGGGACATCAGGGCGATAGGCAGAAAGCAGCGCAGGAGGGCGATACCAGAGGGCCAGCAACTTATACGACATTTCCTGATCTCTGGCACTCCTGGAACAACGGAAATTAAGGACACAGATCTTCTCCCACTGGGGCTGCGTGAAGGTGAGTCTCAGCTCAGACTCCCAGCGACCCATAAACGCCGGAGGCAAGGGATTAAAGGCATCGAGGAGAAGGCCGTATAAGCGGGAGACGCCATGAGCTAACAAGGAGGGCGCCACACAAAGATCCTCAAATACAGTAAGGGGACGAGAGAGATTGTGCTGCCGAGGCAGAGAGCAACAGAAACTGCGGAGCTGCGCGTATTTGAAAACATCAGAGAAGGGGGGAGGCGAAGAAGGGGACAACTGAGTCACACATATATATATATACACGCATACATGCATTCATTTACACACACACAAACATATAGCACACACATACTTCATAAATGTGAGTAAAATCAGAAGACAGGTTGTTGTTTTTTTTTTTTTTAGAAGGGAACAAGCAATTTGCATAACGCTTAAACTTACCCTATGGAAGGAGTCAAAAAGTGAAACCACACACAAGAGTTATGCTGTGAGGGTGAACTGTCATGATTTATCAATCTCATAAACATGGATTGAAAAAAGTTACAGGTAGAAAGGAGGATAAATTAAGTCTTGGGAAAGTGTTTCAGAAACCTTATCTTCCTCTTGTTCCAACACACACGCTTACACCCACTAGTCTTCACAGTAAGCAAGCTCTTTGACATTTCAGTTGGTGCAATACGTAACATCAAGGAACAAAAGGTTAATATGGCGCTATTTTAGGAAGCTGTATATTGTGATAGGCAGCTCATCAGAGAGAAAAAAGGTTTCATAATGAGGATCATTTACTGAGCCGACAGAAAATAAGCTGGATCTTTGTATCTGACAGGTACTCAGCTGTCAGGCATACGACCTGACAAGTGCTAAAAGCGAAACAGAAGAAGATAGTGGAGAATAAAACAGGTCTGATCAGACTCTTTGTATAAAGAAACTGAACTCACTAAGGCCAGCTACATCCAAGGAGAGATCATTTTTAGATTCTCACGTCATGCCATCAAAGCAATAAGAATAAGCTCTAAACACAATTTCAGTAATTGCATAAAAACAATACAGGAAAAAAGGCTTTTCATTGTTTTCCACTAGGACAAAATGACTACATAGAACACTTAGTCACAGTAAGCCAAGAAAGAATGTCAACCTGTGTGGCACC
The DNA here is from genome assembly GCA_029215755.1 of Spea hammondii. NCBI lineage: Eukaryota > Metazoa > Chordata > Amphibia > Anura > Pelobatidae > Spea > Spea hammondii. The sequence goes on from JARDYJ010000124.1 coordinate 197,234, forward strand.
CACTGTGCAACACATTTTGTCGTTTTTGTTTTTTGCCCATTGTCCCATCGCACACCACAAATCATTGAAACAGCTTGGCTCCCACATCAAAAGTATGGACTAAAAATGGTTTCCTCAACTGTAGAGGAAAGGCATGAAATATAATTCCTCTGAAAAATAAAACTTACTTGATATTGCATTTGCTGTATTTCCATTATCACACACTTTGATAAAGGAACAGAATGATGGCTATATATAAAACAATTTTGTAGAAACTGGAAAAAGCCAGCAGGATGGTTCCATTGGTTACAATGGTAAGTGCACCACTTTTACTACTTTGCTCCAGAATTCCACTTTAAGCACAGTTCCCAGAGTTCTGTTATTGTAACAGACAACCTGCCTTTCTACAGAAACATAGAATAACAGATAAAACCACGCAGTTCATCAAGCCTGCACATTGTTCCCGAATACACCTTCCATGACTGTCTACAAGACACACTGAAGAGTAATAAGACCCTTCCCAACAAACATACTATCTCTACTAAAAAGGAAACTTACCAGGGGAGCCATATTCATGCCTGGGTAGTCTGCAGATCTTGGGCATGACTTCCATCAGAGTTTTCACATATTGCAGAATCGTGCCTTGTAGCTACACAGAGAGCAGTTGTAATAGAACATTTAAGGACAGCTTGACAACACACATATGTATGTTTTCAGAATAAACTGTGTTAATGAGATGCACATTATTAAAAAATAACTGAATAAAATCAGCTTTCTGAATGGTAATAAAGCGGAGTCATTTAAACACCATTTAACACCCAACACCTAAAAAGAGGGCTATAATTACATTTTACCATAAGAGATTAGGTAACTATACCTTGCTCAAATTATTGCTTGGTGCCTACCTGCTCAGCAAATGCTACTTATGAGAACATAAGAAAAAAAAAAGTCCTCCAACCAGATGATGTAGCACTTTCATTAAGTTTTTAAGTGATCATAAAGGTAATTTGTATACAAAAAAATATATAACTTCCAGGTCACATGTGTTGTATACTCACCAGGCTCTTTACAACTTTGAGTAATTCCTCCATCACGACTGCAATGCCCTGGTACCCCAAAAGACGGCAGATCACTTTGAAGTGTGGAGGCCCTACAAAGTGTCGGTAGTAGCTGTAAATACTGTTGTAGGCCAAGTTCAAGTTCTGCGGAGACATAAGGAGAAGCTTTGGTGAGATATTGCTGGAGGTGTATGAGAGGGTGTGGCTGCACCTAGGACTTAGAGAAAACTATCTGCAGCTTACACGCATGAGTAAATGGGTATAAAAACCAGGAACAGTTTATTCATGAATTGTGTCAAATAGTAGACCATAAAATTAGTCACATTGTACCCGTGGAATTTTATGCAGTCCTGTCATTGGCATTATGGTATATTCCATACTGACTTCAAATAAAAGATTGTTTTGACCACTATTAGTAACAGTGTGATTAATACACTCCATTGGAAATGAAAGATGTTTGGCCGATACATTGATTTGCTTGGGAACAGAGAGACCCCATGCCTGGCCCTTTATTTACAAAAGTCTAAGTGCTAGCCTATTGTGATAAATTACAATCTAACGCTAACTGTGGAAAATGCTATAGACTGCAAACCTATTGGACTGGTGGTGGGGCCCAAAAAACTAGCTTTATTTTTCTGTATGTCAAATTTGATTGTCAGAGTGCAACCTTCATGTGCTGCTCATTCTTCCCCTGTACCATACTGTTTCTGTCAGGAGCACTACGCCGAAGATCACCTTTTGTCAGATGAAAAGTCAACAACGGAATCATGAAACTGCATTGATAAATGTACAAGGAGCAATGCCCACCATCACACACGTTTCACCAGCAGATTTACCATACAGCTTTTTGCCTGTGCCAAAGAATGGAAAAGCGGGGAAGAGAAGTTCAGAGCTGCTAATCCCTTTTGCAACAACACTATTGCCTTGTCCAACAGGTGGAAGGCTTCACCCAAGTGTTGGACACACGGAAAAGGAGTGAAGAACTAAGGCTAATTTTTAGAAAAGAACATAGAGGAGTGAGCAATTGAGCAGTTTTCTAGATTGTACTTTAATTTATCATGAACTGTTAATGCTGCAGATGCTGCACAGATTAAGCATGACCCTGTTCCGAAAAGAGATTTGGCGAACTGTGCTTTGATTGTATTTAATTGAAAAATGATCATCTCAAAACAAACAGCTGCACCATTTCCAAGGGGACGAACGACAAATGTTTAGGAACACTGTGTAAATTGGTTGAATGTATAAAATTATTGGGGGACAATCATTGCCTGCACAAGTCCAAGACCCTCATTTAAAGCAGGCCTGGACTGGTGTAATGGAGATTTAGGTTCTGTTAACTGGTGTGGTACCTTTGTAGAGAGGTTCTAATAAAGCCTCTAATGTGCATTTTGATAAGAGATACCCTTAGGCTGTTATACATACATGTGCGGTGCAGTAGACAGAGAAAGGTAAATCTGTTCTTCATAATGTAGAGGTGACCACATACCATCAAAACGTTCAGAAGAGAATGTTGCCTGCTGACACTCAAGCACATAAGGTAATAAAAGAATTATGGCTATGATCATTGAGAAAATGTTAGAGGGTAACACAGAGGGACTCCTCTAACTAAATTTTTTGTATGCAATAAAGTCCTACCCTTCCATGTATCTGCTTGAACTTAATTGCTACGATAGCAACTGACATTAAAATGGAGTGGGCTGGATGGAGTCATTTGTCCAGGAGTACAATAAGAACTGGCTTCTTCATTAAAACACTTATTTACTTGTTGCATAGTTGGGTGTTTTGATTCTTATTTTTAGAGGTTGGTTTCAGGAACCGTACAACGTACGTCTGCTATAAGATCGTGGGAGTAACATACACAGAACTGATCAGAATGTAGACTGTCGTTATTAAGAAGTTAAATCCCTGGCAGGTGCTACATTTATCAGTTCAGCAGTGGCTATAACAGCTACACCTGTTGCTTAGCTAGCCGAAGCAGTATGAAGGGAGCAAACTCCTACAAAATCACAAAGCTGCTCAATCAAGAACAGAGGGGGTACAGAAGTGTATACAATGGTTGGCATGTTAAACAGGAGAAAGTACTGAGACTCCCAATAAGATAAGAGTGAATCAGAGAGGTCTTTATTGGTACCTGTAGCGAGGTTCCCTCTCTACATACAGGTCCAGCATCATAAAATAGAATTATAGAACAACAACAGATTGCACAGGATAGCAAAAAGGCTGCAATACTTTCTATGCCCTAGATCTCTGATACGACTGACAAAAAAGTGATATCCCAGTGAGTGTGCCAGACTAGCTCCCATCTCTCTGCTGCATTGAGAGGATTGTGTTCGTTATCTCAGACAGAAGGACGGTGCCAGGAGTTCTCTGCTTCCCCATACAGAGAAGATCGAAGGCAACAGGGTGAGATCCAGAGGCTGCTGCAAAGGGGGAGGGTAAAGAAATCATCTTTTTATGTCTTTTAAAAACCAAGGCAACAGAGCACTTGGGGAGTATGCGTTCACACGTGAAATCATATAAGAGAGACAAAGAAGCTATTTCACCAGTGTCCTTGGAGAACGCATATAAGTGACAGCCAAGGGATTTGAGGTGAAGGCTCATGTGCAAACCATAAACAAATCAATTGAGCCCTTCAATTAACAGGACATCAGATCCACTTTGGAAAATCGCCAAATAAAGCAGGTAAGGACATTTTTTATCCTCGTGTTTTCTGATTCTCCATGGATGACTATTGTTGTGAATAAGAATATTATAATATGGTATATTCATGAATTGATAAGATTTGTTTATTACATATAATGTAACCTGAAATAGAAAACTTCTGGCTGTAGTTTATGGTGTGATAATGTACTATTAGCAGCTGTCCTACACTGGATTCCACCCATTCCTTTATTAAAATGCTTCGTTAGAATTGCCTGCAGGGATTAAACATAGCGCTTACCTGAAGTTTGATTACATTTGCTTTGGATTTATTGCTCAGCATTTTAACCTATTAGAAAATGAGTTTACAAAAGGCAAAGCAGACTGACTAGCTATATATCAAAAGGGTACCTGCTGGTAATTAATTTACGTCCAAGAAGCAGCGTCAGATTTACAGTCAATTCATCCACAAGTCTATTTTGCAAGTTTGCCACATTCTAGAGGTGGTTATCATAGGACTTTAACATGGACAGAAGTTGTTGGATGCCGGCAGCAACAACATTAATATTACAAAAATAAAAAGGTGGATTCGGGTCACATCGAAACTTGAGATCAGATGCTTAACTGCTTCACAACTGAATGGTGTGGGTTTTGTTTTCTGCGCAATTCCCGGTATACTATTCCTTTACAATGCTATGCAGGTTTGTTTAAAGAAGGGACAGACAGACAAGAGTACAAATATAGGACATATAATATACAACTTAACACTAGGAGTTCCAGAAAGCATAGCATGCACAGCACTGGGTACGTACGGCTCATATTAAAAAAGCAGAAAAGGGGCTAGCAGTTCTCCCCCCCCCTATATTTTTCATAGTGTGTAAAGTGTCAATATTACAATGAACACAGATGATAAAAAAAAAATGTTCCCCAAGGGAACTAAATAGAATAAAATATTTTGCAGCGTAGAGACAAAAACCAAATATCGCGTTGCATAGACTATTATATTTTGAGCTTTTATATCACATTTATGGACAATGGTAAGAAAATATTGCTTGTAGAAGCCTTTTTTTTTTTACATTTTTTCCTTACTTGTATTTTTGACTTCTTAATTAAATCAAACTAGATTGCACTGAATAATATTATCCAACATAATAACATTGTGTTTTCTTTAAAAAAAAAAAAAAATGTAAAAAAATAAAGGATAATGCAAAAATGTTGCGCATCAGAATTTGTTTCAAAATATAAGATTATATGATGCACATAGAAATCAAAACAAAATAAGGAGAGGGGATCTGGATAGCAATTCTTTGGGAGGTTTCTAAAATAAATAAAAATAAATTTAAAAAAAAAGGCAAAGATATAATCCAGAAATAACATTTTTGTGTAAACTAATATCTGCAGCATAGTGCCATCTGCAAACAGAATGCCAGCCTTTACACATATCTATATTGAGACATAATACTGCCCCTTCTGATGTGACAGTGAATGCTGTATAGTTTTGTAGCACTAGTTTATTATGGCATGATCAGATCAGTCCTGGGGGGAAATGCTCCCTCTGCCAGCCCTTCTGATGTTACACTGCAGAAAAATGTGTTGCATATTTGTTAATTGACCCCTATATGCTTTTCAAGACATTTCAGACAAGAGCAATGACATAACCCATATAATAGAAAAAGGCACACACATTTTTGTGAAAATTTGCAAGTAAATTATGCTTCTTGTATTACAGATTTTTTTTTCTTTACTAAACGTTCACAAGGGTAACTTCAATCCCACAACCTGGGAAGTACCTACAGACCCCACAACTCATAAAACATGGCGATCTCTGTCCAGAACATTACAGCAAACACTGCAATGGTCATTTGGCCATCAGTCTCCAGCTGTGCCGACAGCTTCTATAGCATCATGTATAAGTCTAACTGGAACACAATGCTGTCACAGTACTCCAAGAAGAACTTTCAGAAAGAAGAGAGAGTCCCGGCAAGCAGAACTTTCTTTACAGTTGAGAACCTGACACCACTCACTACCTATATCTTGTGTGTGACCTGCCAGTCTGCCAATCCTTCCAGCGACCAATGCAGAATCTTCCACACACCGGGTCAAGACCCATCATCGGCGAGAAGCAAGAAAAAGGACCTAGCCCTAGGCATCTGGCTGACCAGCAGCATCCTCCTCCTCATCATTGCCTGCATTTTGCTCTATGGCTGCTTACATATATGGTGGAGAAAACGTCAAGAAAGGGCTAGAAGAGAGAACCCAGTAAGCAAGGAGCAAGACAAGAGAGAAGCTTGGAAAAAAAATGAAGAGCCGCTGGAAGAATATGACCAGCCAGCATCGCCTAACAACCAGCATAAAGGCCACTGCACAGACATTAATCGCCTGGACGTCTTCAACCAAGAGTCTCTAGCCATGGGTGACACCAGCTACATCAATTCTACAGAAGAAGGGCAGATATCTGGGAATCTAACGGAAGTAAACTAGGCTTCTATGTTTCGGCCATTCCCGATTTCTCAATCAGCTAATAAAAAGGAAGATCATGATTTTTTAAAACTATTCATTCTAATCGGTAATAGATCAAGAAAGAAGAATGCACGATTTTATAAAAAAAATTCAATGTCTTGTATCCCCCTCTTCCCCAGATTTTGTGTGTTTTGTTCTCACTTTCTGTAACATCTCCCTACAGCCTAAAATGATTATTCAACACAATTTGAATAACTCTTAAGTTAGATTTAGTTTATGTATGTTGAATGTTTCCTCCTAATTCATTTCTCGAATATGATTTAAAAATGGTATACATAACTAAAAATCCTGAGAATGTTTTTTTTTTGTTTTTTTTATCTCAAATAGTGGATGATTATTAGTTGTGAGGCAAATTGAAGTGGCCATAAGAGCTCAATGAATCTAATGAGGCACTGAGGTCTACCTCAAAAGGACTAATTCTAACCTGCAACTAACAGAAACACTACTATCAACCAGGTTTTTCCTAATTTCCAGAAAAAAAATGCTTTGTTTTATATCAGTTTTGCTGAATAGTAGCAATAGTCTCAAAATATTTGTAACAAGCTTTAACATTAGTAACACATTAAGGTGTATGAGTGCCTGATCAGCTATGTTATGCCATTAAAGTAGATCAAACTGTATACATTGTATATATTGTGATAGCTACTGCCACCCCCATTGATTTCACCGGGAGCGTTAACAAGGAAGAGCAGAAAGAATACTTAAATACACTTCATGGTTTCAGTAGAAGGGGGTCAGAGGAAATGCGAAAGAAGTCTTACTTTCTAACTTTGAAGGATGCACCGACTGGAGTGCAGTATAATGTGTATTGGATCCCATGCATAAATGACAATGTGCATTAAAGATGGGGATTATACTGTTCCTTTAGGTGTACAAAACATTTTATAAGACCCCCCTTTAATACTGGTTCCATGCAACCCAATTAGTTCAGCAACACATTCTGTATTTTATGTATAAATTTGTTAAAAACAAAAATTTAAAATTAAAAGGTTTCCATCGGATGAGTGCCTCCTGGCAAAACCTCCTCTAAACAACAGAAGTATTAAAAAAAAAAAAAATAAGAACAAATCTCAAACTAATCAAGCCAGAAGCTTATGGGCGATCTCACATTGCTTCATTTGATGAACTCGGTGGCAGATGCCGATATTGGCTTTTTAATCTCAGCAGAAAAACAACTAAATACTACTAGTACTGTTTGAAAATCAGTAAAGTAGTAGTTCTACTGGGAAGACCGTACATGTTCTGGTTCCTTATTTATACCCCTGCCAGCTGCTCTCTGTATGTTACAGTAAGGGTACTTAGATACATTAATCGATCATTTTTAGTTCTTGATTCGAAGTAGCAAGATGGACTAAAGGCTCATGTGTGACAAATGGTTGTGGGTTTTTTTGGACAGCATTTTGATGTTGCAATTTAACAGTAGTATTGAGTTATGAGTGTGACTTAATACATATTTATAGTGGAGAAAGGAAATAGACCAACTTATGATACATGTTCCATATAAAAAAAATGTAAAAAAAAAAAAAAAAAAGTGTATTAGCACAACCCCAGACTTGAATTATGCAAAAAATGCAGTTATGAATGGTTTTAATAAACCAAGCTTGCAGTTTCTGTGGTATTATTTTACATAAGCCATTACGGATAACGTAACTGAGCAGTGTGTGTATATATATATATATATATATATATATATATATATATATATATATATATATATATATATATATATATATATATATATATATATATATATATATATATATATATATATATATATATATATATATATATTTGGTTTGTTCATGACCTGCTCAAAGCAGCACTCTCACGGAAAAAGAGTCGGCAGTAGCTGTTTTATGAGACACCTGCTATTAGAATTATTATTTACGGGATGATATAATGTAATATACACGCAAGGAATTATAGAGGACAAACACGCACACCTCAAAGAACACATTCCTCCACAGCAAAATGAAGACTTACAACAGGCATTTATTATGTACCATAGAAGGCCAATTTTAAGGGACGACCTTGTTAAGTAGATTGTACAGTGTTTCAACAATACGATGTTTTGCTTTTATCTGTGATGAGTAATAAATATTTTTGTGTGTCAGTACAAATGAATACTATACATCTCACTTGGCATTCATGAGAAAGCTTATCCTTTCTATGAACCCGCAGCCAAGCTTATCCCTGAGAAAGTCAAAGGCAGAGTCACCAGCACCAAATCACAAATTCTCATTGCTTTTCTTGCCTTTTTTTAGTTGATATGACAAGATTTAGATAGATTAGTCTGTTAATCTGTCCCCAAATCCAGTAAAATAATATATATGTGTACATAAAATACAATATAAGCAGACACAGTTTAAGATTCTACTCTGCTGGTTCTAATAAAAACTCATGATGAGATTAAAGCCTTTTGCGAAAACCCATTAATTACAGGGAATGATGGACTAAGAGGCCTGGTGTTTTTATCCAAGTACATTGGATCAGATAAGTAAAGTGGATCTGCCACAATTCTACAGGGTAAATTAAAATAATCTATGTGTCTGCAACAAAAAATGCCTACTGAGTATAAGAAAGGGTCTGGATGGACGTGATTTTGCCTCCCATTATCTAACTTTGGTCCTGTTAATTTGTTGACTGTTTATTAAGTCAGGATACTTTTGTAAGGGTGACTAAGGAGAGGAGAAAATGTTGGGACAGGACTGCGCCACAAGATACCCCCCCAATGTCAATATCCCATGAAATGGCCTTTTAAAGTAAGCATCTCTAAACTAAAATTTCCCTTATCGTATTAACGAGAATTAGTTTGGATTATGAATGCCGAGTGCGTAGAACAAATTATACCAGCACAGAGATCAAACTTTCTTGTGTTCGGTCAAATGGCATTTCAGTATCTGATGGACTTCAGTAAGTCAAAATCAAGACTCTCTTCTTGAGGAAAGGCCAGGAAGAGAGTAAAAATCTAAAAGATGTAATATGCCATTTGTGTGAAAGGTCAGTTTGGAAATGTTGTAGGCGATCAATTATTTTTTTTATTTTTTTTTTTACACATTTCCAAGTCATCCTGCTATCTTATCACATGTCATTGTTTGATCTCTTTGCTGTTGGAAAAAGCACTGGTTAACAAGCTCACTTAAACAGTGCTTTGTTTTCGGTTTGCTTGCTAGCCAGTGAATAATTAACATAAAACCAGTCTGCAAAACACAGCAAAGCATACCGAATAAAACCAACAAACCTTGGAGCCATATAAATACTGTGGCTGGGCATTCGGCTGCTTGTCACGCTGAAATTCCTGAGAGAAGGGAAGCACGGTGCGCACAAACCTGGAGAAGTGAAACAAAGTACACCGCCTTGTGAGTTACGCATTCCAAAGGACACACTATTAGGAAATGCTCAGGAAAAGATTAATCAGGACTGGTGTACAAATTAGGAGTGGTGATAAGATGGAACATGGCAGGTCTCCTTTAATATTCTTGTTCATCATAACCTGCAAGCTGAGAACATACAGCTGTGAAAAAAAAAGGTTACTGCAGCTTGACAAAAATATTGGTTTCCTCATTACACATAATGCAGACCAGATTGTTGTAAACTACAGCCTACGAAGAGTTTTAGGAATAAGCAATCAATTGCAAATTCCCTTTCTAAGCATGCTTTTTGGACTGGACTGCAACCTTTTAGGGGCACCAAAAAGGGCAACAGCTGACATTAATATAACACAAAAAGTAAAAACGTGGCTACCCAGCTCCTGCATTATGACCGACCTGCATTGAAACAGAAGGACCTTCTTACCTGTAGGTTGACCCATTGTAGCAGTAGTTAGGCAGAAAGTCATAGTTGAGCTCCCAGAAGACGTGGAGGGTAATCCTACCATAAGGAGCAGACACGTTATGATTTGCCTCCCGAAACATGGCATCAAAACTGTCAAGGGTCAGGTATTTGCTCAACAGTTTGTGTGTCATTCGGTTTACTTCAATAAGACCATCCAGTTCCTACAACAACAAAAAAAATCAAGATTGCAAGTTGTCCAAGCTTTAAAAGTTAGTCTATACATTTCACACAAACAAAACTTTGCATCCGCTCTCTACTCAATAACCATGGATATCCATGATCTCAACATGATAAAACAAACTTTACATTAAAGTATCGGCACTCTGTATAACCAAAGGAAAGTTTTCAAATAAAATCAGACACAAATAAAATTCAACTACTGAGGGATGCACAAAAGTTATCATATACATAAAAAAAAAGTCCCAAGATCATTTATTGCATATTTCTTTTATTATTATTTGTTTTTGTCTTGATACCTTTGGGTACTGAATGATGCACACAGAAAGAAATACTCTGCAGCTGCCATGTCCACATACTGGGACACAAAGATTATAAAATGACAAGTGTCCAGTCCTAAAATTACAAGTGCTGCTACAAAACTATTATTAAGCCTTGTAATATCCAAGATTACATTGCAGCAAATGTAACAGGGAAAACAGCTGCCGTGTAACCGAACCTTGAACATCACACAGTAAAGGAATGCTACGCATGGACAAAGCAATGTCCGAAGGACAGAAGTCTTATTTTAATGTAGACCAAATATTTTCATGGTCTTAAGCCATTTTAAAGAATGCTCACATTTCCATTGCAGTAGACGTAGACTAACTGCATTTTATTACTGTCTGGGGATTAATAGAACAATCTTTATCCAACCTTATTAGAACACTTTGCTTTGAGAATCCATGGCCCAAAACACAATACATGTTTCATTAACGAAACAAATCACGGGCTTAAAATATATATGTCCCTTATGTAACTAATGTATACCCTGTTTTTATAATGATAAGACCAGACAGCTTCTCTGTGATCTATGATATCTTTGATAACCAGTCACAAGTATAGCACTAAGAAAAATACTAGTCATCACAAATGTGTGTGTGTGTATATTAGGAGTGGTGGATATCCGAGGAGGTGAGAATAATGAAATTAAGTTAATGTGATGTAGATTTATGGGGAAATAGGAAATACAGAGATAGTGGTAATATAATTACATAAAACTGCTGACAGTTTGAAAGTCTCTAAATCTGATAAAGGAAGAGTATGAAGCGAAAGGAAAAACATTTTGAATAAAATATTCAAATCGGCAAGTTATGAACAGACAGTTTATCGTTTGCATCATAGGCACAAAAACTCGAACCTAAACAAAAGTAGGCTACTGTGTATTCGACCATGCGCTGTGACTTACAACGATGGAAGTCAGGTCCTCACTCTCAAAGCGCCCAATGGCCAGCTCCAGCGACTTGTACATGGCTGCTGTAATCCTCTGAGTGATCAAACGATTCAGATCAATCGATCTACCTAAAAGCTAAAGTTACAGCACCGTGTTACAAATTAATGCAAATATAAAGTACAAAACATTAGGTGAAGTTTGATGCACAGGCTTTAACATTGAAAAACAAAGAAAATACTTTGCAGACAACATAAGATGACAAAAAAACCAAACATTTTTTCCACAATATTCATGGAACATAAGGCAACATTTAGGCTAAACCCATTATTTCTTGCACCTTCTTATCCTTACAAGTTATTTAAACGCTCACCTGGACGTGCCGTTGCTTCAGCAATGTGTCGTAGCGATTGGATGTCGGCTGGGAGAGGTTGACTCCTTGGTTCTTACAATCTGCTCGTAATCTTTTATCTAGAAGGAGACTGCAAGATTGGAAGCATGTCAGTCTGTAATCTCTGCAACCCGAGCGGGGCAGAATAACATTTATTTATTGGGACACATACCTCCCGGCTACAGTTTTGAATTGGGCAAAGATCTGGTCAGCCAGCTTGTAGACAAACTGGTCAAAGCACAGATTGACCTAGAGAGCAAATTAAAAACAAACATGATATCAAATGCAGCTATTATGGTTTCTTGACCGTGTGTAGGACATACAGACTTTAATTATTTAAAATGGTAAGATTTTTGAAGAAATATTGGCACACTTTAGTGGATTGGTTATCTATGGGGGGGGGGGGGCTACAAGCATAATTAGATTGCCTAAACATAGATCAAGGAACATTGGATTTTATTAACATGACATATTTGGATTACTTGGCCTGCTGCTTGGTGCATATTATTGGGTCCATTTCAACATGTCTGGCCATGACATAACATGCTTTGTAATTTGATCACTAAAAGACACTGCTGCCCCTTATTTAAAAATGATACAGGAACACATTTTGGCTGATATTTTATCAAAGTAACTTGGATTTACCATTACTTTGGTGCATAGAGAATATGCAAAATCCTCATCAACTGTACCGATACCTTAAATGCCTGGCAAGACAAGGGAGGTTTGTAAACCTTCCTTCCATACGTGTAACACCGCTCTCAACTCTCATTTACCTCAGCCTCAATCTCATCGTAAAGGAACTGCTTCTTAAACTTTGTGAGGGCATAATTTGCACTGTCGTTGTACAGATCCAGAGAATATAGGACATATCTAGAAAGAAAAAAAAAAAAAAAGAACACAAGCTCAGAAAACCTAACATTTTAAATTAAATCTATGTAAAATATAGTACCGTACCAGCCATGATGATCTCAAATAGACATATCATATGAAGTACTTTAAACGCTAGCATTTAGCGTGAGCAGAAAAGTGAACGCATTGAATGTTTCATTTGCCAATTCTTACTCCATCATGGAGGCTTCCTTCGTCTCCAGAATATGATCAGTCAGTATCCAGGGCATGGACATCTCAATAGGAAACTGAATTCTGCGACCCATGGTCAGCTCCAGGAAGAACTCTCTAAACCACAGCTGGGACAGGTCACAACACTGCTGTAAGGTCTCTTTAAAAAGGAGACAGTCAGAGAAAGGCAAACAGAGGCAAGCATTAATCAGACAGGCATGAAGTCTCATTAGTGATTTTTTTTCATCTATTTATACATCAGTTTAGAATGTGTAATGTGTTTAGAAAACCTAATGTATGACTTTTCTGTAGGAAACCTGTGAAACAGGTCCCTTTCTTTACTTTCCAGCTCTATGCATGCTACAGCTGGCATTACTTCTGCCCCAATTCTGGTATTAATAGTATGACAGCATCATTTATCTTTATTCAATTCAGACTTTGCTTAAATAAATCTTTAGTTTTCCCGTCACAAAAACGACAGGAGGGAACTTTGAAGAGCACAATATGTCATGTATACAGGTTTTCAAAACTGCACCTAAATGCTGGTAAATTTATGTTTATTTAAATATCTCCTTAAACGTGCAAGCAGTTAACGGATTTATTTTATATTCAATCAAGTAACAGTTCCGTTGAAGTATACATGATGACAGGTTCTTATGCCATTAAATTTGCTTCAGACCGTGCCACCCTGTGAATAAATACATCACTCAAAGTTCTGGATCGTGTAATGGTATAAGCACTTAACATCACCTTTCAAATGAAAGTGGGACAAAGAAGGTATATACTTTAGCAAAATACGTTATATGCAATGTTTATGGAACAAAATGAAGAGCAACCATGTAACAGGCAGCATTTTCTGGATCGTGTAGTTAGCTGCGTTGGGCGGACGTACCAACGGCGCACACCGATCACGCCATAATCTTACCACTGAAGTTAAGCAAATGTGTGTAGAAGAAAGATTCGCGGTGGAATTTTTCTATGTCCAAAATGGTGGGACCTTCTAGGCTACTTCTCAGCGTTTTCTTGGAGCCACTTTTTTCAGCAATGAGTGACTCTAGCATGGTTCTCACCATGTAAAGCTGTGTCATTAAAAGGGAGAAGCATTCACAAGAGGGCAGATACAGAGAAAACCGACACCCCATATCAACGCCTGGCTTAGTAAACAAGGAGGCTGTCCAACTTTATACAATTCTTGTATGATGTGATCTGCCAAAAAACATGCATAATGGCCATTTTTTGTACTTAACAAGCCTGGGAAAAGATACATCATAGAATGCATAATCTGCATAAACATGTTTGTGTGCAGACACAAAAAACACAGCGAATTTAAAAAAAGGTGGACAGCCGAGTCTCAAGCACACAATACAAGTGTAATACAGAATATCGCCTTACCACCAAAGTTTAAAAGAGTTGGATAGGAGTAGGACTCCCTCAGAAACTTTTTTACCACATGCAACAACTTTTCCATTCCAAGTGACTTGAGCTGTTTGAACAGCTCTGGGGAGTTCAAGGACTCCGCCATTGAGCGCACCATGAAGAGCTGAAAACCAAGGTGAAAGGAGAAATGGCAGGCGAGAGCATAGAATAAGAGAGAAAAAAGAGAACGGAGAAGGAGGTGTTGGTAAAGAGGAGAAAACAAGAAAACATAAGTTAGTATATTAGGGGAAGCAGAGCAACATCTAGCGTGTCTTAAAATGTTTTCTGACAGCAATGGGGGAATTTCCTAAACTAATTTCTGTTAAAGACCCCTGAATATGTCTTTATCATGAGTAATTTTTATGGCTGCATCATCATTATAAAAAAAAAGTAGTTATATTTATGGTTGGAAACAAAGCTGTCTTTGTTTGTCTTGATGGGTGCTTTAAAACGCTTTATTGTTCTAACCCTTTCGTTGGCACACACATTGTCCTTTCTAGTGAAAAGAGAAGAGACAAGTTGCAGGAGGCACCTGTGTAGAATCGTATTAAAGGAATAATTAAGACATTGATTAAAAAATTCACAGAATGGAGATGTATATTAAGTAAGGAAGCAGGGCTTAGTATAGTTACCAGAGCAACATAACACATGTGTCCTTAACAGGAAAGCAACACAACGAAGACTGCTGAACAGTATCCAAAGGATACAACACACCACTGCTAGCCATCACGAGCAAGCCAAAGAAAGACAGAGAGAGAGAAAAACATTGGTGGTAATCGATCCAGAACCCAGATTAAAACACTTCAGTCCTTAAATTATTTGCTGAAGCAGATAAAAATAATTGAACCCCCCCCCCCAATAACCCTCCATTTTCTAAAAGTTACACAATGCAATTAAGCACTACAAATTATAAAAAAAGAAATCAAATAGTAATAAAATAACGAGGTGAAAATGCATGCATCAATTGATTTAACATGGAAACGGGGTTACACATTCACCTAAAAGCCCTTTCTGAATTCTACTATATAGCCACAATTCTAGTATTACAGGAGGACAACTCTTACACCACTGCTGGTTACATCTCTACCTAGATAACACAATTGTATTAAAATACTTTTAAGCGCCCTAGAGCCTGGCCGACACTTATCTTCCGCTTAACGTGCACTACCCTTCTCATGAAGCACTAAGTAAATCTGCAGCAGAGAACGATGGGACGTGTTGGAGTAGAAGTACCTGGGTGCTGGAGGGTCCCACAGCACGTCTTGGAACTTTGATATCAAACCCAGTCTTGGGGTCTTTCTCTCCTTTGAGGGCAGGGTCATTTAAAGGCTCACGCCCTGCTCCCCAGTCACAAACAGTTTTCCTGATTGCCTGAAGTACACTACAAAAGGAAAAGGGGTTTGCGTCAGATAACATTCAAGGGAAGTCCAGTTTTTCTAAGAAAGTTTGAGTAACATTTGTTGTTAATCAATAAATCTTTATTATCTGTCATCAGCCAATCAGTGCAACAAAAACAGGATCAAGGAGGGAAGCTAGCTCTGCATCTCTAGAGCTGCAGCTTCTCCTAAAGGTATGCAATTTTACATAGCTGGTTTGTTTTACAGGTTGAACGACGCATACATTTAAAAGTATTTTAATATGTACTTTTCTTTGATAAGGCTGCATGGGATGTTCAAGTATCTCTAACATTTTGCCATCGCTGATTTTACATCTTGTGGTTTCTTAATGGATTTTCCATATACGTATCTGGGGGATTTTTAAAAATATAAAATGGGCACTGGAAAACACTCATGAGATAACTGGATGTATGTTAGCCGATTCCCACCTCTGTATCACATTCTTCTTCTTCTTGATAGCTTGTCTCAGGGGTTCTCGTAATGTAACTTGAGCAAAGTCCTGAAGGGCAGCATATATAGTGTGCCTGATCGCATGGTTAAATACACTCTCCATTCGGCCCATGAGGACTTGAAGACCTTTAATCATTGCAATGACCTAAATAAAGAGAATGTGTGCTACAAAGTAAATATCAAAGTCATATACCAGCCAAACCGTAGCTATATGGAATATGCAGAACCATTTAACTATTAGAACAAAAAGACACTAAAGTTTAGTGTTAGAGAAAATCTAATATAGAGGGGGTAGTACAAACATTTTAAGGAAACCAGGAAATACAACTTTTTACAAAATTGGCAAGGCTCATTAAAACGCCCTGGGTGGGACACACATGATCCACTTTTCTCTGTTAAATAGTAATTCAGATTGTTCCAGTGTAAACCCTAAAATAGAACTTCATTTCAGAGGTTAACAACGTGGCTAAACATGTCAGCTA
This sequence comes from Spea hammondii, assembly GCA_029215755.1. Lineage (NCBI taxonomy): Eukaryota > Metazoa > Chordata > Amphibia > Anura > Pelobatidae > Spea > Spea hammondii. The sequence continues at coordinate 213,850 of JARDYJ010000124.1, forward strand.
GTTACACCCAAATCCTCTTAGTTGTTACTGATGTTCTTCAATTACTGTATTCCTGCTGGCTAGCAAATAATCTTGGAGGCCTCAATAACACCCATCCATTCCACATACTTTAGGATGTGTTCAGTATACACATTTGATACATTTTAGATTTAATTTCTGTAATAACCTTGAAGTTGGATGTTTTCAGAGATAAAAATTTCATATTTTAATATTAATAGTAAAACTGCCCTGAGGCCGTAATGTAGTTTTATTATGAGTAGAATTAGGGAAACAATATAATACTCCAAATAGAAATTATTCTTCCTATGTACATTATATAAAGTCATTTTATCTCTCACGTCATAAGGGATGAGGTTTCTTTCCAATACATAAATCTCCTAAAGTAGTACTGCAACAATCATCTCCTACGGCACAGAACAACTATTTCACGGTCATGCCCCAACTACGGAATAGGCTTTTAAATTTTGCCAGCATCCCATAGTTGCTACAAGAACAGAAAACATGTTATTGATCCTGGCTTGTTTTAAGATCACATGTATATTATGTCATTTAAATCATGAAGGAACATACTTCAACCAGAGCAAATTTCTCCTCGCTGGTGTAGTTGTACCGAGTGGCTCTCTCATATTCCTCGGCATTGTCTGGACAGTCTTTGTTAGAGTATTTGTCAGTTGGGTGCACAAGCTTCCATGAGTACTGTTTAATGTAAGAAACAGGAATGTGTCATATAAAGCCACAAGGACATATCATCTATCTATTATTAATAAGCAGGCTTATCTAAAACTGTTGAGGGATCTGACATTGTGCTTATCAACATAGCAAGATTCTAGGAGTTTTTCTCCAAGAAGACGTACCACTTCCATGACATGAGCACTCCACTGGGACAGGAGCTGCAGTCCTTGAAGAGCCAAGTCAAACAGTTTCCGATATTCTCCATCAGTCTTCTGGGCCTCTTGACGGCCAGATCCAGTCACCACCTTGTTTTAATTAAGTCATGTAAAATATAGGATATCAGAACATTCTGTATTGTGTCAACATTCATTTATTGGGCACATTATTTGGTACAGAACATGTAAAAATAGAAGTCGATCTGCACATCCAACAAGCAGATTCTGACACAGACATCCACTCTCGTCATATCGGGAATATATACTCTATATTTAACCTATGACAGATAATTACTACACACACACCCCATCATATAACTTGGCTTCTAGCTACTCAGAGTTAAGGGCTTACATCTGGCTGTGGATGTCTACACAAACGCATGTTACAGTGAATATAACAAACAAACGTCAGCAGTTGAAGGTATTCTCTACTGAACAGCTCTGGCTTTTGTTTGCCGATTGATTCAACCTCGCCAGTCTTCGCCGCATAGCTAAATGCCACCAACAGAATGTGTTCCCATCAGCCACCATGCAATCCAGTTACACTTGTCGCCCCCTCTCTCCTCGCAGTATGTATTCAAACAATGTCCTTGCTTCCACAGGTTGCCCAGTTCATTGCGACATTATCAAGACATTATCAAGAACACACGCTTAAGGGAGAAAGCAGAACAGAACAAACCTCACTATTGCTGTAACGGGCCAGCTCGGAGATAAAGCGCATGTGGTCTTCCCTGATCTGGATCATCTGCTCACAGATGTTGTACTGTGGACTGCTGCTAGAAGAGGTGCAAGTCCACCTGGTTAAAAACAAACAGCAAGATTTAATATGAACATATATACATTTTTATTTTACATGTATGACATCTACATTGATGCATAAAACACACTAATTTTGAATTATCTGTTGCGCATGTATAAAGCTAAGGACTTATATGTTAGGGATGGAGTATAACACATTGAACTGGACAGCATAACAAGAGGCTAGTATATAAATTCAGGATCAAAGGATGATAACCGTAGTTAATGAGCTTCTACCACGGGATAGCTTAATATCATGGGGATGTTAACAGCCAGAGATACAGTGTCCTTGTCAGTAATCTACCCACTCTAACAAGTGATTCTTGGCATAAAATATTTTTTTAGGCTTTATCCTGGAAACTCAGGTGTAAAATGTCATCCAGGCAATTAATAATAATGGGTTAATATTTACCCAGGCATCGTTTTGTCCCGTTTAACCCCTTGATGACAATTGCCGGTCCGGGCACGTCACGGAAATTCATGTCGATAACGACAAATGACGTGCCAGGACCGGCACGTCATTAAACGGGTGCAGAAAGCGATCTATTTTCGCATTCTGCACCGAAACGGCGTTGCTGTAATGCCTCGACCTCGAGGCATTCAGCAACGCCATTATCGGCACAAAGGGGCCATCTCTGGCCCCTCCCCGGGGCGTCAACATCCGCCATACTTTGTATGGCGGCGGACGCCAGTTTTAAAAGCGTTTAGGAGGCGATCAACGATCGCCTCCTAAACTTAAATGGTGTCGCTGGAATGCCTCGATCAGGAGGCATCCAGCGACACCAAACACTTACCTTTGGATGGGCTGTGACCGCTCCGGAGAGCGGTCACAGCCGCAGCTGCCGGTGATCTTCGCCATCTGCAAGATGGCGGCGGTCTGGGAAAATTCAATAAAGAAACAATAAAGTCTAAAAAGTTCGCTAGACGGTCTCCAGACCCTCTAGAGAACTCTGGCTCCACTTGCAGGTTGAATATAGGTACTGCATTCAACCATGCAAGTCAATGGAGCTCAGCTTTCTAATCACAGTGTGATTAGAAAAAATAAATTAAAAATAAAATAAAATTAATAATAATTAGAAAAAAAATAGTAAAAAAACAGTAAAATGTAAAAATAATTTCCCACTGATGTCACTATCAGGGGAACCTTCAAGTTGAAAAAAAATGTTAAAAAAATAAAAAAAAGGCAAAAAAAAAATATATATATAAAACATATATTTTTGTGAGCAAGTCCTAAAATTAGCATATTAGCTTAAAACAATTCTCGCATGGAAAGAGTTAAAATACTGGCATATTAAATGCCCATGGGGTGTCTACTTTTAAAAAATTTATGATTTGATGGGGTAAATTGAATTGGTCGGGTTCAACAAGGTCCCAATTAACACGGGGGGAAGGATGGCCACACATCTAATTTCCAATTAGAAAAATGCACACGTACCAAATGTGGCCTTTTAGTTCCCCCCAAAAATGACAAACCCATGCATGTGGGGTATCACTGTACTCAGGAGATGTTGCTGAACACATATTGGGGTGTCGTGTGACAGCGGCATATACCAGGAGCTGTAAATTCATACATAAAGTAGGTGTGTGGGGGAAAAATACACACACAAAAATACTACTGCAAACTTTAAAAAAATGCTGGTGGTAAAATGTGTGCATGCAAAGAGTTAAAATACCAGCATTTAAAATACCCTGGGGTGTCTAGTTTTCAAAAATATATGGTTTTGTTGGGCATACTGAAATGGCCCGGCTCAAAGATGTACCAAATAGGGCACGGGCAGTGGATCCCCAAATGCCAAAGTTCAACATTGAAAAATGTGCATGCCCCAAATGTGGCTCTTTTGCCCCCGAACAGCCAGGCAAAATCATTCATGTGGGGTATCACTGCGCTCAGGAGATGTTGCTGAACACATATTGGGGTGTTTTGTGATAGTGACATATACGAGAACTTTTTAATTCATACCTGAAGTAAAATGTGTGTGACAAAACAAATGGAAAAAAATGACTATCACAAAGTTTGACAAAGACTGGTGGTAGATATGGTGCATGGAAAGAGTTAAAATACTAGCATTTGAAATACCCTGGGGTGTCTAGTTTTCAAAAATATATAGCTTTATTGGGCACACTGAAATGGCCCGGCTCAAAGATGTACCAAATAGGGCATGGGCAGTGGATCCCCAAATGCCAAAGTGCAACATTGAAAAAATGTGCATGCCCCAAATGTGGCCCTTTTGCCCCCAAACAGCCAGGCAAAATCATTCATGTGAGGTATCGCTGTACTCAGGAGATGTTGCTAAACACATATTGGGGTGTTTTTTGATAGTGACATATACCAGAACCTGTTTATTTATACCTAAAGTAAAATGTGTGTGAAAAAACAAATGCAAAAAAATTACTACCATAAAGTTTGACAAAGGCTGATGGTAGAATAAGTGCTTGGAAAGGGTTAAAATACCAGCATTTGGAATAGCCTGGGCTGTCTAGTTTTCAAAAATATATGACTTGATGGGGTAAATTGCATTGGCCGGCTTCAAAGATACCCGAAATGGCACATGGGGGGAAGAATTACCAGATTTGGAAAAAATGGCTTTGAAATAGCAAAACGGTACCTGTACTTATTGCTCCATAACGTGCAGAAAAAAGCAAAAAAACATAAAAACATTGGGTATTTCTAAACTCAGGACAAATAGTAGAATCTATTTAGCAGGTTTTTTTATTACCTTTTATAGATGAGTAAAAGATTTTTCAACTAAAAGTTAGAAACAGTCATTTTTTTCTAAATTTTTCACCATATTTTATACTTTTTTAAATAGTAAATAATACGATACAATCAAAACAATGTCATCTAAAGAAAGCCCTTCTTGTCCTGAAAAAAACAATATCTAATGTGTGTGGGTTCAGTAATTGGGAAAGAAGAAAATTACAGCTAAACACGAGCAGCGCAGAAATGTTAAAACGGCCATTGTCACGAAGGGTACAAAAAGTAAAATCAGCCTTTGTCACGAAGGGGTTAAAGGGACTGCTTTATAATGTATTCAATATACACATGTTACAAAAAATGTAGCAACTAAAAAAGTAGCACAACACAACATTGGTATCTTACAGTGAATGAAATGTGGTGGTTTAAACGAATAATCACAGTAAAGTTGTGTAACACAGCACACTCACCTCGACTTGTTCTCCTCGTAATGTGCACTGGTTTTAATGTATCTCGCCAGTTCGATCTGCATGTCTCCGAATAGCGGGACCACCTGCAGCTGCTATTTTCATAAATGGGGTGAAAACATGTTGGATGTTACTACTGAGAAGTGCACACCACGATGGCAGCAAGCTGGTGTGTCCTAGTAGCCCAAAAAATACAAATCCCAGCACTTTCGAATCAAATAGCCGGAAGCACTGTTCCACAGGATTGTGCATATTATTCTGCGTCTACACCCTTGGCTATAGTGGGGTAGATTAGACTCTGCACTCATTGAGTGAAACTCTCCCTGTTACCTGCCAGATCCAAAACAGACACTACATGAACTTACCGAATGTCCATGAGTGATTGGTACCTTCAAACAAATATATACATGGCAGTAAAAATAGAGAACGTCTGCATAGACATCAAACCAAACGTTATTACATCGATCCTTTCCATTTAAATCAAGTACTTGCTCTGGAGCAGGGATACCCGAAAGGTCTCAATCTCAGTAGCTGATGTGGAGTCAACAATAATGATGCCCAGCTAGCTTAGATGTGATTGATCATCACAGCAGTTCTTTTTTTCACCCATTTTAAGCAGAATCATATCAATATGCTTAAGCATGTTTAACCTTTTGAAAGGCAAAGCAATGCTCACTTCTTTTAGGCGAGGCATAAAAGCAAGACTCAAGCCCTCGCACCAGTTTGAGGTATATTTACTAAAGGGAGAGGTTACTGGTGAGTTGTACGATCAACTCTCATTTTAATATTCACTATGAAGGTCCAACACTAGCAAGTTTTTCCCGCAAGAAGGACTGAACTGGTCCTGCATAATTCAATAGATGGGGAGACTTTAAAGATCTCTGATTTGTGTTAATTTCCTTTTAAACTAGTCTGGAATGGCGGAGAGGGGCAGTCAGGACCACATCTAAATTCTATATCACATTCTACATGAATGCGGAGTCTGCCACATTTCTTTGCTCCCCAAGGACATACCTTGAAGAACTTATCTATTTTGGAAAGGTTTATTCTCTTCTTGGCATCTAGCTTGTAAATATTGCTCACGTTTCCATCCATAAGGTACAATCCAAAGCCCATAACCTGGAAAACACAGAGCAGATATACATTTGCACTACATTTTTGCAATACGTCAAGTGCTGCCTGATAGATGAATTACAACTGTTTGGAAATTTACCAAAGTTAGATAAATTTGGCAGTGCACAACTCAAACCAACCCATAAAGAGATGTGGGTGTGTAAGCAATATAGTCATAAAAATACAGGGACTGGCTGACTCAATGGGTGAATTATTGAACCAGGACAAAGAGCCTCAACTCCCCCCAGAGCTAGTCAGTCCCAGTTTTTTGTCAGGGTCAGGTGTTCAGAAAGGTACCATAACACGCTATTATGTAGCCCTGCATTAACCGAACAGCTGGAGTGAAATCTGACAGGTAAGCTATTAAAATGAAGGGTTTTTGTGCATGGGGGTGCACTCAAGGCTGTCCTCTGGGATTGGGGAGCTCCGGGCTTTTGCTGTCCCTCACGCTTATGGTCTCTGCATGTCCAAATGATGCGGAGTGCTGAGATATGGCATCATATCTGCTTCACTAAAGACATCCACAGATCACAAGCATGATGGAGAACTCTAAGAAGCTGCACTGCAAGGACCAAGGTGGAAGTCTTGCCTGCCCCTGCCAAATGGCACCCCTGGCCATATAAATGGCAGAGCTGCATTGGTATTTTATACTATTGGCATTAATCTGCTCGACTTGCACTGCAGTCGGGGTATAAAAAAGCTGTCTGGAAGCTGTCAAAGGGACAGGACAATATCTTTCTACTCCTTGCAAGTAACAAAGGATCCACAACAAGAAGAAAAAAAAAAGCTATTATTAAGTGCTGTCACAAACAATGTTACCACAAGCTTGCAGATGAAAGCATAAAATGGTAATTGCTACTTTCAGCCCTACCTTAGAGGCCTACCATACATTTACAGACGTTAAACATCTTCCTCTAATTACCCACACAGAATGTGACGGCAGTCTGCATGAATGCTTACTTTTAGGAGCATGTGTTTCTCCCCAGGCGTCAGGTACATTTTATTGTCGTAGTAGTCAACACATAAGTTCACTATATCAGCAAGAAGCTCCTCGTAGCCTGGAATGACTTCCAGCTGCTGCTGCAATGACTGTAATAACGATAATAATATTAATAATACAGATTAAATTAGGTTAACTTTCAGAAAAGGAAGACAATCTGGAGATGAAACATAGCAGTGATCTACAAACCCAAGGCAGCATCTTATACCTAAAGCTCAATAAATGGATACTGAAGTCTGCATCCAAACACTTTAACTTCAGTATCTCCATCACCATAGTTATTATTAACCAAACCATCCATCCATTTACAAAAAATAAAAACAGAGAAATGGTGATAACCTATTTCCCTACTTAATGACCAAGTAAAATTAACAAATCCTTGAATTTTTGGACCAAAGCAAAATGTAATACAGACTTGCGGAAGTAGCTCTTGACAAAATATAAGGGGAGGTTGTGGCATGAACGACCGGCAAAGCTGAAAATGCAATCCCAACATTCATGCGGATATTATGTGATGCCGTTTATTAATCTGCATTATACTTTTGAAGAAGCTGACATTTTGATGTTAACTTTGCCATACAAAGAGTAATATGAAGCCACTGCCAAGTAGACCCACCAATGCCCGTGACTCTCTGATTTGCTCAATAAACAAACCAAAATAACAATTATATATAAATATACAGGTGTATGATAATGAGATATTAACTTACCTGCGTGATCTTGTTGTGGTTGGCAAGAAACATGGACAGATTCTGAGATTCTTGAATAGATTGAGGGTCTGCCATTTTTCTCAAAAACTGTGCTGCCCTGTTTTTAGAATATTAAAAAATACTAACCATTATAACGGTTTCATTGTATTTAGTAACAAAATTGTTCTTATATTCTAAAAGTAGCCGTTTCAGAATTGCCATTCCATCTCATTCTGTAACCATATACAAAGTGTACAAGAAAATAAAATGGACCCCCCCCCACAACTAACAAGTGGCACTTTAGCCCATAAAAGTGAATCCGCTCACATACTAAAATAGTAGACATGTGTTAGTATAGTTAACAACACGGACAACATAAAAGCTCACCTCTTGTAGGCTGAATGGTCATTTTTCACACTGCACTTCATGTTTTTTAGCTCATCCAACACTGCAAACATATTGATGAACTTTCCAAGGGTGAGTAGGTAGGCTTCAGACACAAAGTCTTTCCTTCGTTCGGCATGACACAGTCGTTTGACCTCTGCACAGAACCGTTCAGTGGCGTTCCTCTGTATATGTGTAATTATAATATATATATAGATAATATTAGTCTTGTATGGCACACAGGATGTTCAAACACAGTGTTCTACAGAAGGCACAAGCAATTCTATATTATTATATAAATGTATACTGTGTAAGCAATCTATGTGTGTAGAATGAATCCCCAAGCTAGTGAACTATTGTTCTGTTTTTCCCAAGAATGATAACTGACTTTTAATTAAAAACAGTTCATATATATAAAAAATAAAAAAAAGTATTCTGTCCACAACCCACTGCATGCTAGCCAAGAAGTTATTAATCTATATACATTTTATTAGTCATTTAGATTTAAAAATTACAAGACAAAGATACTAGGAGGGCATTATATAAAGGGGGATTTACATGCGATGTCCTGAGAGATAAGCAGTTTAGTGATGGAGGGCACACAGGCTAAAAACTGCG